>CM060683.1:139945612-140403112 GCA_030686995.1 Artemisia argyi | reverse complement strand
AACAGATAGCATCGGTAAGTTCGGCCAATTCCGATGATTGGACCGACGAAGAAGGAGGAGTAAAGGAAGTCACTTTCGAAACATTCGGTTTGTTATGAGAAGTCGGAACCTTAGATTTGTTCTCGATGATCCTTAAAATATCCCTAGGCGTACGATTCAAGATATTGCCACCGGCGGCTGCGTTTAAAGAATCTTGATCGTTTTGAGTCAAAGCGTTATAAAACGTGTCGATTTGGTGTAACTCGGAGAAACCGCGGTGAGGACATTTTGGAAGAAGATCCTTAAAACGTTCCCATGCCTCACCAAAGTTCTTATCAAAACGTTGTTGAAAATTGGTTATATCATTCTTAAGATTAGTCGTTTTAGACGGAGGAAAGCAATGATTAACGAATTTCGAGACGAGTTCTTCCGATGTATGGATGGAACGAGGGGGTTCTTTTTCGAGCCAAATCCGGGCTGAACCCTCGAGTGAAAATGGGAACAACATCAATTTAATAGCATCGTGAGGGACATCCTTAAATTTCATTGTCGAAGTTAACTTATTAAACCATCGGATGTGTGTGTGAGGATCGTCCCTTTCAAAACCATGAAATTGGTTTGATGTGACAAGTTGAATCAATCCAGTTTTAAGTTCAAAATTATCGGAAAGTATATGTGGTAAAACAATTGCGTCTCCATATCCCTCGGTGGGACACTGGAACAATTCTTGCATCGTACGTTGATCGGCCATCTCGGTGATGGGTGTTTTAACAAGAGTACTTAACTCGGGTACGTAAGCTTGTTTACGACGTTTATGATAGTGTTGGTTCGGTATGGTCAAAGAATTATCGATTAATCTCGACCGTGAACGTGTGATCATACACTTAAAAGAAACAAAAGTAAAAAGGGAAAGGGAAAGGAAAACAAATCTGAAAAGAAAATTTAATTTAATTTAATTTTTTTTTTATTTTAATTTTTTTTTAATTTTTGGACAAAAATTGAAATTACAACATTTTTTTTTTTTGGTTTTTATATTTTTAATTTTTAATTTTTTTTTTAATTTTAATAAAAGCGATAACTTTCAAAGGAAGGTTCTTCAAAACACAAATTAAACAAAAGATAGACGAAATCTTAACAACGCCTCCCCGGCAGCGGCGCCATTGATGAGATATTGTTGATGTGGTGTAGAGTGAGTGAAGAGTTTACCGAAGGATCACTCGTGAAAGTAATTCCCCGGGTCGTAGTCCCAACGAGGGTTGAATTCGATCTTGTCGGTTCGGTTTGTAAATCTTGTGAAGTGAATGAGGATAGAAGAAATAATTTGGATTGGTTTTTGATTACACTACGAACGAGAATAAATTGCAATTGAAATAGATTAAAAAAAAAAAGCAAATATTTTAATATGAAAACGAGATTTAAGTAAAAACGTAAATAAAGGTTGACACTACTAGTTTTAAAAGGACAAATAAAAACAACTCTACGAATATGAGTACAAAATAAAATTATCTAAATATTAAATGATAAACGAAAAGATTACGTAAAAAAACAAAGAAAATATATTTTGTCTTTTTGATTTTTAGAAATGAAAATGGTTTAAAACTAAATAAGAAAAACAAATGAAATAGTAAACTAATAGTAATTAGACTAGAGAAATGAAAAGCTTGTTTGAAAAGTTTACTTGAAAATGTTTACTGGATGACATTACTAGATAAGAGATACTAACTTGTTATATAATAAATCCTTACTTGTTAAATTTTAGAAAATTTTGGCGGAGTTTCGTTTAGATAAAAGCACAAGAGACCTCACTCGATAAACGATGAAGTTACGATTATCTAACTCGATAATCATGGCTAACTCGCCATAAGAAATGAAACTCGATAACAACAATACAAACTCGATAAGAAAAAAAAGCAAACTCGATAAAATTTTAAATGCAAACTCGGTAAGACAAAGAAAAAGAAACAAACTCGAAATTTGCTTCTAAGTCCCTACTAGATATTTAAAGTGAATGCATACTCGACAAAATAAAAAAAAAAAAAAACGGAACAATCTATCTTGATGACGTCACTGACTATGCTCTTAACTCGATAAATTGCAAGTTAGTCCCTAACTCGAAAATTCAAACCAAACTTGATAAAAAAACAAACTCGATAAAATATTAGACAACGAACTCGATAAAAAACTAGGCCTAACTCGAAAATTCTATGTACTAACTTGATAAAATCGTAACAAAAAGACTAATTTGATCCAAAATAACCCTTAAAACTAATGTTTTTCAACAAATTTTATTACTAAACAACCTAGTTTAACCATAAACTTTAAATCCCACCAATAAAAACACGAATTTAACAACTAAAAATTAAAGATTTTTAGAAAGATAAAGCTTTAGAGAGAGAAAGTAAAATAAAACACATACTTCATTAATAAAACTAAGACTAGACAAAAATTAACTCTAGAACTAACCAACCTCTCAAATGTGGCTTACATCTCTATTTATAGGCTAGGGGCTAGGGCTTCTCTAATCTTTTGCATTGTTGCATAATTAGCCCCTAGACCTTTACTAAACATGAAATTCAAGCTTAAAACATTATAAAATGTAACTAATACAACTTAATATTAAACGTAACGACTGAGAACGATCCTAATGCATTTCTTGTAACTTGGAGGATTTGAGTTGACTTTTCTTCCTAAGTTCTTCAAAGGATCAAAATCGACAACTTGTAAATACTTGGAGTATTTTTCTTGTCAATATCTTCACGCTTCCACTAAGGGTCTCTTTTGTCATTCTTTGAATCTTTAAGGATTTGAATTGTCGTTTTGGGCTTTTTCTTAGATAGATTGCTTTCTTGGTTTCGGCTTTTGACACTTTTCCAAGTCTCGTGCTCGTGTTTGTCGGTTTTACTTTGTTTTTGTTCATTTTTCACCTATCCGTACCTACACATACAGAAATACAAAAACATACATTCTCTTGGCATATTTGGTTAGTATTTTGTGTATTTGATCTGATTTAAGCCTAAAAAGGATGTGTGAAAAAGCACACATCAGTCACCAATGGAAGTCTGCCAGTTTTCTTAAGCCTAACATCGAATGCAATCATCCGTAACAACTATAAACAAACAATCAACCCATAATTAACATCTAGGTTTCACTACATCTAAGCAAACACAAAAGAAATCTAGCCTAGCATGTTAAATAGAAGACAAGCGTAAGATATAATCAAACAACACATAAACATATTGATTGATTTGAAAGAGTACTTATCTCCAATTGAACATGAAAGATTCAAAGGGTTGAAACCCTTGAAAAAGCTGGAAAATTCGACCTAGGGTTTTTCCCTCAAAGTTGCACACTAATGAATGAAATTTGGAAAACTATATATAGATTTTACAGGGTGACGACGTCATGTATTAAGTTGTGAAGCCATCAACTGGCCGCCATAATGAAATTGTATTGCCTAGATCCACTTGTGACGCCGTCATGTGTGATTTTCTTCTAGGCCGTCGCTAATACTTGGACCATGACGGCCTTGGGTGACGCCGTCATCTCCAATGCACAAAAACTTTCTGGATCGTCACGTGTATTTTCCACTTCCACCTCTTTTGTAACTCTTGACGCCGTCATGTAGAAGATCTTGACGCCGTTAGGTACTGTTCCCAGCAAGGAAAATTGAGACTTTGCCGTTTTCTTCACTTTTATGCTCCAAAAATGTTCAAAATGCTTCGTTTTCCAGATTTCTCTCCAAAAGTAACTAAAATGATAAAAGGAACGATTTAGGGCAATATTTGATCAAATAATCACGAATCTGGGCTTAAATGACCCCTTAAAAGCAGTTAACTTTTCGCCTCATCAAATACCCTTACACATGAGATTTGCTTGTCCTCAAGCAAATGCGCTTTTATTCTAATCAAAATACAAGTTAGGAGTCATTTAACACTAATATAAAAGTAATTACAATAAATAATCATTCCACTAAAAACCAAAGACAAGCACGGAAGTCATATACTAGCACCTCACAAATAGTGTTTAGATACTCACATCTCTCGGGTGTAATAAAGTATATATCACAATAAGGAAATGGAAAACATCTCTCACTACCTGTCATAACAAGTAGATTACCATAGGCTTGGGAAAGGATCAAACCTCCACCACTTGGCGTAAGCACCTAGGATAAACTATCAAAGAGGTCTTTCAAAGGGTTATAACATTAGGTGTAGGGATATGGAAAAACACGGTTTTGTTGGATAAAGGCAATATTTACTGGTGGCGAGTTAATCATCTTGGTTAATTACATATACAATATGGCGTTGCTAAGCCAAGACTAGACTCGACTTAAGCTAATAAATCAAAAATAACAAAAACTTAAAACAAACATAAAATGAAACAGGATGGTAGTCCGTATGTTTTTTTTTTTCTCTTTTCTTTTTTCAATTTTTTTTTCTTTTATTATTTTTTTTCTATTTTTTTTCTTAATTAATCTTTTCCAGCCCAACACCTCGTACACTATTCATAAGCCCAAAGTACAAAGCCCAAATATGAAAGCTGATATTGCAGAGTATGTTGGTAAATGTTTAACATGTTCTAGAGTAAAGGCAGAGACTCAGAAACTATCAGGATTACTCGTGCAACCAGAAATTCCGGTCTGGAAATGGGAACGAATCACCATGGATTTTATTACCAAATTACCAAGGACTTCGACCGGATTAGACACAATCTGGGTTATCATCGATCGATTAACCAAGTCTGCACATTTTCTACCTATCACGGAAACTGACGAGATGGAAACACTCGCTCAGTTGTATTTTAAGGAAATTGTGATTAGACATGGAGTTCCGATATCCATTATTTCTGATAGAGATAGCCGATTCACCTCAAGATTTTGGGAATCTCTACAGAAATCTCTTGGTACTCGTTTAGATATGAGCACCGCTTATCATCCGCAAACCGATGGACAAAGTGAAGAACAATCCAAACCTTGGAAGATATGCTCCGAGCATGTGTAATTGATTTCGGAAAAGGTTGGGATAAACACTTGCCATTAGTTGAATTCTAATACAATAACAGCTATCATGGCAGCATAAAAGCTGCACCTTTTGAGGCACTTTACGGAAGAAAGTGCAGATCACCAGTCTGTTGGACAGAAGTTGGTGATATGCAACTCACCGGACCAGAGCTAGTACATGACACGACCGAGAAGATATTCCAAATCAAACAACGCTTACAAGCTGCTCGTGACAGACAGAAGAGTTATGCTGATGTCAGGAGAAAGCCTATGGAATTTCAAGTAGGAGACAGAGTCATGTTGAAAGTTTCTCTCTGGAAGGGAATGATCCGTTTTGGAAGATGTGGAAAGTTAAATCCAAGGTACATTGGACCTTTCAAAATTCTGGAGAGAATTGGTCCAGTTGCTTATAAGTTAGAACTTCCGGAAGAACTCAGTAGGGTACATCCTACGTTTCACGTATCACAACTCAAGAAATGTTTGTCTGACGAAACTCTCGTCATTCCACTAAAGGAGATTAGATTGGACGACAAACTAGTGTTCACAGAAGATCCTGTGGAAATAATGGATAGAGAAATAAAACAACTCAAACAGAATCGTATCCCCATTATAAAGGTTAGATGGGACTCAAAGCGAGGACCAACTTACACATGGGAAAGAGAAGATAGATTCCGTGAGAAATATCCACATTTATTTTCATAGATCACACTTGTTAGATTTCTTAAAATCGAATTTCGGGACGAAATTCAGAATGACAAGTGGGTACTATAGAAGCTTGTAAAAATTTCTTGTAATTATATCGTTATTAAATAAATAATCTTTCGTTACCGTACTAATTCCCATTATTTTAGAAAAATTTGAAATTTTTCTTATTATATTAGTTAGTCGTTATCACGACATAATATAAATCACGAAATGACGGAACCAATCCTCGACACGTTACTCGAACCCTAAACATTTCATTTATACTAATTACATTTCACCTTAATTAATTTTCTAATTACACTTAAATACAAATGGGCCCTTAATTAATCTTTTCCAGCCCAACACCTCGTACACTATTCATAAGCCCAAAGTACAAAGCCCAACTTCAATTTATAATATTTCATACGATCGACTAGCTTCATGCCTACAAAATGCCTTTCGTATTCTTGATTCTTTCACACGACACATATATATTTTTACATCACCTCGTTTATCACCTAGCCAACTATTAGTGTGTCAAATTGATTGGCTCCAAACGGTCAACCTAAATTGACCAGGTGAGTGGTCAACCAGGACAAACAGCCTAAGAGTCAAGTTCCGTGGAAGTACAGGGTATTCCCGGGTCGTTATGTCCCAGCGAGGTAAGCAATTGTATTAAAAAACGTTTAAAGTGATCGGGTGACTTAACAGAAGGATCAGGAATTTGGTTATTATGATTAAACTACGAGATTATGAATGAGAATAGCTTAGAAACACTATTGGAACAATTACTGATAATTAGATAACCTAGAAACGTAAGTGAACCTAAAAACGCGCGTTTTAATTTAAAATAAACGCGAACGCGCAAGATAAAAAGTGAAACGTGAGCAAATAAAGTCCTACGAACGTGAAAATTATATTTTTACAATCCTAATGTTATAAGAAAATTTTTAGAAAAAGAAAAATAATTTTTACACTATTTAATTAATTACTAATTATTAATTAACTAAATTACACTAATTATTAATTAATTCTGAAAATTAACAAGAAAAATGAAAATTAAAATTAGAAAAATCTAAAATAATATAAAACTAATTTTAAAACAGAAAATCTATTTTTTCTACTTTTTAATTATTAATTATTAATTAAAACTAATTATTTAATTAATTTAAATTAAACTAAATTAAAAAAAATACTAAAGAAAAAAGAAAAATTTGAAAAATTCCTAAAATTATTTTTAGTTATAAGAAGCCTAAGAAAAATTTAAAAATGAGAAGTGCTTATAAATAAGCAGAAAAATAAGCCAAATGGCTAAAATAGAAGCTATCACTTTATTTAAATTTGTCTTTTTCTTAATTTTCTTTTACAAAACTCTTAAACTACTTAAATTATGAAACTTTTTTGAAGGCACTTTTGGTTGAACTCAAAAATAAGCACAATGCACTTGATTAAGCTCAACAGTTGACTTTTTTGGTCAAATATGCTTATGAAAGCTTAGCATAAGCTGCTAGGTGAGAACCAAGGGTGAACTAAAATGTAAACAAGTAAAATGCACTGAAAATAAGTTTGATCAATCATAAAAAAAAACACAGAACAAGCTTAAAATTGCAAATAAGCTATTCCAAATCCAAACTAGCCAAACAGGCCTTGGGAGGCAACTACAGCCCAAGGTGGGGCCCACCTGGGTGATCAAGGAACAAAAGCAAGGCTTAGTCCAAGAAGTAGGGGTGGTAGGCTTTCAAATGAACCAATTTGCAGGCCTTGGGATCCATAGATTAGCTCAAATTGAGCTTGTGAAACCAGCTTAATCACACTGATGAATCAGTGGACCAAGCTTAACTAAGCTGCAAGCAGGCCTCCAAAACAATGCAAGGATGGTCAATTTGAGCCAGGTACTGAGAGTCTAATAAAAGAGCTTCTCAAAAAGATCCAAGAACTCAAGAGAAGCTCAAGATCTAAGCAAGAAAAAGAGCTTATGGGGTGAGCTTGAAGCACACTGAAGGTGTAACCATTCAGTGTGAGCTTAAAAGCTAAGAAGCTCACAAAGGCATAAATGAACTTAAACTACTAATTGAAAGGTACAATTATCTTATAAGACAGTGATATAAGCTTCAAGTTACAAAACTCAAAAGCTTATACAAGCTTATTGTCACAAACAGTGGTGAGATTGTTTGGGTTAAGAGAATTCATGGAGATAAGCAGTTAGACAAGTAAGCCCATAAGCATAAGCTAAAAGCAAAAACAAGCATACACAAACTCAATCACCCCTAATAAGTTAGAAACAACCATTAACAACCTAGGATCACAAAGAAATCAACAAGCTCACTGAACATACTCCCCTGGTGCAGGGCAGGGTCTGACCCTGCAAGCCTAATTAAGCCCTCCTAAAAGCTAACATAAAAATTCCTAAAAATAAGCTTATGAAGGATTCTTGTAGTCCAGGTGGGGTACTTCAAGCACAACAATTTTCAAGCCCTGAATCAATCTATAAAAATCAAGAAAAATCCCCCAAAAAGTGGGGTTCTGAACTAAAATGCCATTTTGACTTTTGTCAATTTGCCGTATTTTGACTTTGATGAATATCCAATGGATGTATGTTACTGAGATTGTTGTTTTAACCTAAACAAAGACTAATTTGAGCATGCTAATCTAGATTTATACCTAATATGATGATATAGCTTTCTAACATTCTACCAGTGAATGAGGTAATGACCTAAGAAGCTGATTTTGACTTTTTGACAAAAGAGCACAAGCTTTTATGGTTTACTTCTCTTATTATGACCTAATGTGACTGAGAGATACAACAAACAACAACTGAGATGGTCATGGGCTTAGTGGGGGCTTCTGAACCAAACACACCTTATATAGTAAGCTGTTTTGAGTTCTCAAATGATTCCACAGGGTTTAGTTCAAGAATTTGATTCAAACTTACCTAATATGTTACCTTAACTGTTTTTATGCTAAATTGGACCATAAACAACCATCAATACACTGAGATACAATTATTGAAATTGACACAGTTAAAAAAACAAAATGCTAGCAACTAAGATTTTTAATAAACAAACTCAATCTAAACTAATCATAAATCCCCTTGAACACATTTTCTAGACACTAAACACTGATTATCACAATTCTAAACAATCTATAGTAATAAGTAAGAAAGTGAGACTTGGAATCTTACAATAGCTTTCGTGCCAAACTGAGATGAACCAAGAACCAAAGTTATTTCCTATAAGCTCCCCACAGAGCCTCTAACCCACTGAATCCATCTTCACCTTTCTTTCTTCTTGCTTTTTTATTTTTATTTTTTTATTTATATCTTATTTATTGTATTTTCTTAGTAAACTAAAATTTAAACTGAACACTTGAATTTCTGAAACAATCACTTAAATTGATAATGAGTGAGTAATATTACAACTGAGACTTTGATTTAAAACTAAAATTATAATGCTTTAAATACTAAATTAAGACTAAAATTCTAACTAACTCTTTCTTCTGCCTCTCAGCTTCAATTTATAGCTCCAATTAGGTTTCCTTAGGCTCTTATCTCTTTCCCAGCAGAAATTGTGACCATTGGATTATCAGGTTTGATCTTGGCCGTTTAAAATTCTTGGCGCCAAAACTATCTTTGTCTGTTTCTTGGATTTAATTGATGCCAGGGGGTTATTTGGAGTCCTGCGTTTGTTTGAGTAGGCACCGGGGGGGGGGGGGGGGGGTTTGAGTATGCAGGTGGTGAAGGTAGGGGTGATGAAGGGGGTTTTGGTGTTTAGCAGGTAGTGGGGGGTGGTGATGTGGAGGGGATGGGTCAAAGTTGGGGGGTTGAGTGGGGGATATTATAAAAACGGGGGAAGTATTTTGGGTGGATGTTGGGTTGTGTGGTGGGCTGGTGATTGGAGTGGGCTTTTGGAGGGATAAGGTGTGGGCTTTGGTTATTGGGTGGATTGGATTGGGTTTAATTTTGGATTTAGGGAGTAATATAACTAGGATCTGTTTGGTTTGTATGTTGTTGATTTCACAAGGACCATTTTGTAACTTTGCCGAAACTTGAGGGCTTTTTCTGCCAAATTCCCAAAGTTGATATAAGGACCTATCTTGACATATGTGAATAGTACAAGGGTCATTTTTGACATTTTCCATTTTGAGAATACCCAGGGACTAATTTTGCCAATTTAGAAAGTACAGGGACCAAACATGTAATTTTCTCAAACTTTTTACCTAAGGACTTGTTTTGACAATTTTTGAATTCCAAAGGACTTGGGTTGGCTTTTCTTTTATTTCAAACCTCTAGGGACTAGTTTTGTCAATTTTTGAAACTTGAGGGACTGAAACTGCCAATTATGCAAACTTTGTTCGTTTTTCATTTGTTTTTAAACATTTTGCATCAGAAACATATAAAACACAATCATGGGATATTTTCAGTATTTTGATGCGTATTTGAGTATTTTTGGATGTTTTGGCAGTTCAGAAACGATAAAAATGATGAGTATTTACACACTCATCAATCCTCCACACTAAACTATTGCTAGTCCCTAGCAATCTTTTGAGAAAAACTTAATGGATTTTAAACTCTTTACCAAAAGCCATCACTTCTGGAGTAGCCAGATGTATCGATTCAAGTAAGAACTATGGTCCACCTGATAACCATGTGATTTTGAGCAAACCACCAGCTGTCAACGGATTTGATTTGTGTTTACCAAAAGCCGTTTGCTTCTGGACTAGCCAACTCTTGATGGAATAGTCAACACCTTGGTGAGCTGATTACCAATTATGGTTTTCCCATGGCCTTTACCACAAGCCATAATCTTGCGGGCTAGCCAACTCATTCACTTTTTTGGATATGGCGAGTTGATTTACCATACAATTTTGGGTAAATTGCAAGCCATCAACGGATTTGAGATATCTTTACCAAGAGCCTTTTGCTCCTGGATTAGCCAATCCTTTTGTCGTTTAGACACGGCAGACTGATTACCACAAAAATTTTGAAATAAAGTGAAAATTTTTTGAAAATTTTGGGCCAAAATGGGGGTACTTGAAAGTATTTTGTGATAAAATTCGCTAGAATTCCCCCCCCCCCACACTTAGAATTGAATATTGTCCTCAATATTCAAAGTCCCAGCTATTATGCCGAACCTATGAACGTAAAAAGATAATATTCTAAACTAACTGCGGAAATTATCCTTTTGTATTTTTCACTTTATTTATCTGTACATACAATCACACATTTTTTTTTCAAAGATATATACACTTCAAATAGCTGTAGGGGACGACCACTCCCCCACACAAGGGTGTTAGAAAGTAGAAAGAAATCAGAGACACGGGTGAAAACCCATGTTGTTGCTACTGTTTTTGTTTGTCGAGTCGCTAGCTTGACTCGATCCCCGAATTCAATTGTCCTTGGGGAAAGTTTGGAGATCAGGGATAACCATAGATGGTATGTCCTCTCCAATGTAATGTTTCAAACGATGTCCATTCACTTTGAAATTAGGACCGTCATTTTGAGACAACTCGACGGTGCCATAAGGATAAACCTTAACGATAGTGAATGGACCAGTCCATCGGGTTTTGAGCTTTCCCGAGAAGATCTTGAGTCTAGAGTTGAAAAGAAGGACTCGATCACCAACGTTAAAAACATGGTTCTTGATTTTTGAGTTGTGTATCTTCTTTGTCTTTTCCTTATAGATCAAAGAGTTCTCGTAAGCTTGATCACGAAGTTCATTTAATTCATTCAATTGAACTTTTCGATGATCACCCGCAGTTTTTAGGTCAAAATTTGCATGCTTGAGGGCCCAATAGGCTTTATGCTCAAGCTCAATCGGAAGATGGCACGCTTTCCTGTACACAAGCTTGTAAGGCGTACACCCAATGGGTGTTTTGTAAGCTGTACGGAAAGCCCAAAGTGCATCATCTAATTTATCCGACCAAGATGCACGATTTTCACCAACGGTTCTTTCCAATATTCTCTTAATGCCTCGATTGGAAACTTCTACTTGTCCACTTGTTTGAGGGTGGTACGCAGTAGAAAGACGGTGAGTTACACCATACTTTTGCAAGACTTTATCAAATTTGTCAATGTAAAAATGCGTACCACGATCACTAATTATAGCACGTGGAGTTCCAAATCGAGCAAAGAGAGCTTTCAAAAACTTCACAACAACTCGGGCATCATTAGTGGGTAAAGCTTTCGCTTCACCCCATTTTGATAAATAGTCAACAGCCACGAGTATGTACTTATTTCCATGAGATGATAGAAATGGCCCCATAAAGTCGATGCCCCATACGTCAAATATTTCACAAACTTGGATTGCATTTTGTGGCATTTCATTCTTTTGTGAAATATTCCTGTGACGTTGACAAGCGTCACAGGATTTGACCAATTCTTGGGCATCCTTGTAAATTGAGGGCCAAAAGAACCCGGAATCAAACACCTTTTTGGCGGTGTAGTTTTGATTATGGTGGCCCCCCGTGGGACCAGCATGGCAAGCCTTGAGAATTTCAGTGGCTTCTTGACCATATACACGCCGCCGGATGACTTGATCCACACAGACTTTGAAAAGGTAGGGGTCGTCCAAGAAATAATGTTTCACATCTTTAAAGAACTTATTCTTTTGTTGGGACGACATCCCTTTCACAATAAAGTTACCCGCAAGGTAGTTTGCAAAATGGGCAAACCATGGGGTAACAGAATCTCCATGAAAGGCAACCGCATTGAGTGTCTTGAGAGCGAATGTTTCATTAATTTCCTTCCTTTCGAAGACATCTTGATGGGGGTTTTCCAAATGGGAGAGATGATCAGCAGCTAGGTTCTCAGCTCCTTTTTTTTTTATCACGAATGATGATATCAAATTCTTGCAGGAGGAGAACCCAACGAAGTAGTCTCGGCTTTGCATCTTGTTTTGCAAAAAGGTACTTCAAAGCCGAGTGATCCGTATACACTATGCTTTTAGTCAAGATCAAATATGACCGAAATTTTTCAAAGGCATACACCATAGCTAATAATTCTTTTTCAGTGGTGGTGTAATAACTTTGAGCCTCGGTCATTGTTTTGCTTGCATAGTGTATAGGCTGAAAGTGTTTAGACCTGCGTTGCCCCAAGACTGCCCCTATAGCATAATCACTAGCATCACACATAAGTTCAAAGGGCAAGTCCCAATAGGGGGCAACAAGAATAGGTGCCTCAGTAAGCTTTTTCTTTAGAGTTTCAAAAGCTTCTACGCACTCAGATGAGAAGATAAAAGGAGCATCCTTTTCGAGGAGATGGGTCATAGGCCGGGCGATTTTAGAAAAATCTTGAATAAACCTACGATAGAAACCGGCATGACCCAAAAAGCTCCTAATACCTTTGACGGTAGTGGGATGAGGTAATTTTTCAATGACATCGAGTTTAGCTTTATCAACCTCAATCCCATTCTTTGAAATTTTATGGCCGAGGACAATGCCCTCTTTGACCATAAAGTGACTCTTCTCCCAATTGAGACACAAGTTTGTGTCTTCACATCGTTCCAACATATTTTCCAAGTGGGAGAGACAAGATTGGAACGAATCCCCAATGACCGAAAAGTCATCCATGAATACCTCCATTGTTTTTCCGATCATGTCGGAAAAGATTGACATCATGCACCTTTGGAACGTGCCAGGAGCGTTGCATAAACCAAAAGGCATGCGATGGTAGGCAAAGGTTCCGTAAGGGCATGTGAAGGTAGTTTTCTCTTGATCCTGTGGATCAATGGGGATTTGAAAGTATCCCGAGAAACCATCGAGGAAACAATAGTACTCATTCCCCGCTAATCTCTCGAGCATTTGATCCATGAAGGATAGAGGAAAATGGTCTTTACGGGTGGCTTCATTGAGTTTTCTATAATCTATACATACACGCCATCCCGTAACCAAACGAGTTGGAATCAACTTGTTATCCTCATTGGTGACAACAGTTATGCCACCCTTCTTAGGAACACAATGAATGGGACTCACCCAAGGACTATCAGAGATAGGGTAAATCAATCCAGCATCAAGAAGTTTTAGAACTTCTTGTTTGATAACTTCGTGAATTTTAGGATTTACCCTCCTTTGATGTTGCACCGCGGGTTTGAAGTCATCCTCCATCAAGATTTTGTGTGAACAAAATTCAGGGTTGTTACCCTTATTTTCGGAGAGTCTCCAAGCAATTGCTCGTTTGTGTGACTTCAAAACCTTTATGAGCGCGGTTTTCTCCTCATCTTTCAAGTATTTGGCAATAATGACGGGTAATTTATCATCATCCTCCAAAAATGCATACTCAAGATGAGGAGGCAACTCTTTGAGCTCGACCTGAGGAGAATCATCAGTTTTTTCAACATATTTGATCTCCTCTTTATGAAGTGTTTGTGGTAGAACAGGAAGAGGAGAGGGATCTTTGTTTAGTAATTTCTCAAGCAGGAGAATATCCCTCTCGGGGTCAATCTCTTGGTTATCGATTCCATCGGGAATCGAATCACTTTTGAGAAAGGCCTCAATTTCTTCTAAGATGAAGTCACTTCCTTTAAACGGAGTGAGGGAAGGAGAAGAATTTGCAATGATGGGGTAAGAAGATGGAGTGAAGTTTTCACTCGAAGAATTATCATTGAAACCTAGAGCCTCTTGAGCGTACTCCTCAGAAGCAACATCAATGACATCGATTCGGTTAACCGATTCAGTGTCATAATTTGAGGAGTACCTCGAAGTTTGATCGAGGTTAAACGTTACTGCTTCATTACCAACAAGAAGAGTTATTTCCTCTTCGTGCACATCGATTAGAGCACGGCCCGTTCTCAGGAATCCTCTTCCAAGAATGAGAGGAACCCTTGGGTCAGCATCGAACTTAACAACAACGAAGTCAGCGGGGAAATGGAACTTTCCTACTTTCACGAATACGTCTTCAGCAATGCCGAGTGGACGAGAGATTAAACGGTCGGCAAGCTCAAGAGTCATGCACGTAGGAGTAAGTTCAGGAAGAGAGAGTTTCTCCCATACTGAGTGAGGCATCAGGTTGATGCTAGCGCCAAGATCGGCCAAGGCGAAGCATTCAACCATCCCAGGAAAAACACATGGAACGAGAAATCTCCCAGGGTCTCCAAGCTTCTTAGGAAGCTTTTTCAAGATAACTGCTGAGCAGTTTTCGTTCAATGGAGTCTTTGCCATTTCGTACAATTTTTCCTTGTTGCTTAACAAGTTCTTGATCATTGATGCACATTTGGGCATCAGGATGATAGCATCCGCAAGGTTTACGTCAAAATGAAAATCTTGAAAGATTTGATAGAATTTATCCATTTGGTGACTAGCCTTTTCGCGGAGCTTTTGCTCATTAAGTCGTGATGGGTATGGTATTGAAGGTTTGGATTTAGGGTTCTCAACAGGAGTTATTGGTGGTTTAAATACAACTCATGGTTTGGTCTTTGGAACATCCTGAGGGTGGACGTGTGCGGTAATTCGTGGGCTAGTAAATTGCACCTTGTCCTTGGTTGCCTTAGGTTCACTTTACACTACTTTAGGAGGAGAAGAAGTAGTAGGAAGTGGCGGTTCATCATAAGCTTTACCACTACGTGTGGTAATGGCTTTGAGTTCACCCTTAGGGTTGACAACTGTATTACCAGGAAGACCTCCCGAAGTAGAGGGTGGAGCGAGATGACTCATGAGACTAGCAAACATATTCTCAATCTTGTTTTGAGATTGATCAATTTTGTTGTTTGTTGCCATAAGCTCATTCTTCAGCTCGTTACCTTGCTTGGTTATTGAAGATTGAAATTCATTCTTCAAAGTTGAGATTTGATTCTGCATTGCCCTCATTTTGGTCTCATTAACTTTAATGTAGTTATTGAGCTCGTTAGGGAGAGTTTCTTGGTAATTAGGAGTTGAATACCCTTGATTACCCCTTTGGGGTGGGTATTGATTCACCGGGGCATGAGTTTGATTTTGCATGTTATTCCCCCTTGGTGGATTAGGATTAAACCTATTTGGATTTTGAGGAAATCCGGGTGGTCCACCTTGATTGCTAGCATGGTAGTTTGGTTCCACTTGAGGACGGTATTGGTTACCTCCTTGGTTGGAACTTCCGGCTATTGCATTGACTTCAAATGGATTGCCTTCGGTGGCAGTGCAATTGTAATACGAGTGTGGACCACCACAAGTGACACAAACTTCTACCTTTTTGATTTCAGCTTGTGGAGAAGGTTGAGAAGAAGAAACTATCTTATTTTGGGTGAGAACCAAAGCATGAATAGCTTCTGTGAGTTTGTCAAGTCTAGCATCGGTGCTAGATTGAGCCACGGGCGATGAGGTAGAAGGACTAACATTCACTTGAGAAACAACCGGCTTGCTTCGTGGAATGTGGACCTTAGACTTATTTTCAATGATCGCTAAAGCATCCTTTGTGGTTCGATTCAAGAAATTACCTCCCGCGGAGGAATTTAGAGAGTCTTGATCGAGTTGGCTCACACCATTGTAGAAAGTGTCAAGCTGCATGAGATCAGAAAAACCGTGATGAGGGCACTTGCGAAGCAATTCCCTATAACGATCCCATGCCTCACTGAATGATTCATCAAATTTCTGTGTGAATTTCATGATCTCATTCTTGAGACTCGTGGTTTTGGAAGGAGGAAAGAATTCATTCACGAACTTTTTCACCAAATCTTCCCATGTTACAATCGATCGAGGGGGTTGTTTATCAAGCCAAATCCGGCCAGCCCCATCGATGGAAAATGGAAAGAGAAGAAGTTTAATCGCCTTTTCAGGGACATTTTTGCATTTGATGGTTGATGTAATTTTGTTAAACCATCGAATGTGATCTTGAGGATCATCCCTCTCAAAATCGTAGAATTGACGTGAAGTGACCAGATTTATCAATCCGGTCTTAAGCTCAAAATTCTCGGCCACGATGGCCGGAACAACGATAGCATCTCCGTAACCCTCGACGGGTGCCTGGAGAAGCTCGTTCATAGTTGGCTCAGCAGCCATGATAACGGAAGATGTGGGAACAGTACTGATCTCAGATCCGACTGTTGGTGCTGAACATCTACGAGGTCTTCTAGGTTTTCTTACAAGCTCATGTAATGGGCTCGTGGACCTAGAAGAACGAGTGCGCATGCACTAGGAATAAAACCAATCAAAACAAAATCGAGGCAAATCAACAATGAACTTAAACCGATAATCACAAGCAAGTGGCTTCTTTAATAAAGGTACACCACTCACAGGGATACAAAGGCAAGTTTTAAATCTTTGGTTTGGGAACTTATTATGTCCACACCCCCAGTTTGTAGGTGTTCTGTCTTGGTTTGCGACGGTTTATTTTTATGTAGAATTATTATTCACAAGAAAGAGATGAATGTTTTTGGGTTTTTGTGTATAGGTTAAAAACTTTTGGACAATATTTTTGGTATCGTTTCATTTACCAAAATCGTATCTTTTTAAGAATCACCTTAAAAGAAACACGATATAGAAAACGTAACGATCTGTTTTGTTTGCTTTTGATTTTTTTGGTGTTGTTAACACTTTAGGAAAAGTGTTAATGATGTTTTTGTTTTATGATTAAGATTTACAAAAAGTGGTGGGTTTATACAGTGATGAATGAAAAACCACTAATCTAAAAAAAAAAACGTTTTGATTACGCAGCTACCTCCCCGGCAGCGGCGCCAAATTTTGATTGGCTCAAAACGGTCAACCTAAATTGACCAGGTGAGTGGTCAACCAGGTCAAACAGCCTAAGAGTCAATCTCCGTGGAAGTACAAGGTATTCCCGGGTCATTATGTCCCAGCGAGGTAAGCAATTGTATTAAAAAACGTTTAAAGTGATCGGGTGACTTAACAGAAGGATCAAGAATTTGGTTATTATGATTAAACTATGAGATTATGATTGAGAATAGCTTAGAAACACTATTGGAACAATTACTGATAATTAGATAACCTAGAAACGTAAGTAAACCTAAAAACGCGCGTTTGAATTTAAAATAAACGCGAACGTGCAAGATAAAAAGTGAAATGTGAGCAAATAAAGTCCTACGAACGTGAAAATTATATTTTTACAATCCTAATGTTATAAGAAAATTTTTAGAAAAAGAAAAATAATTTTTACACTATTTAATTAATTACTATTAATTAATTACTAATTATTAATTAACTAAATTACACTAATTATTAATTAATTATGAAAATTAACTAGAAAAATGAAAATTAAATTTAGAAAAATCTAAAATAATATAAAACTAATTTTAAAACAGAAAATCTATTTTTTATACTTTTTAATTATTAATTATTAATTATTAATTAAAACTAATTATTTAATTAATTTAAATGAAACTAAATTATAAAAAATACTAAATGACAAAAGAAAAATCTGAAAAAAAATCCTAAAATTATTTTTAGTTATAAGAAGCCTAAGAAAAATTTAAAAATGAGAAGTGCTTATAAATAAGCAGAAAAATAAGCCAAATGGCTTAAATAGAAGCAATCAATATTTTTAAATTTGTCTTTTTCTTATTTTTCTTTTACAAAACTCTTAAACTACTTAAATTATGAAACTTGTATGAAGGCACTTTTGGTGGAACTCAAAAATAAGCACAATGCACTTGATTAAGCTCAACAGTTGACTTTTTTGGTCAAATAAGCTTATGAAAGCATAGCATAAGCTGCTAGGTGAGAACCAAGGGTGAACTAAAATGTAAACAAGTAAAATGCACTGAAAATAAGTTTGATCAACCATAAAAAAAACACAGAACAAGCTTAAAATTACAAATAAGCTATTCCAAATCCAAACTAGCCAAACAGGCCTTGGGAGGCAACTGCAGCCCAAGGTGGGGCCCACCTGGGTGATCAAGGAACAAAAGCAAGGCTTAGTCCAAGAAGTAGGGGTGGTAGGCTTTCAAATGAACCAAGTTGCAGGCCATGGGATCCACAGATTAGCTCAAATTGAGCTTGTGAAACCAGCTTAATCACACTGATGAATCAGTGGACCAAGCTTAACTAAGCTGCAAGCAGGCCTCCAAAACAATGCAAGGATGGTCAATTTGAGCCAGGTACTGAGAGTCTAATAAAAGAGCTTCTCAAAAAGATCCAAGAACTCAAGAGAAGCTCAAGATCTAAGCAAGAAAAAGAGCTTATGGGGTGAGCTTGAAGCACACTGAAGGTGTAACCATTCAGTGTGAGCTTAAAAGCTCAGAAGCTCACAAAGGCTTAAATGAACTTAAACTACTAATTGAAAGGTACAATTATCTTATAAGACAGTGATATAAGCTTCAAGTTACAAAACTCAAAAGCTTATACAAGCTTATTGTCACAAACAGTGGTGAGATTGTTTGGGTTAAGAGAATTCATGGAGATAAGCAGTTAGACAAGTAAGCCCATAAGCATAAGCTAAAAGCAAAAACAAGCATACACAAACTCAATCACCCCTAATAAGTTAGAAACAACCATTAACAACCTAGGATCACAAAGAAATCAACAAGCTCACTGAACATACTCCCCTGGTGCAGGGCAGGGTCTGACCCTGCAAGCCTAATTAAGCCCTCCTAAAAGCTAACATAAAAATTCCTAAAAATAAGCTTATGAAGGATTCTTGTAGTCTAGGTGGGGTACTTCAAGCACAACAATTTTCAAGCCCTGAATCAATCTATAAAAATCAAGAAAAATCCCCCTAAAAGGGGGGTTCTTAACTAAAATGCCATTTTGACTTTTGTCAATTTGCCATATTTTGACTTTGATGAATTTCCAATGGATGTATGTTACTGAGATTGTTGTTATAACCTAAACTAAGACTAATTTGAGCAAGCTAATCTAGATTTATACCTAATATGATGATATAGCTTTCTAACATTCTACCAGTGAATGAGGTAATGACCTAAGAAGCTGATTTTGACCTTTTGACAAAAGAGCACAAGCTTTTATGGTTTACTTCTCTTATTATGACCTAATGTGACTGAGAGATACAACAAACAACAACTGAGATGGTCATGGGCTTAGTGGGGGCTTCTGAACCAAACACACCTTATATAGTAAGCTGTTTTGAGTTCTCAAATGATTCCACAGGGTTTAGTTCAAGAATTTGATTCAAACTTACCCAATATGTTACCTTAACTGTTTTTATGCTAAATTGGACCATAAACAACCATCAATACACTGAGATACAATTATTGAAATTGACACAGTTAAAAAAACAAAATGCTAGCAACTAAGATTTTTAATAAACAAACTCAATCTAAACTAATCATAAATCCCCTTGAACACATTTTCTAGACACTAAACACTGATTATCACAATTCTAAACAATCTATAGTAATAAGTAAGAAAGTGAGACTTGGAATCTTACAATAGCTTTCCTGCCAAACTGAGATGAACCAAGAACCAAATTTATTTCCTATAAGCTCCCCATAGAGCCTCTAACCCACTGAATCCATCTTCACCTTTCTTTCTTCTTGCCTTTTTTTTATTTTTTTTATTTATATCTTATTTTTTGTATTTTCTTAGTAAACTGAAATTTAAACTGAACACTTGAATTTCTGAAACAATCACTTAAATTGATAATGAGTGAGTAATATTACAACTGAGACTTTGATTTAAAACTAAAATTACAATGCTTGAAATACTAAATTAAGACTAAAATTCTAACTAACTCTTTCTTCTGCCTCCCAGCTTCAATTTATAGCTCCAATTAGGGTTTCCTTAGGCTCTTGTCTCTTTCCCAGCAGAAATTGTGACCATTGGATTATCAGGTTTGATCTTGGCCGTTTAAAATTCTTGGCGCCAAAACTATCTTTGTCTGTTTCTTGGATTTAATTGATGCCAGGGGGTTATTTGGAGTCTTACGTCTGTTTGAGTAAGCAGGGGGGGGTTTGAGTATGCAGGTGGTGAAGGTAGGGGTGATGATGGGGGTTTTGGTGTTTAGCAGGTAGTGGGGGGTGGTGATGTGGAGGGGATGGGTCAAAGTTGGGGGGTTGACTGGGGGATATTATAAAAACGGGGGATGTATTTTGGGTGGATGTCGGGTTGTGTGGTGGGCTGGTGATTGGAGTGGGCTTTTGGAGGGATAAGGTGTGGGCTTTGGTTATTGGGTGGATTGGATTGGGTTTAATTTTGGATTTAGGGAGTAATATAACTAGGATCCGTTTGGTTTGTATGTTGTTGATTTCATAAGGACCATTTTGTAACTTCGCCGAAACTTGAGGGCTTTTTCTGCCAAATTCCCAAAGTTGATATAAGGACCTATCTTGACATATGTGAATAGTACAAGGGTGATTTTCGACATTTTCCATTTTGAGAATACCCAGGGACTAATTTTGCCAAATTAGAAAGTACAGGGACCAAACATGTAATTTTCTCAAACTTTTTACCTAAGGACTTGTTTTGACAAGTTTTGAATTCCAAAGGACTTGGGTTGACTTTTCTTTTATTTCAAACCTCCAGGGACTAGTTTTGTCAATTTTTGAAACTTGAGGGACTGAAACTGCCAATTATGCAAACTTTGTTCGTTTTTCATTTGTTTTTAAACATTTTGCATCAGAAACATATAAAACACAATCCTGGGATATTTTCAGTATTTTGATGCGTATTTGAGTTTTTTGGATGTTTTGGTAGTTCAGATACGATAAAAATGATGAGTATTTACACACTCATCACAAATCCCATGTTCATAGGTCGACGTTTGATACATTTTTAAGAGGCGAAGTGATTGACAAAATTCAATCCAATCGATTTACAATAAATTCAATTCTTAACCGTTTTGTTTCCCGTTTGTTCCTAAGTGTTCCTAATAACATTCCTAGCTTGATTTCATGTTTAAATGTCATTCATGATCAGCTATGCTCAAATGGTACCCGATTACTCAATTTCGTGTACAAAATAATATAGTGGTCGACATCTAGGTGAATCACCAAGACATCCACCTTATTTCAAGCACTCTCAATTGTTATTATAAGTATAAGACTCATCCTAGGAACCTATAGTTACTGACATTGCATAGTATTTTTGGTTTCCTTGAAAACTATTACACTTACGTGTGATAAAAAGGCACCATATATACTTCTTGTGCATGCATCCGTTCCTATCATTCAACATACTATCACAAACTTCCTTTCTTCCTAATAATTCTCTCTTGAAGGCCAGAAGTTGTTACAAGATCGTTTGGAAGCAAGAAAGGATAATCGGGTTTAATATATACGTTTGTTATTTGGGTTGAAACCATACGTACCTAGTTCTTGTGTTTCATTCTTCCACTCTCGACTCTCTACCACCCAAGAGGTGTAGTAAGTTGTTTCAAACTCATTTACATTCAAGATTACACGTTCAATAAGTTTCATGCATCATATATATGTTATATCGATCGTATATAGTTCATATATATTTATTTCGTACATATTCATATATAGAACAACAAATGTGGCTAGCCTTTATTTTGGAAGGCCTAGGAGTCACGCAGCACACATATCTCACGTTCATTTCAACGTAACATGCATCAAATAAACTTGTTTTGAACCTATCAAACTCACGAATGAAAACTATATAAACACTTAGAAATATTTTAAGTCTTTCACACACACACACACACACACACACACACACACACACACACACACATATATATATATATATATATATATATATATAATATATATATATAAACGACCCATACATGCTAAAAAACCCTCGTATAACTTTAAATATCACGTAACAAGCATACCATATTATTACACGGCCTATTAGACCTCCTAGCTAGCAAACGATTTTGTATATATAACATGTAAAAATAACTTGATCTCGACACTTAATTTTCACCAAAGTGAATCGCTATCGATCACATTTAAAACCTATGATTTTTACCGATTGGGCCTAAAAGCCCAATAAGCTAAAAATAAGCTCCTATGATAAGCTAGCTTATCTAAACTTTTTGATATGAAAATAGAACAAGAAAAATGATATTTTTGATGAGCCCAACTCGTCTCACGATGTACGGATTTTAAAACGTTAACGGGCCTTGATTTCAACTCGTTAAAAGCCCATTTATTGAAAATAAGCACTTTTTATAAAATAAGCTATTGAAATAAGCTTATTATTTATTAAATAAGCCACGGAAAATTTTTATATAATTTTTCTAATCATTTTTGTAACTTTGGACTAAAAATGTAACGCGACGACACCTAGAAGGACTAAAACTGTAAATATTGAACAGTGAGGACTAAAACTGTAAAAACAGAACCATAAGGGTAAAAATTGATAATAGTTAATATTCTAAGCCTAGGTTTGACTATTGGACAATTAGAGGACTATAATTGTAATTTATTTATAAAAAGGACTAATGGTATAACGCAAACGTCGTTAGGGTAAAAATGGTAAAATTGGAAAAGGACAAGGACTAAACATATTCTATTTAACATTCTAACATATTTTCTATTTTTGTAAATTTATTTCATATGCATTTAAAACTTTCATTTTTATTTATATATATTATTTAACGTAACGTTAATAATATATATAACGATATTTCAAAAATTAATATTATTACTTATAGTTAAAAAGGTAAAACTTCGATGGATAATTTAAATAACGTATTTCGTCATATCATGCATAACATAAGAATTACACTGCTCATCATCTATTCGACATAACGAATAGTTATTATTCGTTATTCGTTCGTATTTACCAAATAGTATTTGGTCAAATTCTCAGATAAATCTATTTATCAGGTTGTATTTCGAAGTCGTTATCATAAATTCGTCCGACTTTATTTTCTTCATTTCAGTATCAATCAAGGTGAGTCATAGCCTCACATTTACTTATTTTCAAACTCCGTGAGGGGGATACATGTTATAAACAGATCACAAGTAATTTTCTGTATGCTACCTGACTTGATATATACCTAAGTTACCTATTGCCAAAAGACCCTTGATCATGAGCCATTACGTGAACGCGAATATAATGAATAGATCTATTTAAGGTTTGACAGCCTATCCCATTAATACTTGACGGAATGCCATTATGCATGTGGTTAGTTGTATTAGTCGTGATATATTATATTTGAGTAAAAATAGGAATTGGCAAATCACCTATTACATGAGGGCAATATTATCATTAATTTGATAACACCTCCGTATTTACGGTATTTGTTAACGTTTTGCGTGTCATGAGACTTAGAGCAATATATATACTGCAATATCAATTTTTAACTGATTGTATTTCCAATACAATCTTACTTGTGTATCAAAATGATTACTAAATTCAAACTCTATGATATCACTCAACATTTTTGTTTACTTTTAAACATGTTATCTCAGGTATTTAGCAGAGGAAGCAAGCATGGAACGGGAGGAAAACTTCAAAATTTATCTACTTTAACTAAATTATGGTGTAAAATAAAAGATGTTTAATTTAGTTTAAAACATCAAGACTTTTATTATAATACTCTGATTGTGGCCTCTTGTATTTGAATTTTTATTAATGAACTTATGTTTTAAAACGTCTCTTTCGAGCCGTTTTCTATCATTATGACTTCGATCCTCACCGTAACACCCTAATTACTATTCCGCTGCCACATTTCAAATTAGGGGGTGTTACTGAATGTACATTCCCCTTACACTTGAATTTTTACATACTTTACAATAAACTAATCTAATGACTCGAATCAAGATAATCAAAATACTTGGAGTACTTTTTTAAGATCAAGGCACATATGGGGGTAATAATTGATGTTCTTCCCCATTACTCCATAACTTAAGTACTTTACCCATGAGTCCCAATCGTCCCAAAACAATATATATAAGATATGACTCGACTTAGCAACCATGTAATATTAGATAATTAACTAAGGGTTTAAACATGTAACAATAATGCACTAAAGATGAGTGCATACACAGAAGGCTATGGCGATTTGATTGCACATTTGGGTGGGTTGTAACAAATTCTTCCTTTAAGTAAAATGCTTAAAGTTAGAAACGAAAAGATAGGCTCGGAGGGGTGTACTAGGGGTATCGTGTACTAAAAATGAGTACCACGTTAAGGTGTGGGAAAAATTAGTTGACTTTACTAGTCAAGTAATATGAATTAAATGGTCAAGTAATTATGATACGGGTTTAACACAAGGGTGATCCTAATGCCTCTTATCATGTAGTAAATCCTACTACACGAATGTAGTCTCACTAGCGGTCTCGGGATGCATAACCAACGCAAGTTCTAGAATCTAAATGCTACCGGTACACTCATAAGCACTAATAACGAATGCTTTTCCTATCAAATCTAAAGGCGAACCTCACATATTTTGGTGGAATTTTTTTTTGAGTGGTACGGTTTTGTGCTAGTCATACAACTCCTATCCATGAGACGCTTGTTAAGGCTAAAGCTTCACTCCTAAATGTTGTAAAAAATTTCACATTTGGCGCTAAAATTACACTAGCAAGTATTTCTCTTAGTTTTATTACACACCTACCATCGAACAAACAAACTCAAGTGCAATTGTATCCTATAAGGTATCATCATTTACCCTCTCCTTACACTTAGGATGAACATTGTCCTCAATTTTCAATTAAATGATGTAAAAGTAAAATAGGTAAAAGAATGAAAACAAATACTCCCCTGATTCGTTCGGTGTGGATATTGTGGTAACAAGGTTATGTCTTCCTCCAAGAAAGTGAATGTTGAAAGCTTCCCTCCAGAAATATAAATCATCTTCTTGTCCAATATAACCTGTTAAACCTGAGAAAACAATCACAAAAACCCAAAGCATCAATTCGAACAAAGGAAACTCACAACTAGATGCAATTCCAGACTTAAGAATAAAAACAAAACAATTAAAGATATAATGCTTGTGGAATGAATATTTTCAGATTTCCTGGAGTTTATAAAACTAAAGATTTAACAAAAACTTTTACGACTCTGGTATAAACAAAACACGCAAAAATTTTCACAATTTATGTACCTGACGCCTTCTGGTTATAACTCCTGACGCCGTCAGAATGTTCCTGTAAAAATCTCATGTTAAGTTTCCAGAAAATTTCTGGAAAAACTTATGCCTTACTTCTTGGAAAATCCTGCAAAACATCATTATGACTCGATACAAGCATTTGACTCAAACAATTACTAATATACAACAACAACAACAACAACAATACCCAATCCCGCGGAAGCGAGGTATGGGGGAGGTAGAATGTCGGCAGATCCTACCCCTACCCCAGCAAAACTGGGAGTAGAGAGACTGCTTCCAGGAGACCTCCGGCAAGTGCAAAAGTGCGAGTGATAGAAAAAGAGAGACCTGCAAACAAAGCAAAAACGCATGAGCCAACAAACAAGGAACAAAAAGAAGACAAAGCAAAGCAGCACACCACACAAACGACAAGAGGCACAAAAAAAATAATAAAAAAAAAATAAATAATAATAATAATAAATAAAATAAAAAAAATAAAATAATAATAATAATAATAATAATAATAATAATAATAATAATAATAATAATAATAATAATAATAATAATAATAATAATAATAATAATAATAATAATAATAATAAATAAATAAATAAATAAATAAAAAAAGGCAAGGGACAAGCAAGCGGGTAAAAGGGCCTACAACTAAGGGAAAAAGCCCTAAACGAAGGCAAGGCAAACGCACGGGGCCTACAGCTAAGGCAAACGCAAAGGGCCTACAACTAAGGGGAAGAGACCTAAACGAAGGCAAGGCAAACGCAAGAGGCCTACAGCTAAGGCAAACTCAAAGGGCCTACAACTACCACCAAGCCCGAAACTAGTCGCAAACTCTAATCCTGGCTCTCAAGGCTTTCCTATCTGAGATCATGTCCTCGGACAAGAGAAGCTCCTTTATGTCTTGTCTAAGTCTATCCTCCCACCTAAGTTTTGGCCTACCCCTCCTTCGTAAACCGTCGACCATTAGCGCTTCTACTCTCCTTACTAGTGCTGTTTGTGGCCTCCTCCTGACATGACCAAACCACCTCAACCTTCCTTCTCGCATCTTCGAGATAATAGTTTTAACTTCGAGTTCTGCTCTAAAAACTCCGTTCGGAATCATGTCAAGCCTGGTCTTACCACAAATCCACCTTAGCATTCTCAGTTCTGCCACTTCCACTCTGTTAGCTTGAGCTTTCGTGATAGGCCAACACTCTGACCCGTACAAGATAGCTGGTCTAATCGCCACCTTATTGAATTTTCCCTTTAACTTAAAGGGAACTTTCTTATCGCAGAGTACTCCTGACGACGCCCTCCATTTCGCCCAACCTGCTCTAATACGGTGGGTAACATCATCATCTATCCTCCCTGACTTGTGGATCACCGAGCCCAAATATCTAAAAGACTCCTTTGGTTGGAGAATCTGGTCGCCGACCCGAACTTCCATCTCCTCGTTGAGGCCGATCTCGTTGCTACTGAAATCACATCTCATGTATTCAGTCTTCTCTCTGCTAACCCGGAGGCCATTGTCTTCCAGTGCTTCTCTCCAGTGCTCCAGTCTGTAATTTAGCCCTTCCGCCGATTCTGCAACCAACACAGTTACTAATATACATGTTCATTTAATATTGTTGTGGTTCATGCTCAATTTCGTTCTTATAAACAAATTTGGGTCTCCCCTTACACTTAGCTTTTGCAAAATACCTTTATATGTAATTAAGACGAAGTTAAAAAAAATAAAGCATTTTCACAATTTACTTTGAAACATGAGCCACAAACAATAAAAATAAAGCATGCATACGGAAACAAATAAAGTCAAATAAACAAACAAACAAACAAACAAATAAATAAAGCTTGGGTTACCTCCCAAGAAGCGCTTGTTTTTGTTCGAGTCACTAGCCTGACTCTACCTTTATTTAACGAAAATAGGGGAGGTTTTCCCTACACTTAGGATTAAGTGCGGGTGAAAGTAGCGATACACACCCTTAGGGTGGAAATATGCCACGTGAGGTGAAGGGGCTGAGTGAATGGCTTCCTTCATCCTAAAACTACCCGGATAATATTGGTTGATGGGTGGGTCGGTTCCTCTTTTGTCTTCTAGAAATAAATCTAAGGATGGAAAGTTGTGTAATGATTGAGGTTCCGATTAATCAACTCTAGGAAATTCCTTAGAACTAAGAGTAAGGTTATCATTACAAGTATTCAAACCTATATCTTCTAGTGGTGCTTGGTCCAAGGGTTCTACCTCAATTGGGGTTCCTAAAGTCTCTTCTACTTCTTCCGGGTAAGTCACGGGCGGTGTATGTGCCTCAAATGATGGTAGGACTTGTGGGGTACTTTGGGGCTTGGATTGTCCACCTTATCCTCCATTGTGTCTAGATTACCTATGTGTTTGTTTTGTACTATGATATTAGGTGCCATCCACTTAGGTATCTCAACCTGAGCATATTCATCCCCCAACAAACTTGTTTCATGATCCTTCAAATTTGTTGTCAATTGATTTGTTATGTTGTTTGTCGGGTTGTCTACTCTATAATAATATTGGGCACAATCTTCTATGGCATCTTATGCTTCTTCAGCATTGAATTCCCTAAGGTCCCCGTTGACAAAATCATCAATGTACCTTTGGTAATACGGGTGGACACTATAGTAAAAGATTTGAGTTAGGTACCATAGATCGAAACCATGATGGGGGACTATTCGGAGTAAATTTTTAAAACGAGTCCATGCATCATAGATAGGTTCATCTCGATATTGGTTGAACATCAAGATGCCATTAGGGGTGAATGGGTTTCGTGGTTGGTAGTATGGTGGATTCGCGTTCTACATAATGGTGAACGGAAGAGTCAATGGAAAGGTTTCTACGAACAAATACACAAAGAAAAGATAGACTACGAGAAAGCTAATAAAAAAAAATAAAAATCTCACTAAAAAGGAATCTAATGAGTAGACCTAAATCAAAATAAATTTCAACCTAAACAATAACTATTCCCCGGCAGCGGCGCCAAAAACTTGATACGTGGGGATCGCACCAGGTTTTACCTCTCAAGGGATCTTGAGAAGCTTACAACCCCCACCAGGCAGTGTACCTGATCGTTGTAGTATACTATAGTGACAAGTATCGGGGGATTGATCGTTCAACCCAGGAATAGTGTCGCTAGGATTAGAAAGCCTAATAAACTAGGTCTAGAGGTGAGGGATGATTCTTTTTGTATTTTATAAAAGCAAGTAAAATCTCGGGTTTCGGAGGAGTGGGCGGAATTAGTTGCTGGCTAACTAACCCAAATGACTAAAGATGCAATCAAAATAAAATAAAATGAATGAAAACAAAACTATTATACTAATGTGGTGGAAACAATAATGAGGAAAGTTGTGTTTACTTAGGTTTCATTACTCCCTAGATATCTTTTATAGGTTGATAGCTTGTTACAATTGCATGGATGACGGGTCATATTCCTTAATACTAGTCGTAGGGCCGTGTACAATATTCCCTAACTCTATAGGATCCTACTTCACTCCTATGTCGAGCCGTTAGAAGCTCCTAACATGGGATCATTAGAATTCTCCTACGCATTAAATACAACCAAAAATCGTAGTACACCTCCGATCATGTTTCTTAAGACGTTCAAGCAAGTCACCAATGGAAGTCTGCCAGTTTTCTTAAGCCTAACATCGAATACAATCATCCGTAACAACTATAAACAAACAACCAACCCATAATTAACATCTAGGTTTCACTACATCTAAGCAAACACAAAAGAAATCTAGCCTAGCATGTTAAATAGAAGACAAGCGTAAGATATAATCAAACAACACATAGACATATTGATTGATTTGAAAGAGTACTTATCTCCAGTTGAATATGAAAGATTCAAAGGGTTGAAACCCTTGAAAAAGCTAGAAAATTCGACCTAGGGTTTTTCCCTCAAAGTTGCACACTAATGAATGAAATTTGGAAAACTATATATAGATTTTACAGGGTGACGGCGTCATGTATTAAGTTGTGACGCCGTCAACTCGCCGCCATAATGAAATCGTATTGCCTAGATCCACTTGTGACGCCGTCATGTGCGATTTTCTTCTGGGCCGTCACTAATACTTGGACCATGATGGCCTTGGGTGACACCGTCATCTCCAATGCACAAAAACTCTCTGGATCGTAACATGTATTTTCCACTTCCACCTCTTTTGTAACTCTTGACGCCGTCATGTAGAAGATCTTGACGCCGTCAGGTACTGTTCCCAGCAAGGAAAATTGAGACTTTACCGTTTTCTTCACTTTTATGCTCCAAAAACGTTCAAAAGGCTTCCTTTTCCAGATTTCTCTCCAAAAGTACCAAAAATGACAAAAGGAACGATTTAGGGCAATATTTGATCAAATAATCACGAATCCGGGCTTAAATGACCCCTTAAAAGCGGTTCACTTTTCGCCTCATCACATACCTTGAGTAAAACTTGGTCTTTTAGCATGTATATGAGGAGTTTCATCTATACTGCATACTGGTCTTATTCTGCTAGAATGGCTATTTGTCTGTTGGTTGTCTGTAGGTGCATAATTGCGCGAAATTCGTCGTTTACTTTTGAAAGTGGAGAACCAAAGGTACCTGTGGAAGGCATCATCAGTTGTACAATAGTTAGAAAGGTATGTATTGTTTGTCGATTTAATAAAGTGTATTAAAAGAAAGTGTAGCTTATAACCTTGTATGCGACAACTGTATTCTTTTGACTTAGGCGTAGTTACATTGCTCAGTGCATTAAGTTGCCGTGGCTGAGTATTCTGTAAATCAGATATAGCATCTTGAACTGCAGATACAAACACAATTTAATCACGTCAAAACAAAACAACATAATACTATTTGTAGGGGATGAAAAATAATGTTACAAACAATAAGGAAAATTAACTCACACTGAGAAGGCATTGTGCATGAACTTGTAGGATCATCAGCCACCTTGTTCTGTCTTGAAGCCATTTGCACAGTCTCAAGCCTATTCTGCTCAGGTAACATACTCTTTTCTGTGCATATTTTCTTGCCACTGTTTGCATTGCATGCATGAAGACCCATAACATCTGATACTAATCGCTTTCTTTTCAAATATTCGGGCTGACAATCCATATATTCAACATCCGGGGGGAGATCCAAAGGAGGTGGGCAATTAACAGAAGGAATGCGACGAATCTCCTTTTGTTTGGTCTTCATAATTGTTATTATCAATTATTTGTAGCTTTAAAAGTAGGCATACATATGAAGCATAATATTAGCAGGTCTAGGTTGTAAGCATGTAAACTATTATGAATTTAACCATGTAAAGCATACTTATGGAGCAGTGAACAACATAAGGCATAGAACATGCGAAGCACAATGCAAAAACAAGTAACGTGCAAAAGCAAAGGCAACAAACAAATATAACATTAACATCACCTTTTCTACTGAAATAACTTTGATGATTCTGGAACTGGTTTCTCTTAATTTTTTTTCCCTGTATTTTTTTTCCTGCTGCTATCTGCTATTTTTTTTTTGCCAGTGATAATGGATCTACATACATTGTATAGAAGCTTCTTCCTTGGAAAAGGGAAAATTGTACATGTTTTAGATTGTACTTTGCAAAATCTTAGCCACAAAAAAAAGTATATGATATACCGATGATCGACAGGTGTAACCTAACACCTGCAAATATACTCGTACATATAGAAAACATCAAATGGGCCAGAAAACATGAAATGGGCCGAGCTTATACTTTGGACCAACAGCCCAACGCTTGCCAAGGAAACGGCCGCGTTCACTGTAGCGTGAACGACGACGTTTCATTTCTCTTTTAATATATATAGTAATTAACTGATGTGGAAATGATATTTGTAAGAAAAAAAAAATAAAATAAAATAAAAAAGATGACCGTCCAAGTAGGTAATTGTGTACAAATAACCGTCTTTCAACCAGTTTTATAGTTAAGAATGAGTTTTTTTCTTGTTCGTTATTCATTTTAGTCATTTTCAGTAAGTATATAAAGCGTCTTTAGCATTTACCTTTTTAGTAAAACATATCAATATGGTCTAAGTAATACTAATTTGCGAATCACAAAGTACTACTGTATCATGTTCCAAGTTATTTCTTAATGTCGTAGAGTCAATAGGTAATCGATTTAACAACCAATTTGGGGGTTCATATCTCCTTTTTTTGGTTTTTTAATTAGGGGGTTGGCAATACTTGTGGCACCATACCACCATCCCTCACTCCCAACCAATCCCCTTGTGCCACATCATTCACCCATTTTTCCCATCCCTCACCCTTTTTTTTGTTGGCATCACTTGTGGCACCACACCACCATCCCTCACTTCATTTTTTTTTTCTTTTTTTTTTTTTTTTTAATTCCTTTAAAATAAAAATAAAAACTAAAATTTCATTAAATATCATAAAACATTACATAATATTCCTAAAAAAACATAAAATAACATTACATAATATTAAAATACTAAATTTCATAATACTAAAAAACTAAACTTCATCGTCGGAATCATCCACCTGGAGGTATGGTAATTGTTGAGCGTGAATATGCTCCATAAGATCAAATCGAAGATGAAAATGGGTGTCCTCATCTCGTATCTCGGCAAAGGCTGCTTCATCAAACACCGGTTGGATCGGAGGATCCCAAATATGAACTGGCGAGATTGCGGTACCCGGCGTTTTTTATAATCATGTTGTGCAAAATCACACACGTATACACTATTTTGCTAATTCTTTCTACTGTGTGTGGCTGTAAGGGTCGATTCAATATACCCCATTTACCTTTAAGAACACCAAATACTCGTTCAACATCCTTTCGAGCCGACTCTTGTACTTTCTTGAACTTTTTCTCTTTCAGGTCAGTTGGATATTTGAATGCTTTAACAAAAGTAGACCACGTCGGATATATGCCATCGGTTTGATAGTAGCCATGCTTGTACATACGACCATTCACAACAAATGGTCACTTAGGTGCCGTACCATTACGCTCGGTGGTGAATAGTGGAGATTGCATCACAACGTTTATATCGTTGTTTGAACCCGGCGGTCCAAAGTACGCGTGCCATATCCACAAATCCTGAGACGCCACTGCCTCCATCATAATCGTCGGGTATTGATGATCACCTCTTTTAAATTGACCCCTCAATTCCACTGGACAATTTCTCCAAACAAAATGTGTGCAATCCAAGCTACCTATCATACCCGGAATGTGATGTCTCTCTTCGTGTGCTTCGTACAAACGTGCAACATCATGGCTTGTTGGCGTACGTAGGAATTCTCGAGCGTACAATTGAATAATAGCATCACAAAAAAATTGAAGGCATTCACTGACGTTCTTTGTGCCATTTCTAAATATTCGTCAAACTCATCCGGTGGTGCACCGGTTGCGAGTTGTTTAATGGCAGACGAACATTTTTGTATGGCTGTGAAACTTTTTTTCGATCTAGCATCATAACCTTCTTGAAAATACTTGAATTTAGCCTCAATAGCGCGCGCTATTTTTAAAAATAAACTTTTAGGCATACGAAACCTATCTTCAAAAAACTCATCGTCGAATTTGGGATCTTCACAAAAATAATCAAGATGCAATCTTTCTAAAGCTTTGATCCGATCGCGTTTTATTGATTTGCGTTTCGACCTTGCCGTATCAGCTAGTCAATCGCGTTAGCAAAAACCTCGAGGCTACTATCGTTGGACCACTGAAACGGCTCATCCAACAATAGAGTCGAACCAATTCTTTTAAATTCTATATGGATTTTTTTTTTTTTTTAGATCGGATTGAATGGGGATTGAATGGGCAAGTATGTTCTTTTTTTTTGTGTTTTGGATGACTTTGTATATATATACCAAAGTAAAAAAAAAAAAAAAAAAAAAAAAAAAAAAAAAAAAAAAAAAAATTCTAACCGTTGCCTTAAACGGTCGATTCCAACGTTCAAAAAAGGATTCCAACGTTCAAAAATTGCTTCCTTCCCGTGCCAGAAGACTCCCCGTGCCAGAAGGCTACCGTGCGGTACCGCGGGGATGGCGGCGGTGTTCCCGCACGGTAGCACGGTACCGTGCTATCCTTCCCGTGACCAATGCCGATCCCCTTAAAGATGAATCTTATTCCAATTCCTTCATATTTGTAACTGTTTACACCTACTTTTGATCATAATTTATGCGCTAAAATATATATCTGGTAAAAGGATATAGGCCCCAATAAACTGCTCACCTTGGTCCCATGGTTAGACACCATGGGTCTATTTGTGTCTCGAGCCAGCTTCAAATGTAAAGCCCACATGTACGACCCATGTTTACTCCTGACACTAATTGTGCACATCACATGACTCATCCCGACATTAACAAACGTGGATTCGTTGGTAATCGTTTGTTCTTATTAAAATAATAATTATTCGGGAAATTTGAATTTTGTGGTTCATATTTTAGATGTCAGTAGATTTAAGTAAAACAATTTTAGAATAAACTAACAAATGGAGTTGAGTTTTGGGTATAAAGATATGTTCTTTGTCCATTTAGTCATGACTACTAGCGGGAGTGTATAAATTTGTTTTAAAGTTTCATGAAAACGCGTATATTATTATCACCATTATAAGGCTACCTGTAAGAGAGCATCACAATCAACTTAATCATCATCGCCTTAACGTCACATCAGCTTTTTCTCTCTACAACCAATTTCATACAATAAGATAACCAACTTCACTACCACAACATACCTCACTTAAACACAAATACACCGCACACAAACCATTTAATAAAAAAACATACACAATAAATCTCGCACAACTCGGTCGTTTGCACGACCGGGTCTTCGTTTTTTTGGTCTTCAATACGTCAAGTGAGTGAGTGTAGTAAGTAAAGACGCATGCTATTTTGCCAACAAGGACGAAGACGCGTGCTGTGGCATCTTATTATGGACGGTCTAATAAGTGTGTTTCGTTTAAGGGGAAAAAAGACTATAACAAGTGTGTAAATGTTCAGTTATACATGTGAAACATAAGATGTGTGTAATATTTTGGGCTATCGTAAAATTCGTCCTTCTATACTTCCACCGAAGGAATGGTGTGTATAGTTGTTAGAATTTTTTTCCTTTTTGATTCATTCATTCAGGTTTAAAAGTACGTTAAAATCCCTCGGAATTTCAAACAAGATTTTCGGCACATTTTTAAGAGGAGGTATTTGCACTTAAATTAAAATTTTAAATCACACTTGAAAAAATGTGAAAATCTAAAAAAAGAATCTTATCCATAAATTCTTGATAAAGTGCTTTCAGATTTACAAATTAAAGTCCGTAAGATGTTTGTACTTATATGGTTTTAATATGGTGCATGTCTATTATATCATGGTTGATATAAGCTAACTGCTAACCCATGTGAATGCTATACTGGTTGTTTCCAACATGCACCAAATTATCCCATGTGTGGTAATGTTCACATTTTCTTTTCCATTGGCTTTATCTAGAGAGTGTCAGAGTACAGTTGATATATATAAATGTTGTTATATCATACGAGTATCATTTTAACCATTATCAAGTAACATATTCGGTTCTTTACCCTTAACATTTCAAGTGTCATAGGCATATAGTGAGGAGGATATATAAATAGAAATTAGGAGACAATAACATTTCTTTTGCGGAAGGCACAGACCTACAAAGAACCAATCAACGGTCGGTAAAGGATTATTTATTTATTTATTTTTATTATTACTATATTTTATGTTGAAAACAATTAGTCAATATCCACCTTTAAATTACACATCTTGTCTATGAGTGTTTGCTCTAATTTTAAGAAGTGGGAATCCACTTGTGAGAGGACCACTTAAGTTTATCTGAAAACATTGCGATTTACCTCTTCATAATGACACTTATAGACCTGTTGATAGGGACGCAACGGGCTAGCGGTCACCTTATTCGAAATCAAATATTTCAATTCCCTATTCCTTTTGTTAACAAACACACATACATATACTCCTAACATCTCTCACTTATTCGCTCATTCGCTCACTAGAATTCTCTCTCTTTAAAGAGCAAATATGGAGAAGAAATGGAAGATATCAAAGAAGGATTCAGCAGCATCATCATCGTCCTCATCCTCGTCACACAAGACATCCAAACCTCTACAAAGATCATCCTCACTCAAAACCACTCTAAAGCCATCAGATTCGCCGTCTCTTTCTAGGGCCAAATCCGCAAACTTTACAACCAAATGCAGCAGCTTCACTAAGGAACACAAGTCAAGGTTCTACATTCTCAAGCGTTGCATCACCATGCTTGTTTCTTGGAACAAGCATAACGATGATTCTTAATCTTCTTTATGTGCTTTGTTCAGTGTGAGTTATATTTTATGATGTAAATTAGTACAACGCATATGAGTTTGTTGATCGTTTTAGAAAAATTCCATCTATTGGCCTATTGCTACTTCTAATATTTGTTATATATACGAGTATGCACATGTACAATTCAAAACACATACAAGTCCACATTATGTTCCCTTTTTTTATGTGCATATACCTAGCACACGGTAAAACCAATAAACGGTGAGAAAGTTTTATGTCTTTTATCTGACATAAGGTTATAATTCATTATACAAAATATATGCATTAGATAACAAGTTTCAACCGATTAAAAAATTGCCATTTTCTTCTCTATCTGACATATCATTGTAAAAAATTGCCATTTTCTTCTCTATCGACATCCATGTAGGGTAGAGCACAATGCAAAACTAATGTGTGAAAACAACATTGTAGACCCAGCTCTTACAATCAATTTTTTTTTTTTTTTTCTTCTCCGAAGAGCAATTATTTGACAATCAATATATAGAGATTAAAATTTAACTTTCGTTGTAACTTCATATATTGATTTTGCTAGTTAAAATTTGATTGTGACCTATTTAGTTTTATCACGACCTAAAGTATTTTGCATGCATTTCTGACCAAAAGTGTTATTTTATACATATCGTATATAGTTGCAGAAACAATATGATGGGTGTCCAAAGCCCTCTATAACACTACGATTCATGTATCTAATTGTGTTCAGTATTGTTTCTGACAGTATAAATAAAACAAATACGGAGTAAACAGACAAAATTATATGCATACAATCTATAACATGTTTAAGGTATATATTTATCCAAAAAGTGCGTGTGTACTATGTACACTATGCACTTGATCGCGACATATAATATCTAGTGTCCGTTGATCAATTAGTTTATACGTGGAGCAAAACCTTCCACGGAAGAAGAAAGAGATTTGCTACGATGATATAAAATTTAAATGAATTGATTCACGCATTCTATTTTTTATTGCACATTAAATAAACTTTCAAAGCAGTATATAATAAATTTACAATTACTTAATGTATACATTAAAGCAGGCAAATAATAAATGAGATTGCAAAAATCACTTTCCAAAATTTAAGATTAAGTCTATATAATACTAACAAATTTTTATTTTTATTTTACAAAGGATCGATAATATAGTCATTTTATTATCAAGCTAGGTAACGAAACCTTTTAATTTGTGTAAATATTAATAATATTACCGGTTGAATTACCATCTCATTTAAATACCTTTAAATAATTTTCACACCATTATTATTTTGCACCTCACATTTTTTACCCAATCGTCTCACCCGACACAACATATCCTGAACTAACACCCCTAATTTCAAACCGTCTCACAATTTTGCATCAAACATGAATCCTAATTTCTACAAAACCTTAACCTACATTTAATTATTTCCTCACATCCTCGCAAGGTTATTTTGAAAACTAAGTTTACGTACATCCTCCTTGCATCCTTCTTGCAAGAAAGTCTAAAACATCATACCTAAAAATTGTTCCAAATAAAAGTCAGCAATCAAACTATTCATATAACCTAAGTTAACAAAATCATCAACAACATTTTATGTTATAAGCATAAGCAATCAATTGAACTCTCAAATATATAAATTATCATATACATTATCATCTAGTCACTAACCTTTAACCATCACGATTTCAACTGGAGCAGTTACTCTAAATTGAACGAATTAAGGATCTTTGCAAATTTGGTGGAAAATAGTTAGGTGAAAATTAAGGTTGGATGATGTTGAAGTGTTAGTGTATATGAACAAGGATTTATTTTGATTAAATTCTTTTCCACATCATTATTATATTTTCCACCTAGATTTTTTTTAACCCATTTAAAGCTTTATTTACTCGGTCCAAATGATTTACATCAATACTCTTAAACATTTTCTTCCACTCCATCAAACCAAGATCCAATCCACTCCATCTCTAGTCACACCACCATGTTTAATTTACTAATCGATGAAGAAAAACATAAACCTACAATTGAGGTTTGATTCAAACTTCTTGTTTACAGATTGATGATGGGTCTCGGGTAAGCTTTTTGTTTACAGAACGATGATGGGTTTGATTCAAACATATGGATTTGTAAAAAAAAAAATGATTTTGTTTCATTTATATTTTTCTTTGTTGTTTGGAAATGGGATAAAGCTTGTGGTTTGATGTTGTAATTGAATGCTGGTGAACTTTGTTGTTGTAAAATGAGATAGTTATTGATTGTCGCCGAATAATATTAAACGCGCCAGAAAATACATTGACAAAACGTAAACTCTTGTTGTATGTTGTATGTTGATATGTTAACGGGTGGGAACCTTACCTAGGATGATAGTAAGTTGATAATTTGATATGACATGGTTAACTAATCACGTCAAGTCATATAGTTCTTGCACAATTTAGTTCTAATAGAGACCAATTTTATTTTTGTGTTGAATATTGTTGGTTCCATTATGATTGGGCCAACCCCTTAAGGCAGGAATGATATAGTTTTATAGAATAATCCTGAAATGCCTTATCACCCGATGAATCATGGTGAAAGAGTAACTCAGCCATCTCGCGTCCAACATAATTGGAAACCTAGAGCTCCTCGGGATATTCATCCTGAATCAAGGTATGCAAAATGTTTGCCCTCACATATGAGTTAGGAAATTATCACATACAAGTTGGCACATTTACAAGGTTTTACTTCACTATGAAGGAATGATTTCTCAAGAGTATCTGGAAGATTGGTAATCTTATGAGTGAGGCATTTATGGTATTATGTATCATGCAGTCTCTACCAGCGGAGTACAGTTAATACCTACTTTATGGTGGCTTGCGAAGAGCCTACACTAATGAAGCTTTACGAGATGGTATGTAAAGATGAGGATGACCTAAGGGTCAAGACTGACATGGTTAGAAAGTGGAAGGCTGAAGAGGTGAATAATGAGTGGGTCGTTGGAAAGATTGAAGGGTTCTTCTTTAAATGAGTAACCAGAAAGAGAAGCACAATTCCCATATGCTTGAAGTATTTGCGCGACCAGAAGCTCGTAACAGATATGAGAGGTATCTATATTTTAAAGATTGTTTTAATTTTCCTCCATTTTTGTTTCTTGAAGTTCACAAGAAGGTAAATTGATGCTTACAATGTTTATTGTAGAGCTTCAAGAGGAGGAAGACGCACATTGTAGATTTGATGATTGTCGGGCTTCATCAAGCAGAAAGGAAGATGAGACTAGGTCGTCATCGAGTGCATAAAGGATTTATAGAAGATGACAGCTGGGATCGGTCATTGAGATGACGGCTAGGACCGTGCATCGCTTTGGGATATAGGGTTATAAGACATTTAAAATTTTGTAACTTTTAAACTGGTTGTTGCTCGCTTTAGGGCTTGTTTTAAATCTTTTATTTATTTACTATTTTAAGGTTTAAAACATTTAATTTGAAATTTAATCAATCCGGTATTTTCTGTTTTAAAATCTGTAACTAGTAAGTTTGAAAAACTTAGAATTATCCCAAATATATGTCTCTAAATAACCAAACAATCTATCTGGTTTGATCAATAAGTGATCAGACTTATGGTTCTTTGAAAAGAACTAGTAAAGCAAAACAAATGTTCATAAAAAGCTTTTAAGAAAAATATGATAAACTTTGATGTAATTATAACAACCCACAAACACCCATTACTATCATTCCCATTACAAATACCTATAGTAGGTATTTCACAGGTAAATTTTTGCTTTTTATATACATTATACTTGCATGACTCACTAGACCTGCTCACGTATCTACACAAGCCAAATAACTCAACACTCACATCCTATAAACCCCAAGTATGTCAAGCATAAACTCATAACAACACCATAATAAGTAATACACCAATCTAAAACACTAAACATAACACAAAACCCTAATAAACCCTAAACTAAAACTTAAGTACGATTTTGTGCTTATATGAACCTATATGCTTAGTTAAACTAGTAAGAATGTGTTCAAGGCTTAAGTAAGAGTATCTTTAGGAATATTAGGATATATTAGGACTATTAAGTTATAGAATAGAACCCTTAGAACTTAGATACAAACCCCCTAAGCCCTAAACCATAACAAGGTAATAGATAACTAGAATTAGGTTTAAACCCTCCCAAAACTTCCCCATAGGTCACTACCACTTAGTATAAGCCTTTAGGAACCTAGGAATAGTTATTAGATACCCTTAGGACACTAAATTAGGCACAAAACCATAGGATAAACCCTAGTCTCTCACTAAACCCACTTAAGTCATTTAGGTTACAAAACTAGGTCAAACCTTCCCAAAACTTTCCCATAGGTTACCCACACTTAGAATAAACCCTTTAGGTCTTAGGATTAGTCACTAGACACACTTAGGAACTTAATTTAGGCACTAAAACTTAGGTAAAACCTTAAACACATAGTAAGTAGAAACTAGGTCTAAACTTAACTAAAACTTGGTAAAACCTAAACATAAGCAAGCAAGCACTCTACCACCACTCGTCAAGCAGCTTACACACCTTCTTGGCACTACCAAGCACCCTACCACACACCTCCATCACCTACTAAACTAATCCACCACTAATCCACCCCTAATCCACCACTAAACCAACCCTAATCACCCCTAATCCACCACTAAACCACCCCTAATCACCCCTAATCACCCTAAACCCACCAAGAAGCTTACAAGCACCTCCAAGTACCCAAGCAAGGAGGTGTGTAAGCTACTTGTCACCTCCTTTCCCTTAAACCGACTCCACGGCCTCACCACCACCACATACTCCCCAAACCGCCTCATAGCCTAGCCCCGTCACCATGGTAGCTCCCATTAGTCACTTATAGCTGCCATGAATCACCCCTCCTCCTTGACACCTCATGCACCCATTTTCTTGGTCCCCAAGGCTTACGAGCCTATAAATACCTTCGTACCCTCTCCATTTCCAAACCATACCTCTCCTTTCTTCACCACCACAATATTTCTGGTCTTGGTAGTAGTACAAGAGCTCTAGTAAGCTTAGAAGTCGAGTAGTATAGCCTTGCATGCTTGTCGAGTCTATTTTGAGTCGAGGAAACCCTAGAAAACCCTAACCCTAGTTCTAACCCACGTAACCCCCCTAGCCAAGTAAGTCTTACATTTAGTTAATTTAGCTTTATTATAGTCTTAGGATAGATTTAGGATGCCTTAGATAGCTTAGATACCCTTGCATGAGCCTAGAACCATTCTACTTGCTAGTTTACATTTTAAAACCCTAGATCGAGTCATATACTTGCATGCATGATATAAGTAGTTAATTTAGGTCATACACTAGTTAAACATAACTTAGATAACTTAAAATAAGTAAAACATATGCTAGAAAACTTAAATACTAGATAAAATATAAGTTACATGCATATTAGGACTAGTTTTGCAATAGTTTACATGCATAGGGGTATATATCATAAATTCCTGAAATTATAAAGTCTAGGGACTATTTTTGACATTTCCTAGAAGTTATAAGTAGTAAGGACTAGTTTTGCATAATATTAAGACCCTAGGATAGATAATAACATAAGCATAAACTAAAAAGGACTAAAAACATAAATAGTATAAAGTTAAAGGTCTAAAATGGTAAATATAGAAAACTTAGGAGTCTTAGGTTAATTACATAAAATGTAGAAGTCTAGGGACTTGTTGTGTCAAGTATAGATAGTTATTAGTATAAGTAATATAAGTAATATAAAACTTAGGGTAGAAAACGTAAATATATAAACTATAAGGGTAAAAAGTGAAAATATCATATAAGTATAAAACCTAAATAAAGTTAGAAGCATAACACAATACTAGGGAGCTTCATGCGTGGAGTACTATGTGGATATTTCGTTTTTGACGAGTTTGTTGGGTTTACGAATTAAAGTGCCCTGACTCCTCGAACGATTATTGCATATACTTCTGAGATATGATGGCCCGAACGGTGATATGATTATAACTAAACCCTAATAACAACATAACTCAATAATAGGGAGCTTTGTGTGAGGAGTATTAACTTCTGAATTATGATGGCCCGAATGGTATTATGTTGATAACATAATACAATAGTATGGAGCTTCATGTGAGGAGTCATATACTTCTGAATTGCAATGGCCTGAACGGTGTTATGTTATATCTAAAACATTAACAAACCTAAAAACAATAACTTAAGAAACATAAACATGATAACTAAAAGCTTGACATACATACAAAACCAACAACAACACACTAGAATACGTGAGTAAGGCGGTCTAGTTCCCGAATCACTATTTACATTACTTAAATTACTCTACACCCAGGTGAGTCTTCATAGCCTTACATCTTTTTAAACTTTCACTCTAAATGCTTTTACAAACCCTGTAAGGGGGATACATGCTAAATGCTTTACTTAAAACCGAATGCAAGTCTTTTTCTTTGGTTGTTTGCACGAGTAAACTAACAGCCGCCACTACATAAACAAAATTCATGAATCTAATCTTTTGGGAGGTTTTACCCAATGGAACACGAATATAGTTGATAGATCTATTGGAGTTTGACAACTCCCGTTGGTATTAACACCCCATTAGGTGGTACCAATAAGTACTATATTTGAATCCACTCAAGGTATAACTTTGGCAAGTTATCCTTCTATCCCCTCATGTTGGGTCTGCAGCCCACATGACCCGGATCATTAAGGTGTGATTCATGAGCTTAGTGCAACACTGCAACCTACTAAACTCCTGATAATTGTGCATGCATCACAATTATCACAAAAACTTGCATTTTCCCAGATGGGTGTAACAACTGAACCCAGGGAACTTGTATTCACTAACCCCTAAACCTATGATTCTCACTCAACACCTAGTGTTGACTTTTTAAGCATGTATTTTAGGTTTATTACTTCTGTGGACCTATGGCGGAAGGAGGTACTGAACTCGGAGGACTTTTCATGGTTATCATTCAAACACAATAAACCTAACACTTAGATTTTTGGGACCTCAACAAAATAAAAGTATATCTTTTATAATTAAAACTCTGATAATTATGAATGATAACTAAATTTTCAAAACGTCTCTTTTCGAGTCGTTTTCTATTACTGTATCTGTGATTCTATGAAGTAATACCCCAAACACTTTATCCGCTGCGATCAATGAAAAATGGGGGGGGGGATGTTACAGTAATCTACCTGGGATAGAGGATCAAAGATAATCATAGGCTTTGATGCAATCCTTCTGGGATGGAAGTTCAAAGATAACAAAAGTCTTTAGTTTGGTAAATCTATATGGGATAGATATGATCAAAGAAGAAAAGTCAAGGAATGACTTGAAGAACATTTCTAGAAAAATTTAAAATAATATAAGATTCCTAATACATGAAAATAATGCCTAAATCTCGAGTCTTGATGGAATCAAGGCGTACACCTTACGTGCAATACAATTAAATATCTGGGATATTTAATGAGGAATATTTCTTATAAAACAGGAATACCTGAGTGACGGTATTTTTAGAAATCTAGAGATTGAGTAAAGCTCATATACTACTGGGTAGTATTTTAGATCTGGAAGTCAAACTCAAAGGGCATGAGTTTGCAGATCATGAGTGAAATCTCGTATCTGGTTTGGAATGCTAAGGTAAAGCTGGGAGATGCTTTACATAGGGAACAACTAACTATGTTAGTATAAGTTAAACAATGTAGGTCCAAAAGTTCTGGATCTAAGCAGCCTTTGTAAGACAATAGACACCTTGGATAAATCCAAACTATCTATGTGCGAAACTCTTAAAGAATGTAAACTTGATGTTAACGCGGAATATTAACACAAGAAGCAAGAACAACACAGAGATTTACTAACTTTGTATTCTATTAATCTTTAGAAAACTTGGTGTAGAAAACTAGAAGGGGGGGGGGGGGGTTGAATAGTTTTTCGTCTTTTTCGTTTCAATAAAAGTTAGCTTTCAAATATTTAATGGTAGTTTGTAAAAACCCTTTGAAGCTAAAGTATAGATACAAGTTAATTCACATATGTCATATAAATACTTCTTATTTAAAGTGTTGAATAGAAATTATAATTTCATATATCTCACTTAAATATAAGTTTGTATTTATATGTATATGTGTTTTAATGATTGTATACACTTTAATTTACTAATGTATAATTTATGTTTTGAATGGAACCTAGTTTGATCTTTATGTGAAATCAATATATGCACAACACACAAGCAATTGTAACTATGAATGATATGCAAGTAAGTTATAAATCAAAGAGTGAGAGATGGAAAGATCAAACTGAGAGACAAAGGATTTATAGTGGTTCGGCTACAAGGACACCTTCCTTGCCCTACTCCACTCCCCGAGTCACCTACTCGAGAGTTTTCTTCACTAGATCAAAAACCTCCTTTATGGCGGAGAAAACCTTACACACCAATAAGCACACCACAACGATATCACACCACAATCACAACTTCAACACAACTTCTTCACGCCAATCTTCTTCACACCTAACTTCTACACACCAATCTTCTACACTTCAAGTATCTTCACAACTTTCTACTTTGCTCTTAGCTTCTTCACAACTTAATACTTCCTAACTCTTTTTCTTCACGCCACTTGTTTCTTCACACCTTCACTACTAAGTCCTATCCACTACTCCAAGATATATACTATTTCACAACTTCTAGGCTTCAAGGTCTTTTCAACTTCAAAGCTTCAACTTCTTCGTCTTCACAACTATCTCCACTTCAATGAACTACCACAGCTTATTTCTTCTTTCACTAATCCTATCCACCTCTATTTCTTCACTTCTATTACTACTTCACGCCTTCAATAGATCTAGATCCTGTATCTAAATCTATCTAACCAATGTATACAATATGTTCACAAAGAAATAAAAGATATACAAGATGAACTAAACAAACAACTTAAATAGCAAAATGATACTAAGTTGTAATACTTCTAGTAGAAGTATTCTTCTCTTTGCACTTGAGTGTTGAGGCTTGAATCACTTTGAAACAAAGATCAAAGTATATAAGATCAAAGGATTTTTAGAAGATGGAGAGGGATGTTTAGATCAGAAAGTTTTAGTGCAAAAAGGTGAGGTCGTGGTATTTATAGGCAACAGAATCTGACAGAGGAGCGTGGCCGGTCCCTTTAAATCATGGCCAGCCCCCTTAAAATTAAGGGGACCGCCCTTTGTAATTAAGGGGGCCGCCCAGCTGAAACGGCCAGATTCTTTGTCTTTTAGTGGGAAAAGTTTATTTGGTGAAAAACTAACTGATTTTGGTTAAAAATTTGAATTCATATATTTAGTATGAATAAAACATTTTTCTTTATTACCAAAAGTGTTTTTCAAAAATATATAATATGTTTATATAATTAAGTAAGCTTTGTAATACTTAATTAAACTTTCCTTTGATCTTATAATGCTTTAATCACTATGTTTATTCATACCTTAAGTGATTAGATGGTGAAAGTGATTATTAACTACTAAATACTTGTTTACGTCATTATCTTTGATTTAATGAGTTTTCGTTTTGTGATTATCAAAACATAGAGATATCGAAAGATATAAATAACGTTTTTAGTCGTTTATTTATATCAACACTTGGCATTGAACATTATACCATAGGGTTCCTTTTATCCTATAAGGAAACCCTAATTCTACAAAACGTGTGAAAGGATGCATACATATCTTCTCCTAAGATATCTAACCATGTGCATATTCTTTCCTATAATATCTCTTAAGATATCTAACTTGTTAAGCAAAATAGACTTAACTATCTAAACATAAATAGACTTAACTATGTCTGCCAGACTTAACTTAGTTCTGGCCAGACTTAACTATTACCCGACTTAACTAATCTACCAGACCTAAGTCTGGTTACAATAATTCCCAACAATCCTCCCCTAATTTGATCTTCATGCTTTATGAACTTCAAGTTCCTTTCTTCAGAAATGCCTTGAGGATTTTGAATGTAAGCTTCTTGGAATTATTAATGAGCTGCAACACTTTATTGATTCTTGATGTCTTTGCAGCAACATTTATCATCAAATCTTTTGCACCATCTTTGCAGCAACATTGACAATATATACACCAAATCAAAAGTTTCATACTATTCTCATCACATCCAGGTGTGTTAACACCTATGAGAGGTGAATCATTGAAAATTTAATGGATTTGATGTCTCTTTACCAGTTAGCCATTAACTCTAGAGTAGCCAATGTTTTAGTTCAAGACCATGGTACACTGATAACCATATGATTTTTAGCAAACCATCAGCTATCAACAGATTTGATTTGTCTTTACCAAAAGCCGTTTGCTTTTGGACTAGCCAACTCTTTGATGCAGACATCATCTTGGTGAGTTGATTACCAATTATGGTTTTCCACAGCCTTTACCACAAGCCATAACCTTGTGGGCTAGTCAACTCTTCACTATATCAGATATGGTGAGTTGATAACCATTCGATTTTTGGCAAATTGACAGCCATAAATGGATTTGAGACATCATTACCTAGAGCCGTTTGCTCTTGGATTAGCCAGTCCTTATGTGGGTTAGACATGGTGGACTGATAACTATTTGTTGTGTTAGTGCAAAGCACCTGATGAGGCGAAAAATGATCCGTTTTTAGGGGGTCATTTAAGCCGGAATTTGAATTTATTTGATCAAATATTGCCCTAAATCGTTCCTTTTGTGATTTTAGGTACTTTGGGAATGAATTCTGGAAAAGGAAGCATTTTGGACGTTTTTGGAGCATAAAAGTGAAGAAAACGACAAAGTCTTAATTTTCCTTGCTGGGAACAGTACCTGACGGCGTCAAGAGCAATTTAGGTGATGGCCCAGAGAAAACGTGACGGCGTCAGAACATGGCCGTCAAGAGTAAATGTGGTGACGGCCCAGAACAAGATTACACATGACGGCGTCAGATCTGGATCTAGGCAATCCTAGAATATTTTTAGCGGCGGGTTGACGGTGTCAGAACTTTCTTCTTGACGCCGTCACCTTAGGAAATCTATATATACTCTTTGTAATTTTCATTCAAAGAGAGGAGAATTTTAGGGTCGAACTTAATAAACCCTAACATGACTTTTACAGTATTTTCAAGGGTTTTCACCACTTGAAACCCTTCATGTTCAATTGAGATAAGTATCCTTTCAAATCATTCAATATGTCTATGTGTTGTATGAATATATCTTACGCTTGTCTTAATTTTAACATGCTAGGCTAGATCTCTTGTGTGTTTGCTTAGATGTAATGAAACCTAGATGTTGATTATAGGTTGATTGCTTGTTTATAGTTGTAATGGATCAATGATTTCAATGTTAGGCTTAAGAAAACTGGCAGATCTCCATTGTGTAACTTGCTTGAACGTCTTAAGAAACATGAACCGATGTGTACTAGGTTTTTATGGTTGTATTTAATGCATGAGCGAATTCTAGTGATCCCATGTTAGGAGCTTCTTGCAGGCTCGACATAGGAGTGAAGTAGGAGCTTATAGAGTTGGGGAAGTAAGTACGCCACCCCACGACTGGTATTAAGGAATATAACCCGTCATCCACGCAACTGTAATAAACAATTAACCTGTAAAAGATATCTAGGGAGTAGTGAAACCTAAGTAAACACAATTCTCCCATCTATTGTTCACACCACATTAGTTTAATTAGCTTTATTTTCATTTCTGTTATTTAATTTTGATTGCATCTTAGTTATTGGGTTAGTTGACTAACAACTAATTCCGCCCACTCTTCCAAAAACCCGAGATTTTACTTGCTTTCATAAAAATATAAAAATACAAAAGGAATCATCCCTCACCTCTAGACCTAGTTTTTAGGCTTTCTAATCCTAGCGACACTATTCCTGAATTGAACGATCAATCCCCCGGTACTTGTCACTATACTATACTACAACGATCAGGTACACTGCCTGGTGGGGGTTGTAAGCTTCTCGAGATCCCTCGAGAGGTAAAGCCTGGTGCAATTCCCACGCATCAAGTTTTTGGCGCCGTTGCCGGGGAATAGTTATTGTCTAGGTTAGGATTTCTTTTTATTAGGTCTACTTGCTAGATTCCTTTCTAGTAAGACTTTATTTTTATGTTTAGTTTTCTTTAGTCTATTTTATTTCTTCGTATTTTTGTTCGTAACCTTTACCATCCGACACCATGGAAGGTGGTAACATCTTTGAACCCATCAACCCACCACAACAAGACCACCCACAAAACCCACCACTAGCTAACCAACCTCTTATGCCCCGAACCCTAGGAGAGTATTCCTGACCTAGCCACCAAGGCTACCGAAACACTATTGAGCTCACCCAAGGAGCCAATGTGTCTCCCTTGCGATCCGACACCATCCGGTTGGTGCAAAGCGGATGTGCATTCCATGGACTTCGTTCTGAAGATCCTAATCAACATCTCAAGGACTTCCTTAAAATCGTAGATTCTATAGACCTTGATGTTACAACTAGAGAGTCAACCCGATTACGCCTATTCCAATTCTCTCTCCGTGATCAAGCTAGTCAATGGCTTGAACGTTTACCCGCGGGATCCATCACCTCATGGGATGATCTCACCACTCGTTTCCTTGCTCAATTTTTCCCACCGGGGAGAACTACCAAGCTTAGAAATGGTATCTTGATGTTCCAACAACGTCAAGGTGAAAGTCTATACGAAGCATGGACTCGTTTCAAGGACTTACTCTAAAAAGTCCCTCATCATGGCATAGATCTTTGGCTCCAAGTCCAAATCTTCTATGACCATATCGATCTCTCCACAAGACGAACCATTGACCAATCGGCCGGTGGCAAGCTACGTGATTTAAGCGCGGAAGAATCATGGGAACTCATAGAAGATCTTGCTCTCTATGACAACGAAAGTTGGAATGATCCCCGTGATTTGAACAAAACGGCCAAGGCAATATCTTTGCCTTCGAACAATTCTAGCACTCCCGACCTAAGGATCATGGAACTTGAGGACCAAGTCAAGTTTCTCATGAAATCTTACGAAGCTCCTAAGCCTTCAAGCCAAGTGAATAAAATCACTTCTTCATGCGAATTAAGTAGTGGTCCCCATGACACTCGTGATTGCGTGGAACTCCCCGGAACATCTTTTGCGGACTACGCATCCTCGCGTACCGACGAAGCGGGAGATAAGTGGTACACTTTCAAACCTGAGCCAAACCCTTACGGTGATTCCTACAACCCTTCTTGGAAAAATCACCCGAACCTTAGGTGGAAACAAAACCAAAACAATTCTTCCAATCCGCCTAATCGTTACCAACCAAACGGTCCACCCTCCAACCGTACTTTCAACAACAATCCTTCTAACAACTATGGTAGTACCAACAATCTTGAAGGATAGATGTCCAAGTTTATGGCATCTCAAGAAGCTCGCATATCTAAGTTTGAAGCCGATTTCAAACAAAAGCAAAGCGAGATGACCACCAAAATTGACACATTGTTGAAAGTTCTCAATGACCGAGAAATGGGAGCACTCCCAAGCGACATGGTCAAGAACCCAAAACTAAACATTAATTCCATATCATCAGTTTCGTCACCCACTTCTTGTCCGCAGTACTACTTGGTTAAATCAATGAGCACGTGTTTCAAGCAAAACCAAATTCTTCAAAAGGACCAATCAAATAAAACACCCGATATAAAACCGGTCAAAAGCATAGTTGAAAGACCTCCTACGCAAGACCTTGACGATGAATTCAAGGAGCTTCAGCTTGAACGCCCCGTCATTGATGTCTTAGCCTGTGCTCCCTACTATAGTGCCCTCCTAGAAAAAATATGAGAAATTTAAACTAGGTAAAAATGGGACTGCCTTCGTTCAGAACAAGTTGCCTAAAAAGCTTGATGATCCGGGTATATTTGTTTTGCCTTGTAAGATAGGAGGATCTGAAGCTTTCGACACACTAGCCGATTTAGGATCAAGCCTCAACTTGATTCCTTTATCCCTCTTCACCACTCTCAAGCTAGGAAAGTTAGAGGAGACGAAGGTATTAATTGGTCTAGCAGATGGGAGTATTGCCCACCCAGTTGGCATGATCAAGGATGTAGTTGTTCACGTAGGGAAGTTAACTATTTTAGTGGATTTTCACGTCCTAGATATGGTTAGTGATACTACATGCCCTTTATTAGTAGGAAGAGGATTTTTAGCGACCGCTAGCGCCATGATAGATTGTAAGGAGTCTAAGATAGCGGTAGGTGAGGGCGATACTTGGTCGGTCTATGATGTTAAGAAACATAGCTATGATTGTGAGGATGAACCAACACCACATTGGATAGAGATGAATAGGAGACCATCTAGATATGGACCTTGGATAGAAAGAAACTTTATAGGACCCCAACGCCCATTCTATCTAGAAAAAGATGTCATCGATAAGACACATTCGGTGGAACAACTCATAGCTAGAGATGAAGAGTTAGACCCTTTTGAGGACCCCCTAGTCTTTAGGAAAATGATTGAGTTCTTGAGCATAATGCCCATTAACATAGAGATGAACAAGTGGAAGAGAGAGGGGGATAAGTGTAAATGGAGGTGGGACAAGCCACCTAAGGAAGGTGACGGATCATGGCATATGAAGATAATTTTGTATGATCCGGATGGAGAAAAGTTTAAAAGGTCATACCGCACTAAGAAAACCATTAGGAAGTTGAAACCTAAGTTTGATCCCAAAGATGTCCTCAATGAGGAACTCACCCATGTCACGTAGTAACCCATGACCTTGAGTCTAGCTACAAGACTCGTAAATAAAGAAAAGCGCTTCTTGGGAGGTAACCCATGCTTTGTGTGATTTTTATTTTGTTTGATTGTTATTTTTTTCCGTATGCATGCTTTATTTTTATTGTTGGTAGATCATGTTTCAAACTAAAATGGTGAAAATACTCTATTTTGTCGTTTGGCTTAGTCTTAACTTCATCCAAAGGTGTTTCGCAAAAGATAAGTGTAAAGGGAAACCCCAAATATGTTTTTAAGAAACAAACTTGATCATGATTCTCCATAATATTAAATGAACATGTATATTCATATTTGTTAGAACATGTATATTCATATTTGTTAGAGTCAAATGCTTGTATCGAGTCATAATGAAGTTTTGCAGGATTTTCCAGGAAGTAGGACAAAGTTTTTTTTTCTAGAAATTTTCCGGAAACTTAACATAAAGATTTCTGCAGGTCACTTCTGACGGGTCAGGAAGAAATTCCTGACAGCGTCATGTGTAAAATTCTGGAAATTTTGCTAGTTTTGTTTTTCTATCAGAGTCTCAAAGTTTTTGTTGAATCTTTAGTTTTATAAACTCTAGGGAATCTGCAAACATCATTCCACAAGCATTATATCTTACTTTGTTTTCTAGGATTTGTTATCATATATAGATTGCCGCCGATTTTACGCGAGGTTGCCTTGTTTGTTTTCTCAGGTTTAACAGGTTATGTATGACAAGAAGATGATTTATATTCTGGAAGGGAAGCTTTGATTGTTCATTTTCTTGGAGGAAGATCTAACCTTGTTACCACACTATCCATACCGAGCGAATCAGGGGAATATTTGATTTCATTCTTTTACCTATTTTACTTTTACAATCTTTAATTGAACATTGGGGACAATGTTCATCCTAAGTGTAAGGGGAGAGTAAAATGATGATACCTTATAGGATACACTTTCACTTGAGTTTGTTTGTTTGATGGTAGGTGTGTAATAAAACTATGAGAAATACTTGTTAGTGTAATTTTAGTGCCAAATTTAAAATTTTTTACAACAGTTAGGAGTGAAACTTTAGCCATAGCAAGCATCTCATGGATAGGAGATTGTATGACTAGCACAAAACCGTACAATTCAGAAAAAATTTTCACCCAAATATGTGAGGTTCGCCTTTAGATTTGATAGGAAAAGCATTTACTATTAGTGTTTATGAGTGTACCGGTAGCATTTAGATTCTAGAACTTGCGTTAGTGATGCATCCCAAGACCGCTAGTAAGACTACATTCGTGTTGTAGGATTTACTACATGATAAGAGGCATTAGGATCACCCTTGTGTTAAACCCGTATCATAATTACTTGACCATTTAAGTCATATTACTTGGCTAGTTAAGTCAATTAATTTTTCCCACACCTTAGCGTTGTACTCATTTTTAGTACACGAAACCCCTAGTACAACCCTCCGAGCCTATCTTTTCGTTTCTAACTTTAAGCATCTTACTTAAAGGAAGAATTTGTTACACCCCACTTAAATGTACAACCAAATCGCCTTAGCCTTCCGTGTATGCACTCATCTTTAGTGCATTATTGTTATTTGTTTAAACCCTTAGTTAATTATCTAATTGATTACATGGTTGCTAAGTCGAGTCATATCCTTGTACATATTGTTTTGGGACGATTGGGACTCATGGGTAAAGTACTAATCTTATGGAGTAATGGGGAAGAACACCTATTATTACCCCCATATATACGTTAATCTTAAAAAGTACTCCAAGTGTTTTGATTATCCTAATTCGAGTCATTAGATTAGTTTATTGTAAAGTATGTAAAAATTCAAGTGTAAGGGGAATGTTCATTCCCTATGATGTATTATTTTGGATGGTAGGGTAAGAGTGTATGCAAAAAAAAAAAAAAAAAAAAAAAAGAAAAAAAAAAAAAGGAGAAATAAAACATACGGACTACCATCCTGTTTCATTCTATGTTTATTTTATGTTTTTGTTATTTCTCATTTATTAGCTTAAGTCGAGTCTAGTCTTGGCTTTGCAACGCCATATTGTACATGTAATTAACCAAGATGATTAACTCGCCACCAATAAAGATTGCCTATATCCGACAAAACCGTGTATTCCATATCCCTACACCTAACATTATAACCCTTTAAAAGACCTCTTTGATAGTTTATCCTAGGTGCTTACGCCATGTGGTGGAGGTTTGATCCTTTCCCAAGCCTATGGTAATCTATTTTGCTATAACAGGTAGTGAGAGATGTTTTCCATTTCCATATTGTGATATATACTTTATTACACCCGAGAGATGTGAGTATCTAAACACTATTTGTGAGGTGCTAGTATATGACCTCCGTGCTTGTATTTGGTCTTTAGTGGAACGATTATTTGTTGTAATTACTTTTATATTAGTGTTAAATGACCCCTAACTTGTATTTTGATTAGAATAAAAGTGCATTTGCTTGAGGACAAGCAAATCTCAAGTGTAAGGGTATATGATGAGGCGAAAAATGATCCGTTTTTAGGGGTCATTTAAGCCGGAATTTGAATTTATTTGATCAAATATTGCCCTAAATTGTTCCTTTTGTGATTTTAGGCACTTTGGGAATGAATTCTGGAAAAGAAAGCATTTTTGGACGTTTTTGGAGCATAAAAGTGAAGAAAACTGCAAAGTCTTAATTTTCCTTGCTGGGAACAGTACCTGACGGCGTCAAGAGGAATTTGAAGACGGCGTCAAGAGCAATTTTGGTGACGGCGTCAGAACATGGCCATCAAGAGTAAATGTGATGACGACCCAGAACAAGATTACACATGACGGCGTCAGATCTGGATCTAGGCATTCCGAGAATATTTTTGGCGGCGGGTTGACGGCGTCAGAATTTTCTTCTTGACGCCGTCACCTTAGGAAATCTATATATACTCTTTGTAATTTTCATTCAAAGAGAGGAGAATTTTTTGGCCGAACTTAATAAACCCTAACACGACTTTTACAGTATTTTCAAGGGTTTTCACCCCTTGAATCCCTTCATGTTCAATTGAGATAAGTATCCTTTCAATTCATTCAATATGTCTATGTGTTGTTTGAATATATCTTATGCTTGTCTTAATTTTAACATGCTAGGCTAGATCTCTTGTGTGTTTGCTTAGATGTAATGAAACCTAGATGTTGATTATAGGTTGATTGCTTGTTTATAGTTGTAATGGATCAATGATTTCAATGTTAGGCTTAAGAAAACTGGCAGATCTCCATTGTGTAACTTGCTTGAATGTCTTAAGAAACATGAACCGATGTGTACTAGGTTTTTATGGTTGTATTTAATGCATGAGCGAATTCTAGTGATCCCATGTTAGGAGCTTCTTGCAGGCTCGACATAGGAGTGAAGTAGGAGCTTATAGAGTTGGGGAAGTAAGTACGCCACCCCACGACTGGTATTAAGGAATATAACCCGTCATCCACACAACTGTAACAAACAATTAACCTGTAAAAGATATCTAGGGAGTAGTAAAACCTAAGTAAACACAATTCTCCCATCTATTGTTAACACCACATTAGTTTAATTAGTTTTATTTTCATTTCTGTTATTTAATTTTGATTGCATCTTAGTTATTGGGTTAGTTGACTAGCAACTAATTCTGCCCACTCTTCCAAAAACCCGAGATTTTACTTGCTTTCATAAAACTATAAAAATACAAAAAGAATCATCCCTCACCTCTAGACCTTTTTAGGCTTTCTAATCCTAGCGACACTATTCTTGAGTTGAACGATCAATCCCCCGGTACTTGTCACTATACTATACTACAACGATCAGGTACACTGCCTGGTGAGGGTTGTAAGCTTCTCGAGATCCCTCGAGAGGTAAAGCCTGGTGCAATTCCCACGCATCAGCACCTTCACCAAGTGTTACTTATCTCAATCTCATTGACCTCTAAAAAATTTATTCAAACATAGCCAAGGGTTCATAGCAACTTAAAGCAATCTGTTTCAAACCCTTCTATACATTTTCAAAGGTGCAGTCATGCCTGCTTCTTTATTTTGAATTCTTTCAATCTCAACAAAACTAGCTTCATCCTCTCTGATTTACTTTGATCTCATTGGTTGAGAAGATTCCTGAACAACTTGCTTTCATTCCCTTTAACTAGTATTAGAAGGAACACTTTGAACAAAGTTATCCATTGAAGCAGGCTTAACTGTATCTTTTGTTGCTGATCTTTCTTTCAACTTTTTCCTTTGCTTATGACTTTTGCCCAGGTTAATAATCAACTCAGCATCTTCTAATCTTGGAGAACTAATAGCTGTATCTTTAAAGGATCTGCTTTCTGTTGCATGAGCCAAATACCCCCTTGTTTGGATGAATTTTCTGATCCAGCATCATCAGACTTAGTTAAGTGAACTCCTAGTTCCTCCATAATAACTTCCAACTTCTTAACCTTCTTAGTGGTCTTGGCCAAATTTTGCTCCAAATCATTTACACATTGGAGAAGTGATGGAACTAGCTGGAGAAGATCATCCATAGTCATGTTGGAATGCTCTTTATGAGTAGAAGGTGGTGATGCAGAGGAGCTGAGTTCAAGTGTATGAACTGGGGTAAATTAAACTTCAGGTCTTGTTGATGGACCTGTACAAACGTTAGAAGAAGCAAACAACATAGCCATAGATAATGGCATTTCAGCCCCTGTAAATCCACTCCTCATGTTGCTGAAAACTTTTTATCTGAGAGGCACACCATGATAAATTGTTTTATTTGTTGTTTCAACATTTAAAACCATTTGCAGAAAACGAGGGTACGTTAGAAATTTGTGTGTACTTTTCACATTAGCCACCATTCCATTAAAAATCAATTTAGAAAAATTGAAAGTTCTTCCAAGTGAAAGACATACCATTGCAGATGCAAGTTTGGCATCAAATTGATGCCATCCTCCACTCTTGGAACTTAAACATTGAAGCAGATGGTGAGCGAGGAATCTCCATTGAGGTGAAAGATTTCTTTTTAAGAAAGTTTGTGTATTATCAACAGGATTTCCTATGTGTTTCATACCCTCAATAAGGAATTTATGTGGCAACTTAAAATCTCCTGAAGCATCATTCAATTGAAGGCAAGTTCTAATTGATGCTTCAGTGATCGTATAGTCAATATTATCAATAGTTGCTCGTAACTGTAGGTTCCCATTAGCTAGAGTTTCGGAAATGGCAGTGTTCCAAAACTGTTTTACCAAGGAATCATAGATAGTGGGACTACACGTCAACGCATACCTTATATATGAGCTATTCGAGAAGTTGACTATTTGCTCAAAACCTTTGCTTTTTGCTGACTTCTTTAACTAACCCACTTGATTATGCCTTTCATTATAAGCTAACTGAGCCATGTAAAGTCTGGTGGAGTGAGAATTTTTGATACTAGTGTGTAAAACAGAGTAAGTATGAGCAAGGTGAAAACTTTTTACTTATGTATAAAGAGTATATAATGAATAAAGATGAAAAATTAATCAAAATGTATTCATATGTATACCATTTGGTGCTATAAATAGTAACGGCTCGATTTAAACAATAAAAGTCATTATGCGTATAATCATACTTAACGGTAAAAAATTAATTGAAGATTTAACACTACCAGAATTAAAAATAGTCAAGCCATATGAAAATATTCTCCCCAGACTTCACAAATGGTCAACCATTATACCAAAACTTACAAGTCCAAAGATAGAATCACAACTTCCATTTGGCTTGAATGCTTATCCTGAAAAGATTAGTTGAAAACCAAACAAAATAAAGCTATGTATAGACAACCAGAATTAACTCTAATTGACCAGATTTAACAACACTGAGATTTTGAAATCTAATACAAACTATACATTTAACCTCCCCTTAAATGTAGATATGGGTTCACCATACCAATATTGACCACCAAGTAGTTAAACCTTGGTCCATCAAAAGCTTTTGTTAACAAATCAACTACATTAAAATTAGTATGAATCTTTTCCACTTTAATTAATTTCTTTTCAAAACAATCTCTTATAAAGTGATGCCTGATTTCTCTATGTTTGGTTTTAGAATGATACACTGGATTTTTGACAACGCAAATGGTGCTTTCATTGTCAATAAAAATCTTAGTATTCATGTAATTCAAATCATAATCCAGCATTTGATTTTGAATCCACAATACCTAACCACATCAATTTGCAGCAGCCACATACTCAGCTTCAGTGGTGGAAGTAGCCACGATAGTCTGCTTCTTGCACTGCCATGAGATTAACCTTCTATCAAGAAACTGAAAACCACCAGTTGTGGACTTCCTATCAAGACTTACTCCAACGTAGTCACTATCTGAGTAAGCTTCCAGGTTAAAAGATGACTCTCTAGGATACCAGAGGCCCAAATTGCGTTTTCCCTTAAGGTATCTAAAGATTCTCTTTACTGCATGAAGATGTGAAGTCTTGGGAGTAACCTAAAAACGAGAACAAGCACACACAACATACATAATATCTGGTCTAGAGGTTGTTAGGTACATGAGAGATCCTATCATGGATCTGTATTGATGTACATCCATATCATCAACATCTTCGTCTTTTAGTAAGGGCACTTTGTTCTCAATTGGTGTAACTGCTGTTTTCACATTTGTAAAGTCAAACTTCTTTAGCATGTCAGCTACATATTTGTCTTGAGAGATAAACAATCCATCTGATTGTTGTTTGACATGTAAACTAAGGAAAAAAGTGAGTTCACCCATTGAACTCATTTGGAACTTGCTTTTCATCAAGGCTTCAAATTCATCACACCAAGCCTTCTTTGTTGAGCAAAAAATGATATCATCAACATAAACTTGCACAAGTATGATATCCTTCTTGTCCTTCTTAATGAACAAGTTTTTGTCAATTACGCCCCTTCTGTAGCCATTTTCCTCAAGAAAAGAGGATAGTGTTTCATACCAAGCTCTAGGAGCTTGGTGTAAGCCATAGAGTGCCTTGATCACCTTGTAGACTTTCTTAGGATGAGCAGGATCAACAAAACTAGGAGACTGGTGAACATACACTTCTTCTGTGATTTTTCCATATAGGAAAGCACTTTTGACATCCATTTGATATACAATAAATCCCATGTAGGATGCATAGGCCAGAAATAATCTAATGGCTTCAATTCTAGCCACAAGAGCAAAGACTTCATCATAATCTATGCCTTCTTCCTGCCTGTACCCTTGAGCCACCAATCTAGCTTTGTTTCTGACCACTACCCCTCTTTCATCCCTTTTATTTCTGAAAACCCACTTTGTGCCAATGACTTTTATGGTAGGTCTACAAGAATCCAAACCTGTTGCAATTTGATCTGCAATAGCTCTTCTTGCATGGCTTCAACCCAACTTTCATTTTCTAAAGCATCAGAAACTTTGAGAGGTTCCTTCTGAGAGAGAAAACATGCAAAGAGATAATGTTGTTGATCTTTGTGATTATTCCTTTGCTGTTTTTGAAAAAAACTGATGAGTGCATGAGCTCCTAGCTGTTGATGTACTTGTCTCCTTGTTTGAACAGATGACTTGGGATCACTAATAATTTGGTCTTTTGGATGAATATTGTGAATCATAAATGTAGGAACATGACATACATCAACTTCGGTTGGTAAGTTGTTGAAGTCAGTGATCACTCCTTCTCCATCCTAGGAAGCTTCAGTAAAGAGTCTATCATCATGTACATCACAAATATCAGGTTCTGGAGTGACTGGATCATCAAGATCATCTTGGGATGTGGGATCAAGCTTTTCAGGTTCACTGCCAGTATTAACAGAGTTAGTACTGGTAATGTTTGTTTCAGGTACTGCTCCCTTTCTGAATGAGTATCATTTGAAGCATTTTTGGGAGTAACCTCTTTAGCTTGTGCTTCAAACTCCTTTTCAATCAATGGTATGGAAGGTTTCTTTGTTCCATCTGTATCTACAAAATGATTAACAGTTGTTGGTATAACAATAAGGTCCTCAGGTGACTCTTCATCCTCATTTGTTGTATCTGCACTGTTAGAATTTTCTGTGGAACCTGCATTAGGGTTAGCTTGATTTTCCAAAGAGACAGGGATATAGTTTAGGGAGTCAGTTAGATAATCAAGATCAAACATCCACCTATAACCAACTCCTTGCACATTAGGTTTTTCTTCAAGGAAATCAACATGAAGATTTTCCACTACCCTTTTTGTTACCAAGTTATATACTATATAGGCTTTGCTATTGAGTGAGTTCCAACTAAGAAACCTTCATCAGACTTGCCATCAAAATTCCCAAGAGGACTAAGTGTATCAAGAATAGTGACATGACACCCAAATGGTCTGATGTAGCTAATAATTGGAATCTGACCAAATAATAGCTCATATTGTGTTTTATTTTGAGGCTTAGTTACTCTGACCCTGTTAAAAAAGTAGCAAGCAGTATTAACTGCTTCAGCCCAGAAAGGAATAGGTAAGAGTAAATCTGCAAGCATAGTTCTAGCAGCCTCAATGAGTGTCCTATTCCTTCTTTCAGCAACTCTATTTTGCTGTGTAGTTCTAGCATTGCTGTACTCTTGCTTTATGCCTCTGTGTCCACAGAATTCAAGCATACTTCAGTTTTTGAACTCAGTTCCATTATCTGATCTGATAATTTTAACCTTATGACCAACTTGATTTTCAATTTGTCTAATGAAGGTTTGAATAATTCCATGAGTTTCATCCTTAGAAGACAAGAAGAATACCCAACAAAACCTGGTACAATCATCAGTGATAGCAAGACAGTATTGAGCATAATTTATGCTTTTAACAGAAGTAGGCCCAAAGAGATCCATGTGGAGAGTATGCAGAGGTTCAGTAATGGATCTTTCTTGTTTGGCCTTACATGAGGCTCTATGTTTTTTTCCTTTATGGCAGGCCACACATATATGGTCATCTTTGAAAACCTTGGAAGGTAGACCTCTCAGAAGGTTTCCCTTCACAAGTTTTTTAAGATGTTTGAAATTAATATAACACCCAATCTTCTGTACCACAATTTAGATTCATCTAATGTGGCTTTTGCAAGCAAACAGGCAAAACCTTTTGCAGGTTTAGGTGCCTTCATATCAAAACTATACATATTGTGTTGTCTAGGAACTTTTAAGAGTATCTGACTTTCATCACGCATCTTAAAGTCAGAAGTCAACACAAAACATTCAGTTTCAGTAAAAAGAACCTTATGCTGCTTATCACAAATTTGTGATATTGAGAAAAGATTGAATTGCCACTACAACAAAAGTGGCTTTTTAGGACCCTTTGTGTGGGACGGTATGATAATAGAGTCCTAAAAAACAGTTTAATAGGACATATGAGCGTTTGGGGTCCTTTTTAAATATTTGCTACTTAGGCGGTGTCCTAAAAAGTTATATAATAGGATGGTTGATTATTTGGGGTCTTATTATCATATAACTTAATAGGACACTTAAAATATGGATCCTAATAAATTACTATATAAGACATTTAGTTGTTGGCGTCCCATTATGTGATAGTGTAATACGACACTTGATCACTAGATGTCCTATTATAACATAACCTAATAAGACCCTCGACACTTGGGTCTTATAACTTTAACCTTTATAGGACGTTTATTCATTATGGTTTTATTATAATACACCATAATAGGACACTTGAGTTTTGAGTCATAAGACATCAGCTAGTTAAAACGTTTATTTACAAAAGTTTTATTATAACAAAATTTAATAGGACCTTTGACACGTGGGTATTATAACGTTAACCTTTATAGGATGCTTATGCACAATGGTTTTATTATCGTACATCATAATAGGACATTCGCAAAAGTTTTATTATAACAAAACTTAATAGGACCCTTAAGACGTGGTTATTACAATGTTAACCTTTATAGGACGCTTATGCATAATGGCTTTATTATCATACACCATAATAGGACTTTTTATTTTTGAGTCATAAAATATCAGTATTTTAGAACGTTTATTCACAAAAGTTTTATTATAACAAAACTTAATAGGACCCTTAAAGGATGCAAATTCATTATGGTTTTATTACAATACACCATAATAGGACACTTGATACATAAGTCATAAAATATTGATTATTTAGAACGCTTATTCGCAAACGTATTATTAAAACATAACTTAATATGACACTTGACACTTGGGTCCCATAGATTGATACACCATTATAGGACACTTGATATTTGATTCATAAAACATCAGTTTTATGGAACGCTTATTCGCAAACGTTTTTGATTATAACAAAAGTTAATAGGACCCTTGACAATAGGGTTTTATAACATTAATCTTTATAGAACGCTTATTCATAATGGTTTTTTTATGATACAGCATAATATGACACTTCTTTTTAGAGTCGTAAAACATCTGCTTTTTATAATGCTTATTCAAATTAAGTTTTATTAAAACATAACTTGATATGACACTTGACACTTGACACTTGGGTCTCATAAATTCATCCACCATAATAGGACACTTGAAATTTGAGTCTTAAAGTATCAGTTTTATAGAACGCTTACTTGCAAAAGTTTTATTTTAACAAAACTTAATAGGACCCTTGACACCTGTGTCTTTTAACATTAACCTTTATAGTACGCTTATTTGTTATGGTTTTATTATCATACACCATAATAGAACACTTCTTATTTGAGTCATAAAACATCAGTTTTTTAGAACGCTTATTTACAAAAGTTTTATTTAAACATTTGTTAATATGACACTTGATACTTGGGTCTCAAAACTTGATACACCATAATAGGAAAAGCACTAATGAATAAGAATTTTTCAAAAATAAAACTATTGATGGAAACTAGAAATAAGCATACAAATTTAAAATTCATATGAGTCAAAGATGAGTTAGTTTCTTGTAAATTATTCGGTTTAAACACAAAAATTCAAGTGGTTACACTAACCTGTGGGATAGTTTTCAAAAATAATTTACCAACAAAGTACATTAAACCTGATCATGAATGATACAATATCAAAAGGTTAATTTTGAGTATGTAAGCTTATGTATAAACTAATAAAGATTTGATGAAAACTTTAAACAAAACTCTTATACTTGCATAGTCAGAAGTTCAACAAAAAAGTTGTTTATGCGTGTAAGAAGAGAACTTTGTTCTTTTGCTGCTACTATTGTGTCTTACAAAAGCATGTAACGGGTTGGTTATCGGCAACTATTGATGATCAAACTATCAGTTGGGAAAGTTTTTTATGTGTTCGCTTTAAACTAAATGATGTAACAACAAACCTGTGGTAAGCTTTGAGAAATTCCAATCAATTGTCATTTAGCCTAATCATCTAACTTGATTCGGATAATAACACTTGGGTTTGACTCGCCAGGTTGGTCTACTTCAAAATGATCCTAACCCCTCCCTGATCTCCCCAGATCCTTCTACTTCCAGGCTATCGCCAGTCATAACAGCTGCTGCTGCTTACTTACTAGTAGTCCAGTGATCAGGCTCATTCATTACAGCCTAATAGCATTACCCAATTGACATCAAACAATTCTGGTTCCCTCAGACCAGTTTCCCACTCAATTCTACCCACTTTAGAACCATAAAACATATATACAACATCAAACTTCACTTTAATTTCTCATAGGTAAAACTAAAGCCACCTTAGAACCATAAAACATATATACCCAAAAATATCCCTATTTTGTCTTTGCTTGAAGGCCATTTCGGGTTATTATAATCTCTAACAAGTCAAACGGGACAAATCAAAACTAAAGCTACCTTAGAGCAGTTGAAAAAAACAAGTAATAAAGTAAGGCTTAAGGGGAAAAAGCTGATAATCTACTAATAAGCTGAGGCAAGACTGAAATAAACTAGATGACTAATAATAAACTAAAAGGACAACTAAAATAAGCCACAATAGGGGAAATAAGCACTGTTAAATGACAAAAGAAGCTAAAAAGCCACTAAGGGCTGCTGTTGTAACCTTGGTGCAGGGGAAAAATAGGCTTTTTCAAGCCATGAAAAAGCACTCCAAATAAATTCTTAAAAATCTAGAAAAAATAGTAATAGCTAGATAAGCCAGCCAACTAACTCACTGTGTGCAAAATTTGAGCTTATAACAACTTAACATGAGTAAATTAAAAACCACAAGGATGTGCTGCAAATGGGGAAAACCAAAAATTAAATCTGCTATATCAATAGTGGACTGATTTGAGCTAGTTTTGACCAAGGCTTTAGGAAACTTTATCAACTACTTACTATGGACTGAAATCAACATGAAATTGGCAAAAATAGGGGTCTCAACTGCTTATCCCTATAATAAGCTCAATCCAATAGTTTTGATCCTAAAATGGGGAATAATCACTCTATTATAGAAAAATCCTCAATACACATTATGGTCACCTGAAAACAACTTATCTACATTACATTAAGCTAGATTGAAAGTTCCCTAACATGCAAATGAAAAGTACACTACCTTATTTACCCGTTTTGACCCTTAGCCAAACACCCCTTAATAAGATACCTTTGACATTTAAAACTAAAACAGGTTTATCTAAGCCGAGATACTGAATGCAGATCATTAACCAACTACAGTGAGCCTCTGATGAACAACTTTTAAATTCCAAATAAGCACTTGATAAGCTAGATGCTATGTTGTGACTATTTCATGGCTTTTTTTAGCTAATTAAGGCCAAAACTAACTTAAGCAATAACCACCTATCTAATTAACTCCAAACAACATCACTGAGATCAAATAAGCATACAAAAAGCAAATAAGCTCTAATAAGATGATGAATAGTACCTTGGTTGACTTTCTTTGACTTTTTTGGAATTCTTGGATTAGGACTGAGTTGATTATTATAAGCTAACAAGAAGCTATAATGAGCTTATATGAGCTTATATAAACAGTAATGAGGATTGTAATTGATTCTTAACAACTAATATTAAATTATTTGAATTATGAAAAACTTGATTTTTTATTAATAATGAAAATGAGTACAAGCAAGAGTTATATAAACAGTAATGAGGCTTGTAATTGATTCTTAACAACTAATTTTAGATCAAAAACAGGGAGTAATACTATTTAGCTGATTGAAATCATGAAGCTGCTTCAACTGGATCTTCTTCTCCGGCAAAAACTAAGTCATTATTGTCCACAACGGTTCCATCAAAACTACCTCTAACCAATTCAATATCCATTGTTTCGTCATGTTGAGGACCCATAAATGAGTCACTCTGCAAATGTGTTTCCACGTCATCAAGACTTGTTTGTTCATCCATGTCATAAACATGTCTGGGCACTGTCTTGATCACAACTTGCCATCCTTTGTCAACACGATCTGCAATGTAAAATACTTGCTGTGCTTGAGAAGCTAGTATAAAAGGCTCGTTATGAGCCTTCAATCCTTCAAAATTCAATAGAGTAAACCCGTTGTCATCTTCTTTTTTCCTTGAACCATTCGAAATCCAATCACAATGGAACAAAACTACTTTCTTGTCAATAGCATACTCCAACTCAATGATATTATTCAAAACTCCGTAGTAAGTTACATCTCCCACGATAGGATTGTTATCTGTAGCACTCGAGAAACTGTTTGTCATGGCCTGAAGCATATCCCCACTATTCTGTGTTTTCCTATTCTATTCTACATCTTTTGTGTGAAATCGGAAACCATTTATGATAAATCCCCTATATTTTTTCTCAAACTCAGATGGACCACTTGCCAAGTTCCTTAGACTTTCTGTGATTCTGTGATCCCCTCTAGCATGTAGCTCCTCAACCTGAATTAAGGCAAGATGTGTTAATTGTTTTGTTATACACCCGGGTATTAGTAGGTCGAAAATGCTATGTCACTATAATTATTTTCCAAAAGTAACAAACCTGTGTATATTCCTTACATGATCTTGAAACCACGACTCAAAAGTCTCACTATGTAAACGTTGAATGTCACGCTTACGTTTTCTCCGATTTTCATGATGAACCATCGCCAAATGTTCACTGCAGTGTTAACAGATGATAATGATGATAACAACGACAACTATTAATCGTATAATATAATTTATGAAACTCACAACTAATATAATTACTTACGTTCGAAATTCATCAACTTCACTACAATTGAACAACACATATGAATGTGCTTTAGCCAAAATGTCAAGGTCCATTATTTCTACCTTTGTAGCACCAATCGGTGGACCCGCCATAAAAAAGATAGGTAAAACATCCTCATAACCATCGTCATCATAATTTCGAGTTGTCTTATTATGTACGGTCTCAACATCACTGGATAAGTATAATGAACAAAACGACACACACTCTTCAGCTAGATATCCTTTTGCAATGGAACCCTCTGGGTTATTCCTGTTTTGCACATAAGATTTTAATGTAGATAAATACTGAGATATCAAAACCAAGAATTTCAGATTCAATAATATTTGTTAATAAAGGTATTTACTAAAATAGTAATGTGCACCTCTCGATTGGATACATCCAACGGTAATGAACTGTCCCTCCTAATCTGGCCTCTGAAGCAAGATGAACCGAAAGATGAATCATGACATCAAAGAATGATGGCGGAAAAATCCTTTCTAAATCACAAAGTATTTTTCCAATATCGGTTTCCATTTGAACCAAATAATTTGGATTAAGAACCTTTGAGCATAATTGTTTATAGTAACGACATAACTTCATCACAGGATAGCGCACGTGCTTAGGCAACACATTTCGCAAGGCAATGGGAAGCAACTGCTGCATCAAAATATGGCTATCATGACTTTTAAGTCCAAACAGTTTTGGAGGTTTTAACTCTACGCATCTTGATATATTAGCTGCATAACCATCTGGAACTTTCACCTTCTTAAGCACTCGACAAAAAATATCTTTCTCCTTTTTTATCCATTGAGAAACAAGCAGGTGGCAAATAAACTTTGTTGTTATCTTGAACTATAGGATGAAGTTCAGGTCTAATGCCCATTTCTTGTAAATCAAGGCGTGCTTTTATATGATCCTTGGTCTTCCCATCTAGATTCATTAGGGTTCCAAGGACACTGTCACAAACATTCTTCTCAATATGCATTACATCTAGATTATGGCGTAGCAAATTATCTTTCCAGTACGGTAACTAAAAAAAATACTTTTCTTCTTCCAATTAAAAGGTAAATTTGCGTTGCTCTTCACAAGTTTTCCAAATTTAATTTCAAAACCATTTAACTCATCAAGTACTTCTTGTCCTCTTAAGCCACGGGGTTGCCTGTCTTGTTCTTCTGTGCCATCAAAAGAGTTTTTATCTCTTCTAAAAGCATGATCAGTAGGCAAATATCGACGATGTCCAATAAAACATTGTTTTTTTGCCATGAGTCAAGCGTGTTGATTTTGTATGTTTATGGCAGTTAGGACATGAAAGTTTACCTTTGGTGCTCCATCTGGATAAATTTGCATAAGCAGGAAAGTCACTGATCGTCCATAACAAACAAGCACGCATCCGAAAGTTACTATTTGTTGATGCATCATAAGTGTCTACTCCGTTAACATCCCACAACTCCTTTAGCTCAGCCACTAACGGTTCCATATAGACATCTATATTATTCCCAGGAGCAGATGGGCCAGGTATAAGTAAAGTTAGAAAGAAATAAGGTTTCTGCATGCACATCCAAGGAGGTAGATTATATGGCGTCAAAACAACAGGCCATGTACTATGAGAAACACTCATTGTTCCAAAAGGGTTAAACCCATCACTCGCTAAACCAAGCCTGACATTACGAGATTCATTGGCAAACTTACGATACTTAAAATTAAATGCTTTCCATGCTGGAGAATCTACAGGATGTCTCAAGTAACCATCTTTCGTGCGACTCTCTTCATGCCATCTCATGGAGGCAACTGTTTTAGATGACATAAATAACATTTGCAATCGTGGTATGAGCGGAAAATAACGCAAAAGCTTTGCTCCAATCTTCTTATATGTATCAGCTGTGGTTGACTCATCTGCAAAATCATCTTCACTTGCTTTATACCTTGACGTATGGCATATATCACATTCTGTTTTATTAATGTTTTTTTCCAGTACAGCATACAATCATTAGGACATGCATCAATTTTATCATAACTAAGTCCCAACTCTCGAATTATCTTCCTTAGTTCATACAATGACTTCGGTATAGAAGCATCGGGGAAGGCTTCCCTCATTGTATCTAACATCATGCTGAAACCATTATCACTACATTTCCCAACACACTTACCATGAAATAGTCTAATGATAAAAGAAAGAACTGATAACTTACACCCAGGATATAGTGCTTTCTTTGCCTCTCCCAACACTTTATAAAATTTTTTCGCCTTTAGGTTTGGCATACTCATACTTTCACTTTGTGTTCCCATGTCATTTTCTTGTGTGTCATCACCAAACCGATGGAAGGCATCATTCACCAACCCTTGCATGTCATCTTCAGCATCCAACATTGGAGCATCACTTGATTTAGAATTGAAAGGTGGAATTGTATAACCTTTCATAAACCCGACACATAGCAGATGTGTTCTAGCCTCCGCCCGATCTACCCATATCTGATTACCACAATCAATACATGGACATGAAATCTGTCCATTTTTACCCTCATTATAAAATATATGATCAAGAAAGTCGTCAAGACCTTTTTTATATTCAATGGTAAATCTTGGTAAAGACATCCAACTCGTATCCAACTTAAACCTGCGTTAAACAAACCAACAATAAAAAAAGTAATTCAATTAACCACAGAAAACCACATATAATTTCAACAAAAAGAAAGGGAGCCTAATTCAATTAACCACAGATTTGGTTTCATAAAAATTTAGCAAAAACAATTAGGGTTTTAATTATGAGGTATTACCTGGTCTTGATGATGGTGTTGATTTCCGGTTGTCGGATATCAATTGATGGAGATGATGGTGGTGAGTCCTGCTGGCAATTTTAGATGGTGGAATGATGTGTATTTGGAGTGACAAAGTGATTTTGAATTGATGATTTAGTCCCAAAATAATGATTTTTAATAAATTTTAGTCCTTATTATTTTTTTCCAAAAAATTAACTGTGTCCTACAATTTTGGTAAAGATTATGGATCAGGTCAGGTTAAAGTTAATGTGGTTAAATTCAGTTTCAATTTCAAGAAGTCAATAATGTAGTTAGTTTTACATGTGTCTTCCAAGATTCAAGCTTAATATAGCCTGCATTAGCTTTTAGAACCAAACATCTCCTATAAAGGACTGTTTTGATTAGTGGGTTAAAACGGGTAAAAACTCTTGCCACTGTTCATTTGTCAAGTGGTGAAGTTTGATCAGCAGCCTTGTCTGCTTATTCCCAAATGTAAGTAATAGCAAAACACAAAAAAAAAAAAAAAAAAAAAAAAAAAAAAAAAAAAAAAAAAAATTCAGCAGTCAACGATTTGGTTGCTAAAAAAACTTTAGCACAACAATTAACTTTCTAGACCCTAAGCTACCACTCATCATAAGAACTATCACATCCATAAACTGCAAACTTATCGCCGACAGTAACCAACTCCATAAACTCCAATACCATCACTAGGGCTATATCAGTAGAAAACTTACAAGGGTTGGTCAAACTACTGACTTATGATAATGCAATTCGACGGAACCTTCTTAGGCAATTCAGCAGCACAATGACACAAGCAATCTTAACTAACAACAAAACGCAGAAGAAAAGCAATCTTAACCTCAATACAAAGTGAGTTTGATTTGATGATTTGGTCCCAAAACATATGTTAAAAACAAAATAAGCCAAGCCGAAAATAAGCCCAAAGATATGAAACAAACCTCTCTTCTCCAACACCACAACAAATCTCTCTTCTCCAACACCCCAACATAATCAACATTAGCACATACAGATTATGATCATACAAAATTGTGCTGCTAAACATTTCATCAAAGTAAATAACAAAACAAACGTCCAGTAACCATAAATATGTTCATAACATTAAAATATTAAACATTGTAGACAACATAAACATAAAATAAAGTTCATAAAACATCCCCTATAGCTTGTTCTTCATCCAAACTACTGCCTAAACAACTACATAACCATAGGTACCTATACGCCTAATCAAAATTGTTCTAGGGTAAATCTCTAGATCACAGGTACCCAAACAACTACCTAACCCAAGAACATAAGACCAAAAGACCAAAAAACCACAAAAGAACCCTACACTACCTTCAGTATTCATCATACTTCTCCAGCAGCTCAATGCTCTCCTTCTACAATGCTATCAACCTCTGAAAATCAGCCACAACACTTGCAAGAGATTCTACCAAACGTCTCTCAATGATCTGGACTTCGTGGAGTGGATCATAAAAATCCCCAGCAGCCCGTTCTTCATCCAAATTTAGCTCAAAAACCTCGCTCATACGTTCTGTTCTCTTATCCACATTCATACGCATGTCGTCTCTCACGGCGGCCACATTTATCATGTTCACCTCATTAATCGGTATCTCCTGAATATTCAAAAATTTAAAACACTCATGAAGCTTATCGGAACCACAAATATCTGTCAGTTTCTTCAAGTAGGGCTTCTCAGACATTTTCACAAGGTTGTATATAGAGAAAAAGTAATGAACTGAAAAAGTAAAAAGAAAACCAACATATATATAGAGAAAAAGGTAGATACATGAACTGAAAAAATTAAGAGAGATATTAATGAGAAATAAAAGAATTAAAACAAGTAATGATGAGAACTGAAAAGCCTGGAGAAAATAAAAGGTCGAGAAAATACTTATGCATACCCATAATATAGTTTAATTGGAATGACTACTACCTCGGGGTATGAGTGGCAATTTATGACCCGACACGAAACCCGACCTGAAACCAACACGAAAAGTAACAGGTTCGGGTTGAGTCTAAATATTTTTCGGGTCGGGTTTGGGTCGACCCATCTAACCCGTTTATTAATCAGGTCAGGTTCGGGTTGTGAATAAATTAAGTGGGTCGACCTGCCAACCCGTTTAAGCTTTTTTTTCTTAAATTAAAAATTATTTATATTTTATTATATGGGTTAAATGGGTTAAACGGGTTGACCCACAAACCCATTTAACCCGTTTAACCTATTTAACTCGTGTAATGTGGCAACTTTTGTATAAAAAACGGGTTGAGTGGGTCAACCCAAAACCTGTTTAACCTTTTCAACCCGTGAATTTCAAAAAGATCCCGCCCAACCTTATAAATGGTTATAATTTGAATATCTCATTTTTTAAATATTCATGAATATTATTTTCAAATTCAGTGAAACCGAACTAACCGAACAACCCGATAGTACACTTAGGTCATATGAACCGGTGATATTGCCCTGTTATCGTCCTTTATGAACCTTAATGATGAATGTTTGATATGATTCCTTTTGCTATGAACCTTAATGACGAATCTTTGCTATGAAACTTTGATTATGAACCTTTGATATGCTTTTCTAAACCATTTGATATGACCCATTTGTTATGAACCTTTTGGAAATGAACCTTTTGATATGACAATCTGATTATGATATGATATCTGACTATCAGTTTGATACCCGAGCCATTTCACTAGTCATGGGGGTTCCATGTCCGTGTCATTGTTGCACCAATGGCATATATGACTCTAGTGTGGTTGAGTGATGTTCCACAACATCCCTTATCTGTTACATGTTATGAGCTCAAGTATATGTTTGGCCACTATGTTATCTGCAGGGGCGTATGGATGCATCCTATATCTGTTATCTACAGTTAGTGGATTATTTGTTATATGATATGATATGCTATGTTTCTGGGCTCGTGGTGGATTACTGTCCTATCTCTCACTTTATCTTTCGGGTCAACTGGATGCGGATACGCTTTAACAAGCGTAGACCACTTAGGATAAACCCCGTCCGTAAGATAATAGCCACGTTTGTAATAGCGCCCGCATAAAACAAATGAACTATCTGGAGCCGCTCCATTTCGGGCAGTAAGATACAACGGAGAATGATTAATTCAACAAATTGATATTGTTGTTTGACCTGGGAAGTCGGAAAAACGAATGCCAAATCCACAGATCCGATGAAGCAATACATTCAATCATAATAGTCGGCACTTTATGATCACCTCGCGTATATTGGCCTCACAAATGCCTAGGACAATTCCTCCGTTCAATATGTGTACAATATAGGCTACAAAGCATCCCCGGAATGTGACGTCATGGGAAGTCGGCTTACGTAAGAACTCTCGACGATATAAATGAATGACCGCATCCGTTGAGAGTTATTCATATTAGCTTTTTCAATGTTTTTAATTTTCTTATCTTCTAAATAGTTTAAAGTTTTTACCAGACATATTTCACAATTTTCTAAATAGTTTTGCTATTTTTCTTGATTTAATTTCTTTTATTTATCTTTTAATTCATAAAAAATTAAATAACAATAAAAAAAATATAATTATTTTTTCTAAAAATTTATTTTACTGATTAGAATTTAAGAAAATTAATTTTGCATCCCTAGAGTTATTAACTTTACGTTTTAGGTTCGGGTTTTCCCGGTTTAGATTCGTCATGTAACCCCGGTAGTACACTTGGGTCATAAGATACCGGCACCGGTTGGGTCATATATTCGTCATGCCGCGTTTTGTAGTCGCATGAATTTCTTTTATTTCGGGTCAACTAGATGCGGATACGCTTTAACAAACGTAGACCACTTAGGATAAATCCCGTCGGAAAGTCGGCTTACGTAAGAACTCTCGACTCCCATTTTGAAACCCCATCCATTTTAACCAAACAAAGAATTTTGCCATCAATCCCGAATCCAAATCAACACCCACCAACCAAACGGGCCCTTAGTTGATAACCCGAGCACCGACCGGGTAATACTCTAGTTCTTTTTTAGTTTCAAATACAATAAAATACCTATACCTATATATTACATATATACAAAAATATAATACTTTTCATATACTATATACTAGTATTAATTAATTTAATTATACATCAAATTATACCCTAAAATTTTGGGGAAAACTTACCTGCCCACGTTCACATTGTATTCACATACTCATAAGAACCCGCTTAAAATTTTTGGGGAAAAATTCTGATTAATAAATAAGTTTTGGCGCTGCGAAAATCAAGCATATCTTTTCGGAAATCAAGTATTTGATACGATTTTATTAATGGAAATCGTTTTTCAAATACATATAAAATCTCAATTTCGGTTTAGGGTTGTACGTGTTCAGCAAAACAACGATTGTGGGTTTTCACTTTTGAGTGAAGATCTGACTCAACAGGTAATGGAAACCTTTGTTATTGTTATTATTATTGTTGTTATCATTGTTATATATTGTTATTGTTATATATTGTTAGTGTTTGTTTAACCTTTGTGATGAGTCTTAAGTGTGAGAAACGGTGGGTTCGGGTTTCTATTTTGTTGACCTCTTGTGATGAGTCTCATATGTGATCATAAGTGCTGCTTATTTGTGATGTGCTACAAGTTGTATTTTAGTTGCGGATGACCATTTTCCAAAACCTTTTTCTTATTTGGATGCTATTAGTGGATAACCACAATTCTTTGTGATGTCTTTTAGGCTGTCGTGTGTGGTCATCATTACTGATTTTACACATGTTGTATAATCTCTGGTCGAAGACTCGAAGGTACTTTGTAATGTCATTTAAAGTTTGTGTTTCGTTGTGGGTGTTGATTTTATATGGCTGATTTCATATGTGATGGTAGGGTGGTTGAGTGTGAAAGTGAATTGTCTTAGATTTGTGGTCACGTACGTTTTTTTTCCTAATGTTGTTTAGAGTCGGCTATTCGGTTCTAAGTTGTAGCTTTTAAGGTTGTATATAGGTTGTGGCCATGGATGTTGGTTTAATGCTTGCTACAAACTATTTAATTTAAATGGTTGTTGGTATAACTGTGTAAAATTGGGTCAAAGGACAAAAAACTATATCATGGTTAAGATCTATACCTGCTACTACTGGCCCAGAAAGATCACCCATTTCATTAGATGGATCTGCACAAAACACACCTTTGTAAGCACATACGTTTGGCCCAACCCATGATCTTAGTAACCCATTTGGGTCACTTTTGATAATGTATTTCATTCTGTAACATGTAACAGATAGTGATTTGATTTCAGTTTTGTTGTTCTCAAATGACTATTGTTCTTTGCAATCTCATCATAATTTTATTTGTTTTGTGAACCAGTAATGGAAAATAAAAGGATGCAACGCCAAGTCTCCACGAGAAATACGAATGATTATGAAATGTCCAGAAGGTCAAGGATTCAAGAAAACCAACAGAGATTACAAGCTTTGGGAGTGAAAAATATTGCTAAGTCTTTGACAAGTCTAGTAGAGAGTGACAAAACAAAGAAAAAGAAAAAGAAACCAACGGATACCAGTGAGAAAGATGCAGATTATATGTCTGGTTCAGACTTTCATCTTAATGCTGAGGAAGACAACCCAGAAGAAGCGGCTACACAAACAAATAAAAAGGTACTAATAATAAATTTGGCTAATGTAATTTCTTTATGTTTGTTTTCTAACAATTCTAGTTGCATAAAACAGCATCGAAAATAAATTGCTCCAATGTCCATGACTAGATATAAAAATTTAGCACAAAAATGAATGACTGCTCCGAATGTCTCCCGTAGGCTAACATCTTCAGAATCTCATTCGCAAAAGGGACAACTGATTGATACAGGGAGGGCAATATATAGTAGGGTACAGGAGTCCGACCAAGGCCAAACTAGAATGATCAACCAAATTCTGTCAAGAGAGGGAGATTAACTGCAGCTGAGAGAAACTTAGTTGCAATTGACAACGATGATGACCACGGGGAGCGTGACTTGAGATCTGATGGTAACTATACATAAATTTCAAATAATATATATATATATATATATATATATATATATATATATATATATATATATATATATATATGATATTAAATTACTATTAAGTGTATATTCAGTTAACTGTTTTCGATGCTTACTTTTTTTTTTTTTTTTTTTTTATAATATAGATAACAATGAAGACCCTTATGATGCTGAAAATGATGATATCGACGACATACACATGAATGAAGATATTGAAGAACAAGCTACTTCAGAAGATGATGTAGATAAAGACATGGATGATTTGGAGAATGAGGATGATTTGGAGAATGAGAACGATTTAGAAAATGACGGTGATGATCTAGTCGGAGAAGAGTTTCCAGCTCAACAACTTGAAAATGAAGAAAACCATGAAGTTACACATGCTCTAAATGAAACAGGTTAACCTGATCTACTTGATTTCATAGTTTTAAAAATCATATATCATATATTGTGTCATATAAGAAGAATATATAATAAATTTAAATTAAAACAAGACAAAATACAACGCTAAGATATTGCCTCCATTTCAATTTATTTAGTATTTTAAATGTATACGTATCTATTGTAAATCATGTTCACTTTTTGTAGTTCAGATTGTAAGCAAAAGAAAGAGAGGACCAACACGTATGGCAAAAGTTTGGGCCTAAGAAAAAGGGGATAGAATTCCTATTTTAGTTAATGAACACGGACAACCTATTAACGACAAAAGTAGTCATCTGACTCATTTCATGGGAACCCTTTCAAGGAGTGGAAAGTATTGTCCGATTTATAAACCATGGAATAAAGTTGACTCCGCAAAAAAAAAGCTTTGCTTGAACTCTTAAAGGTACACAATGTTAAATTTGTATGTTAATGAATAAAGTATTTGTTTTCTAATGTGAGCTATTACATTTTTTTAGACAAAATTTGATATTCCGGAAGCTGGAGAAAAATGGATATTGTAATCATTTGGGCGGAAGGTGAAGAACTGGAGGGCAAGAGTTAAGGGACTCTACCATGATCCGTCTTTGTCAGTTAAGCAACAAATAAGCTCTAGGCCAAAGCAAGTGCAAAAAAAAAACAATGGAAGAGACTTGTGAAGTATTGGAATAAAGAAAACACTACGGTGTGAAATACTCTTCCACTTTAAATAACATTACTTTATTTCCCATTATGATATTTTACTTTCCTGCTGCAGAGTTTAAGTGAAAAAAACAAGGAGAATCGGGCAAAAAAGAATATGATCCAAAGAACCGGTAAAAAAAGTTATGCTCGCGTCCGTGAAGAGTTAAAGGTAACTGTATGGAGACAGTGGGATTGTTAATGTATCCTGTCGATATCCACTATTAATATTCATTTTCTTTTTATTCATACAGACATCTTTGGGACAAGATCCAAGTCGATTGGATCTTTTTAGTGCATGCTTCTCCAAAGATGGAAATACCAAAAATGTTGACACTGCAAATGCGATTGTAAGTAATATGCTTTTATGTTTGGAAAAGTGTATTAATAGTAAGAGTTAAACACAATATGCTTTTTTTCGTAATACATGCCTTTCCTATATGTTGTTCATGTTGATATAAAATGCAGGATGAAATGAAACGACTTAGTGATAATCTGCCCGAGGGTTCGATTGATAAGCCTGGACCAGATGATATTTTTTCTACAGTTATGGGTAAAGATCGAAATGGTGATGCAGTCATGTATGGTCTAGGTGTTCGTGCTTTTGATGTTTGGGGTGTTATACCAAGTCGTTCAGCATGTCATAGAGAAAACAACGAATTGAAGTCTAGATGTGGAGAACTTACTAGTGAAAATGAACAGTTACGAGCCCAGTTATCAGAGATGAAAGGGTCGACGGATAGTTCCAGTGTTCCACCTCTTACATCACAACATTCTCCTGTTGTAACCAATGAACTTCCACGTTTACGGGTATGTTTCTATTATAAATCGTTGCTTTTCCATCCTTTAAATGACCACAACACTGTTCTTTTTTCGTATTTGTTTTTAATTATGAATAACATTAACAACCAAAATGTACTGTTCTTCATCAGAATGGAACAGGGATTTGGGTGGTAGTCGGGTCGGGTGATTCGGGTTAAAGGGTGCCCCGATTAAGTAACAGTGATGCAGAATGCATGGGTTGTTTTAGAGTATTGCTACTTTAAGCAGATGCAATAAGTATGCATTTCTTGAGATTTCGTAGGACTGTAGGAATGCCAAAGAGGGAAATGAGGAATGACCACATGGCCTATGTGAAATAAGATTGTCTTGAGTAGGGTGACCCTCTATTGTGACATGCTAGGAAGATGACTCCTAATTGATTACCAAATATATATATTTGCATGGCGTAACAAGCTAGTTGAATGGAAATTACCTTTCTAAATTAAGTTAAGTAGTTGCAGATATGCAATGTGCAGTTTTGAGATGCTCATAGCCTGATATTGGTTTGAGCCACCATTGTGCCACTTTGGTGATTGCATGACATTTGAGAACTCATATAGATATGATTTGCATTATGCTAACTGGATATTATATGTTGTGGAAGTTTAGGCTTCAGTTTAGTAGTTCTCCCTAGCAACTTCAAATGTCTAGATTCTAGAATACCATTAAAATATGACTAGACAGCGAAATTCTCTGGATGACAATTGAGAAGTAAGCAAATTGTTGCATGAATAAATTGCAGAATAGGGGACGTTACATATCTCATTAGTTGTTACATCTCAAATATAGTATTGTTGCATTTTCATAATGTCAGATACATATTTTCACATATTCAGCATACACTGATCAATTTTTGACCTCCTTTGTATACGCCAGCCTCCATACCTGGAGTATTACATCTGTTTAACCTAACACATGTGTCTGACTATAAATTGATAAATTTTTGTTGAAAACTGAAATCTAGGTCGGGGATGAAGTTTTCCTTAAAAGCATTCTAAACTCAACCGAGACTGTAGCAAAACGATGGGTGAGGAGCTTGAACCCAAATGATATAGTTGGTGGTATAGAGATTGGACGAGGATGGTGTGAGGTAAATGTTCAAGTACCAACAAAAAGAGATGAAATGTTGGTGAGACCATATGGGTTATTTGCCACAATTGAAGACTGTGTTGGTGCAACCATAGCATGGCCTTGTCTTTTTAGCTCGGTATGTCTTTGTTAATCTTGTGATACCAATAATTTTACTAACATGGAGCTTAATGCTTATACATGGGTGTTTATTTGTAGGTGGTCCGTGAGGATTGAGAAAGGATGCATGATGACCCCGGACTAAGCTTCTTGTTGCTTTAATTTATTGTTTAATGTTACAAGACTTTATGTTGGATAGTGTCTACCTTATTTATGTTTAGTGCTTTTGTTATGACAATTGCTTATTTGAAATACAATTTTGTTTTATTCATTTAATAATTAGTTGATGTTTTATTCATATCGTAATAATAGAGTGTGCATGCTGAAAATAGCGTCATATCATATGACTTGTTAGGACTTTGAAATTGTCCTGTTAAACTTATTAACCGTCCTAACAATTAACTTTTAAGGACGCTTAACATTGTAAAAGTGTCCTAATATGTTGTTATTAGGATGTTATTTAGGTTGTTAATAGACATTTTATACGACCAAAAAATTGGTTTCATAATCTTCTTTGAGATATTAGAACCCTTTTCTTGGTGCTAAAGTAGCTTTAATGTTATATGATAAGCGTCCTAACAATTATCTTTTAAGTACGCTTGTATGTGTATCAAAAGATTAAAATTAGGTAACCACGTTTTACAACATTGTAAAAGTGTCCTAATATGTTGTTATTAGGATGTTATTTGGTTGTTCATAGACATATTATGCGACCATAAATTTGGTTTCATAATTGTATTTGGGATATTAGGACCCTTTTCTTGGTGTTAAAGTAACTATAATGGTATATGATAACCGTCCTAAGAATTAACATTCAAGGACGCTTGTATGTGTATCAAAAGATTAAAAGTAGGTTACCACATGTTAGAACATTGTAAAAGTGTCCTAATATATTTTTATTAGGACGTTATTTGGGTTGTTTATAGACCTATTATGCGACCATAAAATTGGTATCATAATCTTATTTGAGTTATTAGGACCCTTTTCTTGGTTGCTAAAATAGCTATGATGTTACATCATAAGCGTCCTAACAATACTTTTAAGGACATTTTTATGTGTCTCAAAAGATTAAAAGTAGGTAATCACATGTCAAAACAATGTAAAAGTGTCCTAATATGGTTTTATTAGGACGCTATTTGGGTTGTTCATAGACATATAATATGACCATAAAATTGGTTTCATAAGGGTATTTGAGATATTAGGACGCTTTGGACCTATTACAACCGCCTTACATGAAACGCTTTCATCCTTGGTCCTATTAAATGAAAGGTCCTAAAAAGTACCATTTTATGACGCTTATGGGGGTCCTAAAAAGCAACTTTTCTTGTAGTGTGCCCAAGTTCTTTCACAAAAGACACATTGTTAAACTCTAAATTGCCAACAACAATTCTACCTTTACCAGTAATGTAGCCTTTGCTACCTCCAAAACTAACAGAGCCTCCTTTGAATTTGTCAAAGTCTTCTAAGTGCTCCTTATTGCAAGACATGTGCCCTGAGCATCAACTGTAAAATATACCTTTATTACCCATGTTCTTGAGTGGATGATCCAGCACATAAAGAGTAAGAGATTAGTTTCTCTTAATGACCCATGCCTGAGTAGGCTTGGGTCCATTTTGTGGATCTACATACTTGTATGTCTTGTAAGAAGAAGATCCACTGATGCTGCTTTTGGACTTATAGGTAAGCTCATTTCTAAATGGATCTCATTTCTAATAATCTGAATCCTTAGCAGGAGACCCCCCTTTTCCCTTTGCAGCATAGTAATTTGAACTAGTTGCTGCATTATTTACAATGGGTCTTCTCACAGGTGAATTTGGTTTTGCAAAAATTTTTCTTTGATTAAACTTGTTCACCTGTTGTATGGGTCTTCTCACAGGTGAGTGAGATTTAGCAAAATGATTTCTGTGATTTGTGTTAGTCACCTGTGGTTTAACTGGTTGTTTTGGTCTATAATACCCAGAATTACCCATGGGTTGAACAGGATTAACCTTTTTCCCAACAGGTTTAACATAGTTCCTACCAGTATAAACCTTTTGCCCAACAGAATTAACATTTGAATGACCCGAATTAACCCTTGAACCAATAGAATTACAGTAACATGTATTCTAGTAGCATTGAGTTGTACTTGTCTAGGAACAAATTTATTAGGATTATTAATTTTGTTTACATTGTTCCATACAGGTTTGGCCATAACATTACCAGTATTAACCATTCTTTGTTTCTTTAATTATGATTCTTTTGTCATTCTCTTTTCATGAAAATCACAATCTTTTATTAAATGGTGAATACTACCACAAACAAAGCATCTTTTCTTAGTGAAAACATAACCTCCTCCTAACATGCTATCATTTTTCACATTCTTCTCTCTTTTAGGTGTCTCTGGTTTGTTTTCTTGTCGCCTAGGAGATTTTAAGTGAGACTCACAACTAGGTTCAACATCTTTTGGTTTAATTTCAGACACATCAGATTTGTTACTTTTAACTGATTCGGATTTTGACTCTTCACTAGGGACATTTTCTTGTTTTGATTCAGAATGCTCAGAGATATTTTCAATGGACCATGCACTGTCATTAGATTGACATGTAGAATATTCACTGATTTTATCATCTGAAACACTTGTTTCAGGCACCTGTGGTCCCCATTTTCCATAAACATATAAGGAGTCATCAATTTCATGTCCTGGATTAGAAGTATAATCTCCACTTAAAGGTGATGGAACTCCTTTGAAGTTGTCAGTTTTAACAAATTTATTATATATAGGTTGATCTACAAAATCTTCCTCTTTACAACCAAAAACAATGTTTTCCATTTCCTCTTCATAGCTTAAAACTACACTGTTTGATTTTATTTCATAACCCAAACCTATTTTACTGTTTGAACTGATACCTGAATCAATTAGTCTAAACAAATTTTTATTTGAGTTTTCCCATTTATCAACTATATTCTGTAGATATTCTTTATCTTTTAGTGCCTTCTCACCAATTCTTCTATATCTTTTTAGTTTTTCATCCTTTTCATAGATTTTATTTGCCTGCAAAGTTAGTTTTTCATTTAAGCTTGCATGTTGTTTTGAAGATTTTTAACTTGAGTCTCTAAGGTTTTAACAGCATTATCATAAGCAAGTATTTTAACATCCTATTCTTCTATATGATTCAATTGTTCATCATGAATTGCTTTAATATGATTGTATGAATCAATGCATAGTTTAGAACATAGTGATACCTTAGAGTTGGAACTTATGGCCATAAGAGCATGGTTGGTTAGTTCCTCCTCTTAATTCTGTTCTCCCCAATCAACAACACCATCATCCATTGTCAGCAGACCAACTTGATTCTTTTCCTTCTTTTGCACGTCTTTAGAAGTCACTTTTACTGTGCATTCCCTAGCAAAGTGGCCAATATTGTTGCACTTGTAGCATTGAAGCTTGGATTTGTCAAATCCAACTTGTTTGTTTCCATTATACCTGATGTTTCTACCAGTTTTCTTGAAAAAGCTCTTCAACCTTGGTGCAATCATAGTCAACTGCCAGTTTATGTCCATCTCTTCAATGTCTACATCATTGATTTGATCAAGATCATCATGGACAAGTTCCATATCTTCTGATCGCTTTGCATAAAGAGAGTGGACAAATTCATCAGCAAATCCAGCAGGGACATCTCATTCTCTTGTGTTGCTTGATGAGAATGCATAGCTACCAGTATTAATACTACCAGTATTAACTTTGTTAGTACTGGTCTTGCCTTATCCAACAAAAGCAACATTAGCTGCACTTGAAGATGCCTTTGAACCTCCTTTAATGTCCTGTTTAAAAACCCTAAGGTTGTTGTACAGATCATCAATTGACAAGGTATCAACATCTTCTTTCAATCTCATAGACATGGCCACAGTTAACCATTCATTTGGCAGAGATCTGAGGAACTTGTGGTTTGCATCTTCAGTGGATATAGGTGAGTTATGAGCTTCCAGCTGAGAGAGGAGATGTTGAAACTTTTCATAGCCCTTTTCAAGACCTTCAGAACTTGTGATAGTAAATGCCTCAAATTTTTGTTTAAGAACTGCCTTCTACAACTTTTTGGAGTTAGCATTCCCTCCAAATCTTGTTCTAATGGCTTCCCAGATCTCCTTGGCATCATCCATTCCATGAAATCTTCTCAGGTATTCCATTGGAATGGCCAACAGAAGGATGGTTCTTGCTTTTCTTTCCTTCTCCGCAGCATGAATCTCTGCAGCAGAGATTGGTGGAATAACTATGACAGTACCATCCCTGCCAACAGAGACTCTCTTCTTTGAGTTCCCATTCTTAAAAACCTTCCATACATCATTGTCAATGTATTCCAAATAGTGCTCCATCTCCATTCCCCCGATATAATACTCATCCTTCTTTAGAATTAGGAGTTTGATATTTGAGATAGCTGCTGGTGCAGATATGATCTGTTGCTTTGGTTTGTCACCTTCTAAACCAGCTTCTTCATGGTTTGACTCTTCGTCATCACTGTGGTTGCTAGAAAACATATCATGTTGAGAACCAGACATGTTTAAGGATTTTGTGAGTGATTGAGTTGTTTGTTTGTGGATCTGTGTTTCTCCTTACTCAGAGTCCCTCTATAGGCTCTGATACCACTTGTAGGTCCAAAAGTTCTGGATCTAAGCAGCCTTTATAAGACAATACACACCTTGGATAAATCCAAACTATCTATGTGAGAAACTCTTAAAGAATGTAAACTTGATGTCAACGCGGAATATTAACACAAGCAGCAAGAACAACACAGAGATTTACTAAATTTGTATTCTATTAATCTTTAGAAAACTTGGCATTGATCATTATGCCGTAGGGTTCCTTTTATACTATAAGGAAACCCTAATTCTACAAAACGTGTGAAAGGATGCATACATATCTTCTCCTAAGATATCTAACCGTGTGCATATCCTTTCCTATAATATCTCCTAAGATATCTAACTTGTTAAGCAAAACACACGTAACTATCTAAACATAAACAAACTTAACTATGTCTGCCAGACTTAACTTAGTTCTGGCCAGACTTAACTATCTAGACGACTTAACTAATCTATCAGACTTAAGTCTGGTTACAATAATTCCCAACAAACAATATCCAAAATTATTGTGCTCAAGCCAAAGGTCCTTCATCAGACTTAATATGAGGATTTCAGCTCAAAGTTGAGTGACGGAAGCGAGAGCTTATAGTAAATTAATTTTAAATTGTTTAACTAAAGAGTTTAAAGCATTACATGAATTGTAGATCTGGAATGATCTATGAGGAATTCCTAGTATTGCAAGATTTAGTGGGAGGATGACAAGATCATTAAACGAAATGTACCTTGCATAATGAGGCAAGACAGTTTGGCACGATAGGTAGTGTTGATCCTATGGTTGTAGACAAATTAAGAAACTGAGTGACTTAAAAATTTAAAGTCTGGGATTTCAAATCCGGAAGCGCGCAACTACTTCGCAGTTTCAGAGGAGCTTGTACTAAAGTTCTCATGGACTTAGGATAATCAGTAACAAGGAGTTATAATACTAATTTAGTAGAATGAAGTGCATCGTTGAATGATAAGCTAAGTAACTCGCGATTTAGCTAAGTCTATCATCCAGTAGACTAAATCGTTGGGACCAAAATTCTCTTAGGTTCAAATAAGTAGAACAATGGCAATCAAAAGGATTGGAAGTGTGGCTCAAGGGTCATCTGGGAAGAATCATCATAAAGTTTTAACGTAGTGATTGTTTACTCCTTTATGGTACAAGATAAATCAATTGCCGGGAATCAAAAGTAATGTCGCAAACTCGTGAAAATTATATGAGACGTTACTATGAGATTTTACTTATCATATTTTGAATCCATGAATGAAAGACATTTCATTCTAAAAGTTTTCCTTAGCTTTTATCATGGTGAGAGACCGATATAATGCAAACAACTATTGTTAAACAAGAAACATTTCGGGGAAGTGTTCACATGCATTCTTACGGGAAAAATGTTGGACGTGACCGTGATTGAGAGACGAACACATGGATAGAATTTATTAGCATTCTTTGAGTGTGATGGATTATCCCAATGACCTGGTGTGTAAGACATTCGACTTTGTTTCTCACTGGATTTAGACTTAGTTTTCAGTTACAGTGTAAAAGTTTAATGCCGTGTACTAAGATCAAGTTCAGTGGAAGGTAATGAAAAATGATTTATTGGCCGAAAGAACGAAAGTATTACGAGAATATAGATCCATGTTTGATACTTTCAAAAAATATTGATAAAGTACGAAGTGATACATTCATATACCCGAACTTAGTTGAGGTGTTGCTGAGATCGAGAATCACTACCTAGGTATTGAATTGGTTTCTGTGAGTGAGGTATTGAAATATCTTGCTCGGGACCTCTTGGCATAGTGAAAGTGATTCCTATGTTGGTGTATGTACACAATTGGGAGTTTGAAAGGATTATGTGCAAACAACGCAAAGGCTTTCACACTTGCCTTCACAGAAATGCCAAAGGGTCACACTGGTGTACACTAAACAGTACAAACAAGCGTAATTAAGAAACGAGTTATGAAATGATAATAAAGAGGAAATGAAAATACAGTGTTATTTTCACTTAGGGGTTTGTGTTCTTCAACCGGCCCTTAGAAGGGGGAGTTTGACTTTTTTTTCAAACTCGAATACTTGTTGGACAAGTATTCTAGAACCTCCTTAGGACCCTATAAAAACAAGGGCTTCCTAAGGGATTCTAATAACACTCCTCATAACCTTAAAATCCCTCTCTCCTCTACCTCTCTTTTCGTTCAGTCAATCACCCGCAAAAGGATTCAAAACCCTTTTGTTCAACCCCAAAACCGATGCACAATATCACTTGGTCGACTACTAGTCGATCCAAGCGTTTACCCGATTTCGTGCTCGCCTAACTTGCATAGGTTCGTAGCCTTGGTTCTACCTGTATAGTACTTGTGGATACCTGACGCAGTCTAAGAATCGATAATCCCCAAGAAACCCTAAAGGTGATCATGTAGCATCAAGAAGACGAAGAAGGTATTCCTTGCTGGTAAAGAAAGGTCATGGAGATTACGCTAGTAGGAATAACAAGTAATCTTAAACACCCTTCTTATACGTTAGATTAGGTTATGTCGTTGTTTTGAATATCTGACTAACTAGAGTTTTGGTCTGTACGACTTCATGTGTTTGTTTTTCGATGTGCATGTTATATAGCCATGCGGGTGATTGCTAGAATCCTACAAAAAGCTGATGTAACTGGTGTATAACTTTCCTATAACTCGCACTCTACATGTGTAGTATGTTGAAATTAAGTGTTCATTCGAGTTTAATGTTTTTTAGTGTGATTCTAATAACTTAGAGATAGTGTATGTGTTGGAGTTGCTTGTCTCCTTCAGTATGTATTGGTCCCTTGAGGTCATGTTTAGGGTATTTGATCTTCTTTCTTTCTTGGTCTCAGCCTACATATAAAGGCTCTCTTTCTATGCATCAATAAAGCATCAATAAAACATTGATCTGGAGTATCAATTTAAATATATACTTCCGTTGTCCTTTGTTTTTAATCTCTCCAATAACCAACATTTTTTGGTATCAGAGCCAGGTTGTAACCTTGGTTTCCTCACTAAATAACATCAAATAACACAATAGTGAATGTCTCTCAACAGTAGAATCCGATTTTTAAAGGTGACTCGTACGAGTTCTAAGCATCAAGATGAAGACTCTTTTTAAGTCTCAAGATCTTTGGGACATTGTTAATTGTGGCTTTGTAGATGACGAAAGTCTATACAATGAAAATATTAAGAAATATTCAAAAGCATTGTTTTTCAACCAACAACCAGTTGACGAGTCAATATTTTCTAGAGTTGCAGCGGCAACATCTTCAAAACATGTGTGGGACACCTGAAAAACTAAGTACCAAGGCTCTGCCAAGGTAATTTCAGAGAAGCTTCAATCCCTGCGCAGGAATTTTGAAACAACAAGTATGAAAACTGATGAAACAGTGCAGGTTTTTTGGCTACATTCTCAATGATTTTTAGTCAAATGCATGCATATGGCGATAACATAACTGATGAAACTATAGTATCAAAAATATCAAGAAATCTTCCTTCTGAATTTGACCATGAGGTTACTGCTATAGAGGAGTCCAAAGATATAACTACTCTCTTATTTGATGAACTTATGGGTTCATTGCAAACGCACGAGGCAAGAATCAACAAAAATGTGGCAAGAGAATATGAGAAAGCTTTTTAAACCTAGGAGGAAGTAGAACCTTAAAACCAAAATTAATACACAAGAGGAAGAGGCAGGGGAAACCATAGAGGCAGAGGTCGTGTCTGAACCAATCTCCTTTATTGTTCTCACTGCGACAAAAATGGGCATACAAATATTTTTTGTTAGTTGAAACCCGACTCGCCCAAATATGTAGAAAAAGATGATAATGAAGAAGACGAGCACCTGTTCATGATCTTCTCTCAAATTAATAAACTAGTATATGAGGTTTCGTACATCAATAGTGGGTGCTCTCACCGGAGATTAGTCAAAGTTTTAAGTACTTGACAAGACTATCAAATCAAAGATTCATCTTGGAGATGGTAAGAAACTTCAAATTGAAGGAAAAGGAGTAGTACATGTCATGGCGGGTAATCAAAAGAAACTTACAAAAAAATGTGCATGTTATCGGTTTAACTTATAATGGGTATGGTTGATATGGTTGCAAGCATGCACGTTGATGACATTATTTACACTGGTTCATCTTCGTGTCTCATATATGAGTTTAAAGAATCTATGATGAAGATATTTGACATGACTGATCTTGGAGAATTGAAGTATTTTTTGTGCTTGGAGATCATACTAACACATGTAGGGATATTTATGTCAAGAAAGTTTATAGAGGATGAGTTGGAAAAGTTTAAAATGTTGCGTTGTAAAACTGTTTCGACACCCATGAATGAAGAGCTAAAGACTGGTTGATTAAACGGGAATGGCAGATGCAAGAGTGTATAGGAATATGAGTACGCGACTTATGTATGTGTCTCATTCACGGTGTGATGTAAGATTTTATGTGGGAATGTTGTCTCGGTTTATGCATAATCAAACGTCATTTTGAAGTAGCAAAAAAAGTGCTAAGTTATCTTGCAGGCACAAAAGAATATGGTATTTGGTTTCGTGAAGTTCAAGATTTTAGTCTAAATGTATTTTATGATAGTATGCCTGCTCGTGAAACATCAGATAGAGAAAGCACAATGGGGAGTTGTTTCATTTTTGGTTCTGCACTAATTTCTTGGAGCTCACAAAAGCAACCTTATGTTGTTGTATCATCTCTTGATTCTGAGTATATAGCTGCCGTTGTTGTTGCATACCAAGCCATACGGTTACGAAAATTGCTCTGTGATCTTGCAGTCGAACAAGAAGGAGCAACTGATTATATTTTTGTAACAGCAAGTTAGCAGTTATGCTTGCTGAAAATGAATTGTACCATATTCGAATGAATCATATCAATTTCAAGTAACATATCATAATGGAATTGATGGCCGAAAGTGAAGTGTTTTTAGAAAGTTGCAGCAATGATGATCAATTTGCTCAGACCATGACAAAAGTTTATTATCAGGAAAGGTAAAGAGTTTTTGCACAAATTTGGGAGTCACCAAGTTCTAATGAAAGGGGAGTGTTGAAATTAAGTGTTCATTCGAGGTGTTTTTATTTTTTTTATTTATTTTTTTTTTTTTTGGGTGTAACTGTTGGAGCTGCTTGTCTCATTCAGTGTATTGGTCTCTTGAGGTCATGTTTTTTAGGTGTTTGGTCTTCCTTTCTTTCTTGCTCTCTGGATACATATAAAGGGTCTCTTTCTATGCTAAGTCATATATCAATACGTAATAGCATCAATAAAACATTGATCTGCAGTATCAATTACATATATACTTCCGCTGTCCTTTGTTGTTAATCTCTCAAATAACCAACACCGTAGGACCAAGAGCAAATATCCCAGATACCTTAGTAACTTCTGATTCATATGCATTAATAAAATGCAGTTTAACATCTGATTCATATCTCTGGGAAACATCACAAGCTTGATACTCCACAAGAGATATACTTTCATAACTACAAAGCAAATATTCTAAGTTTAGTTATAACTAACCGCCATCGCAAGCTTAATACTTTCATAACTAAGCAGATATACTATACATAATCTTGTTTAGTGACAAGAATTCAAATTGTCACTTTTCATCATTATAGGTTGTCACCACGTATACTTAGATACAAAGGTACAAAATAGAGGTACACATTTCCCAGTTCGAACAAAAACTGAATCCAGATCCAATCCGGTCTGATTCATAGTCAAAGTCAAAGGATCCGGTTCCAAACCGGTTCGGATATTTTTGGGTCCGAGGTCTAAAAATCTAGGACCGGTATACCCGGTTCCGGAGTGGTTCCTTATCCGGTTCTAAAATAAAATCCCGTTGAACCTGTTCTAAAGAACCGATGGCTATTTCCTTAACAGTAAGGTTGCGATTTCTTCATTTCCAGGGGGTTTTTTTCGTTCGCGTTTTTCACACAATAAACTTAATAAACTTCGACTTTTATTAAAAAAAACTAATAAACGTCACGCATAAAGTACTTGAATCACAAATTTAATACATTTTGACTATTGCTTCTCATTCGGTTTCATCTTCATCTTGAACGGTGGACCTTGCGACGCTTGTAGCTTCATCGTAAGCGATTTCTTCTTCGGTAAGATTGATTACATAACCTTCTTCCACCTCGACCTCTTGTAATTGTTTTTCATAGTCTATCGGTTCTTCAGGTATTGAAACATCTTGTATTCGTTCATTCCCATCTAAATAATCCTTCAAGCAAATTCACATCTCCAACGATAAAGGTGTAAGTCTTGTTCTTCTTAACGACAATACTAATAGAAAAAGCAGACTCCGAAGCATTGGTTGAAGCTTGTACACTTAGTAAATCCCGGGCATTCGGTTTCATCTTCATTTTCATCTTCATCTTGAACGGTGGACCTTGCGACGCTTGTAGCTTCATCGTAAGCGATTTCTTCTTCGGTAAGATTGATTACATAACCTTCTTCCACCTCGACCTCTTGTAATTGTTTTTCATAGTCCATCGGTTCTTCAGGTATTGAAGCATCTTGTGTTCGTTCATTCCCATCTAAATAATCCTTCAAGCAAATACACATCTCCAACGATAAAGGTGTAAGTCTTGTTCTTCTTTACGACAACACTAATAGAAAAAGCGGACTCGGAAGCAACGGTTGAAGCTTGTACACTTAGTAAATCCCGGGCCATTGTGGCTAGAACAGGTAATTGAGGTTCCTTTTGTTTCCACCAATTCAAAACATCAAATTTCTTGAACTCTTCGGCCATGATAGTGCTTAACCAATTGGTTCCTGTATATCTCCCATATTCGTTGCTCGAATTCGCACTCCTAACCTGTTTACCGCTTTCTTGTCTTAAATTTGAAAATAAGTCCAAATACGGATCCACGGTTGAAGCTAAAGACCACATACTTGGCACCGAATTCGTTCCCACATTTGTTGCACCATATTTCTCAAAATAAACATCAAATAAACGTTTGAAATTTTGTTTAAACGATTCTTGTGCATTTGTTACATAAAAAGGGTCTATTTGGTTCAAATCCAAGCCGTTACCAATCTTATCGATAAGATATTCCACCCCGCTAATGTTAAAACATGGGTTTATTGCGACGGCACAAGTAATTACGAGTGGAATTTCTTGAAAATATTTTTTTAAGTTTTTCTTTTCATCGGTACAATCATATTCGCAAAAAGTGGACCATCATATTCGTATGCTCCTAATTTTCTACACATCACACAAAGTTGGTTGAGGACCAAATGACTTGTGAGATAATAAACATCCGATAACATAGTTGTTGCGGTTTTTAAAACTTTGAGTAATTCGGTTATTTTTTGAATAAGACTCCAATTTTCAACCGAAAATGGTACCATATTTTCCCCATGCTTTTGTCTAGCACAAAGGTCATCATGAAAATGTTGTAACGTGTGCTTTTGGCGTAAAGCACAAACAAACATGTTATAAGTCGAATTCCATCTTGTAGGAACGTCCTAATTTGGTGATAAAAAAATGGAATTCGATTCATGACACAATTTTATATTGTTCAAAAATCTTGTGCTTCCCATTTGAAAAATATCTTGTAACATTTTTCTAAAAGATTCTCTTAAATTAAACATTTGCTCAGTCGCTAGTCCGCTTTGCACAACCAAGTTAATGATGTGTGCAACCTATCGACTATGATAAAAAAAAATGCCATCAACAATTGGTCGGTATTTTAGTTTTAGTAATCCTATCGCATTTGTATTATTAGAAGCGTTACGAATGATATTCAAAAACCTTTCTTCTATTTTAAACGTTTTCATAACATATCTCAACATTAAACTTAAATTTTCACCCGTGTGCGGATTTGAAAAGATTTCAAAACCAATAGTACGTTTCGTCATTTGCCAAGTATCGGGGTCAATCAAATATGTGGTAACACAAATATACGAACCCTGCAAACCATGACCCGCCAACCAAACATCAGTTGTTAACACTAGTTTTTAAAGCATCAAAACTAAGTATTAATTCCTTTTTAACCTTTACCCAAGATTTAATACAATCATGTTTAAGAGTTTAACGACTTACATGAGTGTAGCATGGTTGAAGCCTTTTTTGAATCAACCTCGTTAACCGAGGGTTGTCGAAGTAGTTGAACGGCAAACCCTCTTGAATCATCTTGACGAAGCGCCCTCTCTTCATATACAAAAATACTCCCATCTCGTCCCATAACACTTTGTTCCGATGCCGCAACGCCTTTTGTTGCTTTACAATGGTTTTTCGTGTGCTTCGTCAACGTAGAATTCCCATCGGAATTGATAAAAGTATTACAAGCTTTACAACGAGCCTTTTTTGAACCATGCGAAAGCTTAACCAAGTCGAAATGACACCAAATTTCTTGGTTTCGGGTTGTAGTTCAATCCCAACTTCAAACGGTTGGTTTGTAGAACCTTGAGCTTGAGAAGCGGTATTGTTTGATGATGTTGATTAAGATTGAGAAGCTTGGTTTCTTCTAGACATCGTGAGCATTTTCTATCAAGTTTGTGAGCGATTTTAGATTGTTTATAGAGTGTTTGATTGTTGTGATTCAACCAAAATCATCAATGGTATTTATAGGAATGTTTAGGAGGTCAATTTGGTGCTTTTTTATGGTTGTTAACGGTTGTAAACGGCTAGAAAAAGCCCCAACGTTCCAAAAAACGCTCACTGACCTGGGAATTGCAAAGTAGCCATTGGAACCGGTTCTGACCAGTTCCAACGGTAAAACACAAGAACGAGACACGAACCGGCGGATCTTGTAAGAACTGGACCGGTTCTTAGAAGAACCAGATTTGACCGGATTCGTTTTTTTTTTTTTTTCTTTTTTCTTTTATTTATTTATTTATTTATTTTTTGTTTTTTTTCAGGTTTTGGTTCCGGAACCGGGTAGGATGGCCACGGCCAGTACAAAATGGTCACTCATTAGTCAACTTATAAACCTATAAACTTTGTTGTTCACTCATAATATTGGAAAAAACTAGTGAAACAATTAAACAGAGAATATGTCAATGTTCATCAGTGACAATATTCGAGGTATGCGGACAATAATGACTAAATTTGGTCATAATTATCTAGTGTTGCGGACCAGCATTGTTGTTGTTGTTACTCGATATCTGGTTTTTTTTGAAAGGTGAATTTCAACTTAGAAACGACCACCTTCGCGGACAGCGAAGGCCCCATCGCCAGACTATGTTGTCTTAACCGGGTCCATGCTGATCTCAGGTGGTGACGGGTTTCCCCCGGAAACCGTACTGCCTCCACACAAGTTTACCTTGCTGGAGAAACAGCCGGATGAAAACCGGGCCATGCTCAAGATTCGAACCCCCGCAACAAGTGGCTCAAGTGTTTAAATCCATCATTGCAATATATATCTCCGGAACAATATGGTCTACAAGTGGACCACAAGTGAGGACTTCCCGGATGGTCACCCACCCGGTACTACTCCCACTTGTGGCTCGCTTAACAAGTTAAACCCCACCCACTAGACCACAAGTCTGATATATATTGTTAAAGAAAATAAAATATCACTGATTAGAAATATTTCATATTTGATTTTCACAACTGAATTTCTTATTATACATTACATTTAAAAGATAAACCACTCAATTGGAGTTCAGCAAAAGTGAACCCCATGAAAACAAATCATTAGCGAATACATAAATCTATAAAATCGAAAAACAAAAGACTCATGGAGTCAAAGTCAGCACTTTGTGAGCATCTAATAAATTCAAAGTCAACACTTTGGAAGATCATAAGGTGGTGGAGGTAACTTTTGGTTTGGAAGCTTACCATCCATAACAGCCCATGCCATTTTCAATCCCCAACTCAAATGAATTTCAATATGACAATGCATAAACCAAACACCAGGATTATCAGCCCGAAACCGAATAGCTACCCATCCACCCGAAGGCACGCCAACCGTGTTCCTTTCAACTGGGTCAACAAGATTGAAGTTAGCAGGGTCCGTAGCCGAATTGAAGTTCCCGGTCCCTTGCCCCACAACATAAAAGTTGAAACCGTGGAGGTGAAGAGGGTGGTTTTCCACCCCGAGGATGCTGGTGCCTTGCATCACCAGCTCCACGGTAGCATTGTATGGTAGGACCACCACTTTTGTACCATGTGAAACCATGGTGTTGTTTGGTGGTGGGCCAGTGTAGTTAAATTGGTTAAGAGGGAAAGATGGGAAATTGGTGGTGAAAAGCCCGTTTGAATTGCCAAAGTATCGGGCCTGAAGAAGTGCAGTTGTTGGTGTAGTGAATGAAATGTTGTTAACTGAGGCAGAAAATTTTGTTCCATTTGGGCCTTGGCATGTTTGGTTTTTGGGGCATGGGTCAGTCCCAAGTCCAACGGTGAAAAAGTAACGATTTTGAACAGTTTGTGGAATGTTTACAGGGAACTGTGTATTCCCCAAACTATGAAATTTATTGGTCCAGTTAGCAACGTATGATGTGGCATTGATGGCTGGAAGTGGAGGTAGGGACAATCCTTTTATGGAACTATTTGTGAATGACCTGACATTACTGTTGTATTCAAGAACACCGACAACAGTGGTGTTATCGAAAGTACCGGAAGCACCAGTGGAATAGGGTCGGGCCGCCATCAAGAATTTGGCATTTGAGTTGAGGTTTTTGGTCTTGAAAAGAACGTTGGTTGTTTGGCCTGGTGTTATATAGATTGTATCCGTTTCAAAGGGCTTTACGTAGCTTGCATCAGCATCAACAATTGTAAATGTATGATTTGTAATTTTGAAAAAGAGTTCATCATTGAGGGCAGCATTGATCAATCGAAGGAGGTATGTCTTCCCGGATTTCACCTTAAGGCGGAAAGTTTCTGCATGTAGATAAATGTTATTAGCCCGTGCACAAGAAATCAAAATGGTATAATGAATATGATTATATAAATTAACTAAAACTAGTTACCCTTCGGTGAAGAACAATTGTATAACGGACCAGGTAGGCCGTTAATGGTATAAGCATCTGAATTATTCGGGCCAGCTCCTGTCTGAAGAGCCTGGTTGATCACAGCCTCGGTATCACTGTTCCACCATTCTCCTATTAATCAAAGCAGCATGTTTAGCATATGAAAACAACCTTTGGCCCAAAGTTTATTATAATAGGGTTCCGTTAATACCAAATATAATCGGGACTTCCTTGTAAGGTTTCACAAATGGGTAAGTAGTGTTGAGCCTAGGTAGTATGACAATCGGGCCATAGAGGGTTGATCTGATCCACGAAACATGCGCATGATACCAAAGTGTTCCTGTTTGCCCGATAATGGTAAAGTTGTAAACATACGATTGGCCCGTTTGAATCGGGCATTGTGTTATGTATGCTGGCCCGTCAGCCCATCCACTTTGAAGTTGTCGAACTCCATGCCTGCCCTCAACAACAACATTTAACCATCATGTCATTAGCAATTTGAAGTGCGTTTACATTTGCCAACTTGGTAAATATCTAGGAAATAAGGACGTACCAATGGATTGTAATATTATTTGAGACATGATTAACCACTTTTATCACCAATCGGTCACCTTCCCTAACGATAATCCTTGGGCCCGGAAATTGTCCGTTGACAGTTATTATGCTTTTTGTTTGACACAACCTCGTAACATTTTGCATCCGTATCTATAAACACAAAAAGTTTAAATAAAGCTCATGTACCGAAAATCAGAAATCTATAGCCAGTCTTAAACTTACGTCAAACTTATAGTGTCGCGTAATGCCCGTAGCGGCATTTTGTGCCATTGCAACATGAAGGTGCAAGCAAATAAAACATGAGACAAAGAGAACAGCAGCCAAGGAAGTTGATGATACACCCATTTTGGTTGCTTTTAATTAATTGTAACTGGAATGATGGTTAGAACATTTGAAGAGTGGTGGTATTTATAGGGATGTATGTATGTATCAATGTATGTATGTATAAATGTATAGAACACATATTTACCTACCGCAGTGGACCAAATGTAGAATGGCGTGGTGTTAAAGTCAGTTTATCTGATTTTGACTTGTACTTATTTGTTAACTCTAGTTCTAGTATGAGTACTAATTGACTTAAGATTTAGCATTTACTTGTATTAATTGGTGTCATCCTCGTTAAGATTTTACTTTTTTGCAATATACTTTTGGGTCGGATTTAATCTAGTGACGGTTTAGAAAGTAGATGTTATTAGAATATTGTTCCTAATAATGTGTTTTTTTTTTTTTTTTTTTTTTTTTTTCTTATCTGCTATGTGAATAAATGAAAAAATATGTTGCTATTACATGTTATTAACAAACATGTCAAAAAGACAAATATAACATACAAAGTTAGACATATGCTATTTGTGGTAAGATCCTAGCTTTTGCACTAATAAATTATGGTCTTCCAACCATAAACATCAAAAAATGGGAAGACGTACTAACTCTAGAGGCTATTTTTAGGCAAATAAAAGATATTTGGATATGCCAAAAAGCGGGTGAACTTTCTTTTTTTTCAGGTTATTCAACTTTTGTACCTGGTTACATATGTTATTAAACTTTGTTTTACATGTTGTAACCTTACAATCGGTAAAGATGACGACGTGGCCAATTGAAATGACAAAAATACCCTTATCTTATTCTTTGTCTTTTATTTTTCATTTGTATTTACATCTATTTTCAACTGGAGAAAAAAATAAAAAATAAAAAATAGAAAACGTATATATTTCATAGATAATAGTTTCAACAATTAAGTCTAGGAACTAATCAAACAACTAAAAAGTTCAATGCCATTTTCAAATTTTTACAAAACCCAAATATACTAAATCAAAATGAAAGCACGATAAACGTATATTAACTAGTGAGCTTATTTGCAAACAAAAGTAATAACATTGTTTGCGAACATAATATGTATTAAACTACATATTCTTTATAATTATAGTACATCATATCTTAACAACAAACGTTGCTACATAGATATCATTTGCAACTGAAGTGAACAGTTTTCAACGTTTAGTAACTTAGATGATCAAAACGCAAACTTTAGTAACTTAGGTGAACATTTCGCAAAGTTTGGTAACATATTTGTATATTACCCTCTTTATCTAATGGTGTGACAATAGTCAACCGGTTAACACCTGTTAGCCAATCTTTGGAGTAACTGCGATGAATGATTTTCAATTGTTCAATAAGTTAGATGAAAAATTCGCAAAGTTTAGTAATTTAGATAAACAAAAAGTAAGTTCAGTAACTTAAACGAACATTTTCACAAAAATTTGATAAGTAACATGTTTGTATATTATATAGCTCGCAAAAAAGCCAACATAAAAAGAAATTCATATTTTGAGTTCAACTGTTAGTCTTGTTAATCAAGACAATGTAGAATGGGCAGATTTGTTGACCAATCAAATTCTTTGCTACACAAGACATGCTCTAATTAATAATGAATATTGTAGGGCTATGGATAAGTTGTGAAGGCATACATTCAAGCAAACAGGGGCCTTAACAACTTGTATTCCAATTGACAAAGAATGCGACATTGTACCAGCCTTTCTTTCAAGCAAAATAAATCAAATCATGACATGTTTCACTAGGCTTCTATGGAATTGCATCTCCGAAGATTGTTTATAATTAGCAGTTTAGTCAAGTTAAGGCAAGTGTGAACTTTCTAGTTAAATAACTTAAACACCGGATTTCAAAATCATGGAAACCGAGACGCACAAAACTGTGAATATGAAAAAAAATAAATGAACACAAACATTTTAGTGTGGAACATGAATGCCAACTTAGTAAACGCGAAAAGACTAAGTGACTGTTAATAGACGATAGTATGATGGTTGTTTCACAATCGGTCATAAGAGTGCGTAACTGCGTACCACTGGTTTGTCTTTGACACGAAAATGTAGAATAATAGAACGTATATGTTGATTGATAGTAATCGGTACAAGTGAGAGTATATATAAGATACAATACAGATGGGCCTAATTATCATCTAACACTCCCCCGCAGTTTGAGCGGGAGGAGACCGAACACTCAAGCTGTCACGAAACTCAGCAAACAAGATAGATGGCAGCCCTTTGGTAAAAATATCAGCATACTGGAACCGAGAAGGAACATGGAGTACCCGAACTTGACCAGTAGCAACCAAATCACGTACAAAATGAATATCAATCTCAATGCGCTTTGTCCGCTGATGCTAAACATGATTAGAGGACAAGTACACTGCACTCACATTATCACAATAAACAATAGTATTAGTAGGAAACTTTAAAACGTGAAACACAAATAACGAACACAAGTTTGTAACAGAAACGTGAAACTGTGTACCAGAAACTGTAACAAAAACTTGATAAACGATCGTTATTAACAAGCAAAGCAAACCGGTCGACAACACACGTGGTCGACAAACAAACAAAGCACCCGTCGACAACTCTTGGTCGACAAACAGAGATCTTGAAACGAATTAAGAAAAAAAAAAAAAAAACGACAGGTAAGTGTTAGGGTTGTGCGGAAGCAGAGGGATCGAGTTTAGGTTATGATACCATGTAGAATAATAGAACGTATATGTTGATTGATAGTAATCAATACATGTGAGAGTATATATAAGATACAATACAAACGGGCCTAATTATCGTCTAACAGAAAATGGGTAAAATTGCCCGGCTCCAAAACTCCCTATCCGGGCTTAGTCTGGCCCTTACAAAAATAGTAGGCAATTTTTAGGTCCGATTGGTTGGACCGGGAATTTCTTTTTTCTGCTTGTAACACATCAAGTAGTTTCATTGATATTATGTTACAAATTTTTCAATGTTTAAACCAATAGTACAATAAAACGTACAAACAACTAATTATATCTTCTTCATCAACTAATATCTCATCTTTATCTTATATACTCTTCCAAATCATCATATTCGTTAACGGTCTGTATATTTTGGTTGTTTACTTCACCCAGGTTTGGATCTCTATTCTCTAATTGCTTCGTCCATTATATCTTCTATTTCCACGAGCAAGTCTTCCAATTAATGACGCTGTCTTCTTCTTGGTGTCGTCTCAATTACACTACCGAAGTAATCTTTTAAACAATGGCTTGTCCTACTCCTGGATCCTTTTGCTTAAAATTCTAGCACTCAAAGAAAAACAAAATTCTGAAGCCGCAGTAGAAGTTTGAACTCTTTGTACAACTTTTAGACTCGGAATTTACAAGACCTTTAACGACATTAAAACTTTATTTGTAGCATATTACCAAAATTAAGTAACCAATATCATATTTTTATTTTGGTTCATTAGCAGTGTGTTTTTATAATTTATTATTTGGTTAGTTAAATAAGAGTATCAAACACGATATATATTGTTCTATAACGCGAGCTTTCAAGCTTTGTTACGGTTCTTTTAGGCTTGGGGCTTAGCACGGTTTGACCATGGGCTGGACCAGTCTTTGCAATCTAGTACCCGGACCATTTACGGAAGGAGGGCGGCGCCCCCAGTGAATTTAATTAATCACAAAATGTTTTATATACCTAATGGTGAGACTCTCACCCCGCATGTCCTCTTAGTCTAGCGGGACAGGCCCGAAGACCATCGCTAGATAAACCAAACGGTTGAAACATTCACCATACAACATAACTAATATCACAAACAAACTTATGCAAATACAATGACAATGACAATGACTAGTCTTCTTAGGCTTTGAAAAAAAGTTATGCAAGTGTCTCATTGTCTTCATGCTGCACGCTTGAGCTATTCAAGTCTAGCTTCTGGCCGGCTTCATTGTCATGTGATTTGTGTTTAAGATGTAATAAATAACAAGTCTTCTTAATTCATCGGGAGATTCTATAATTCAACTAATTTTGTAATTTTAGCTGATGGTTTAAGTGTGACACTCATAAACTTTAGTCGAACCTCTTGATATATGATGTAGACACCTCTGCTTCTGATCTTGGGCCATAGTTATACAATCGTAGATATCGTTCTTGCAATATATAATAGACCATATCAGCAATAATCAACCGAACGATCATGCTCCAAACCGATTTTGTCTTCGATCTTGTTTAGAAACGGCCTATGAAATTCCAGTCTTCTGTTGCATTCTCCATCTTCACAAGTTTTTTTGAATTTGATTGAGACCTGTTTAGAGAAAGAACAAGCAAAGAAAAGATGAGAGTGAGAATATAGCTTTGCCATTTAGTGCATTTGTCTTTTGTTTTGAGTTTCCCTCGCCAAAGAATAAATGCATATCTCGGGATTGATTGATTGATTATACCACAGTACCACACTACCTCAAACCATGGTAAAACATTTACCTCGGTTCTTATAATTGCACTTGGGCTTTAACCAATTGCATGCGCACCTCTAATTTACATTTAGGAGCAATGAATCACCTACCACATGTGGTTGTTCATGCAGAGAAGATGGACAACTTTACTTACATTGATAACAATAATACATTTGAAGAGATAATGGCAACACAACCGGGGACTGAGCCACGGGTTCTCGCGGGTGCTCGGGCACCCTATGGATTTTTTCGATGTAATGTTAGTTTTTGAAAAAAACATCGATTTTTCTTAAATTCATCATAAATGCACCCAGTCCATCAAAATGTGTTTCTAGTATTACCGTTCAAATTTTTTTGTGCACCCGATCATACTTGGCCCTGGCTCTGTCCGTGAACACAACATTGTGCGAGCTAGTAAGAATAGTCTATGTATAATACGTCCTAGAAAGAAGAAACCGTTTTCCCTTATATTATTTCAATAATATTTTATTAAATATATTTTATTTTTATTTTAACAAAAATAATTTAGCCCGCATAAAATAATTTAACCCCAACCTTTATCGACGCTGTCGCTAAATGTATATATGAATTAATATTATTTATTTTAATATTAAATAATTTGTTTTTATTGATAATTAATTAAAAAAAAACTATTAAATTATCTTTTATGTGCAAAATACCTGCGATAACAATTATTGTCGTTAAACATATTTTAATTGTATATGTATTTTCAATTAATATATAACTGTTAAAATTAATTTAAAAAAAATATATAAACTAGATTATTGACAAAATTAATATTTTAATAAATTATAAAATTATTTTAGAAAGTAACGTCATATTCACTAGTTATAAGTCTCGTGCACGCACAAGATTTACACATGAATCATTTTTTTTTCTTCTTTTAAGTTTAAATTTAGTATATGGATATATAAGAATTTACCGGTAAAAATTGTAATATAAGTACAATAATACTTGTTCAGGAGTTTTTTTTTTTTTTTTTTTTTTTTTTTTTTTTTTTTTTTTTTTTATGTATCAATATCTATTAAAATAATATTTTGTAAAAAAATTTATTCGTTGAAAGACTTAACTTTGTTTACTGACATAGATTTTGAGGTTAAGGTCGATATTGTTATTTAACTTTAACTATTTATATCATGTTGTACAAAATGTACAAGTTAGTAACACATAATCAGCATTGATAAAGTTAAAATATGCTACGCACAGTTTTTTAATTTTTTTTTTTTTCTGGATATCCTAATATAAACTTTAAATCATCATTTCATTAATCATTGTAATAAGTACAATAACGTATATTTATTTTCATATCACAATAATTTGTGCTTACATTTTATATTTATATTCCCGTTAATAATAGTTTAGCCGTATCTAATATTCAAACCCGTGTACGCGTAAATTAAACTTTTAAAATAAAATAACATGAGTCTTTATTTAACGTATATAGCAAATTAAACTTTTAAAATAAATATTTAACTAATATTAATTTAAAAAAATATTAAACATATATTTACACAATTTTGTAATTTTAATAAATGAAAGTCTGAAACTAATATTAATGCTCATATCAATTTAAAACAAAGTTAATATTATAAAGTATAGTTTTTTTTTTTTCTTTTTTTTTTTTTTTCTAAAGTTATTAAAAAAATATAGAAACTTGTAAGGTTACACTTAACTTCATATATTTTATGTAAAATTCAATAACTAAAGTTTTATTAATTACTTCCTCTTTTTTCAAGTTTTTGTTTTCACAGATTTGACACAAATATTTTTATGTGTTTTTTTTTTCTGACCTAATTTAACCAATCACGATTAATTCAATTTTGATTTTTTATTAACCAATCACATCGTTTGATTTTGCCTACGTGGCAAAACCGAGCTCTCCTATTGGTCTATTTTTTTAATAAGAAAGGTTTTACAAAATCACTCCAAATAATGTAATTCTTTTATTATATAAAAGACTAGCTTAGAGACCCGTTGACACCGGATTATTTTTTAAAGGAATAGATAAATAAGATGATAATAAAAGTAGTAACGTAAATTTGTTAAATGTAAAATATGTGTGTCACAATCGATTTACAACCATAGCGTTGGCAATGTAAAATAGACTGACTCGAACATAAAATGATGTGTGATTTTAATGATTACACCGATGATACATACATTATACAAACATGAAAGTTGGTCAAAGACCTTCCGGTACTTCTTTATACACGACATTTGTTGTGGTTTGGGAGAGATTACCAACCTCATCACAAACGACAACCTTCAAACCCCACATGCTTTTTACTCTTGATAGTGCAACGTATAGTTGTCCATGTGTAAACACAGGACGGGGCAGGTACAAACCAACTTTAGAAAGCGATTGCCCTTGGCTTTTGTTGATTGTCATGGCAAAAGATACTGATATCGGATATTGTTTTCTGACAATCTTAAGAGGCAAACGCTTGTCTGACGGAGTTATCCTCAACCTTGGAATAATAACCTTTTTTCCAAAGTTGGTTCCGTTAATGATCTGCGCCTGAATAGATGTTCTTGTTAATTTAAGTACTTGAAGTCTTGTACCATTACATAAACCATTTGATTGGTCTATGTTTCTTAACAACATAATCGGCACTCCGACTTTTAAAGCAAGTCTGTGGTTTGGAACACCTGAGAACTTCAATCCATTTATAAATTCTGGCGAGAAAACGGACTGATCTACGACGGCACCACGCTCACTTTTATCCACGTTGTCACAACTTAAGTACACCATTTCTTCTCCGGGAAATTTGCTCAATAAATGTTCGTTTATAGTGTCAACCAACTCATTTGTGGGTGCCAAAATAGCCTTTTCTTGGAAGTAGGCCGGATCATGTATGTTATCCAACATGTTTGGATAAGTAAAGTCAATAATAGATCCTATGGGGTCATCAGCAGCATCTATTAGAATTTCTTCCGGCACATCTATCTTAACTTCTCCTTCGTTAGGTCCTCCAAGCTTGCCGTCTCCCACATTCAATATCCATTCTGCAAATTCTCTTATCTCGCTAACATCTTCGGGTCTTGAACCCACAGTAAGCCTCATGTTATTGGTTAGCTTAAGAACTTTGCAGTATTCCCAAAGGTATGATTGCTTCAAAGAAGCACCAACAATGTCTTGGCGTGATCCTTTGGGAATTACAGGAAGAACTTGCCTAAAATCACCGCCAAACACCATCGTCATGTTACCAAAAGGCTGATGGCACTCGTCATACCGGTTCCTACGAAGTATGTCTCTCATAGACTGATCTAAGGCCTCAAAACAAAGCTTATTTGTCATCGGCGCTTCATCCCAAATAATAAGCTTGCACTTTTTTAACATTGCTCCCAGATCGCTTTGAGCACTTATTGAGCAAGTCGAGGTCTCATCAACATTTATTGGAATATGGAACCTCGAGTGAGCAGTTCGGCCTCCGAACATTAACAAAGACGCAATACCGCTTGATGCAACGTTCAAGACTATGTCACCTTTTCTTCTAATGCCGGCTGCAAGTGTTTTCCATAAAAACGTTTTACCGGTACCCCCGTAACCGTAAACAAAATATATACCCCCTGTTCCACTATCAACGGATTTCACGATGGTGTCATATACACCCTTCTGTTCCGTTGTCAATAAGGCGTACAAACGTTGATATTCAGATTCCATCTCAACGGGGTTGTAATCAGTTTCATCATATATAAGTCGATTTCCAAATTCATTGATGTATCTATCATCAGGATAAGGCATCTCAGGCCAACGCCTCAAAGTACTTCCTCTGGCTCGCATAAGTTCTTCAATTTAGTACAAAGCGTTATTTTTTTTTCGTCATCACTAAGTATCAAATCTGCATATAAAATATGACATGTTAATAGTTAATTCCTTATAAAGGTAGAAAAAGAAAGGATGTAAAATAACTGTTGCACTTTCAACATGTTGGTAGTTATAAGAGAATAATAACACTTGTTGTTTCAAAGCAAAATATTTTGTTAAAACAGAACATACAAATATGACATGTTAATAGCTAATTTGTTAACATACCATCCTAACTATTGCATACGAAACAAATGTTATAAGACCATAAAATTATGACATGTTAATAATTACTTTGTTAAGAGCTTAAAAAAAATAAACGATGTAACATAACTGTTCATAAGAAAACATGTTGGTAGTTAACACACCGCATTATAAGTTTTAAACAAAATCAATTATCAGCGAACATAATAACAATTGTTGTTTAAAAGTAGTACCTGGGATCCCTAAAATCTGCCTTCTCTTGTATTGAACATCTTCTGCCAGCAAATGCCATGTTTCCAGCCAAACTGTCAAAGGCGTTGTAAGTTCCTTTTGAGAAAGGAATGTAACAAATAGATCACGAAGATGTTCAGCAGACGCCCAATGGGCTGCGTCTTTAATACTTTCAACATACTCCTTATCGTCCTCCAAAAGGCCAGCTGCGTAGCAAGCATCTTTGTACGTTGGATAAATGACACCGTTAACCTTTCTAATATCGGCGTGATTCCGACACCCTTTTGCCCTGTTTAGCATCATCCTACAATAGTAAGCATCTCCCGTTCCTATAGGAACACTATGAATTCTTCCGATGGATTTACCTTGTTTTCTATGCGTCCAAATTCTTTTTGGGGCATTCCACACAAACTTTGTAGGAAACTCAGCGTAAGTTAACTCCCTTGCCGGCGGATAGTCTTCATTCATTTGCATCCAACCATCAAACATAGAAGCGGCAACAGTTGGCTTTTGAATAACTGCTTCAAGGTCTGTGTTTTCATCATATACAACTGGCTGCTCGCCTTCAAGATGAAAGGAGAGCCTCTCAATGTTCGGTGTTCTATAATGAACTTCGAAACCAAATATTCTCCAAGCCGCCTCGCAGGCAGATAGGTACCTACAATCCAACAACGACTTAATTTGAGTAACTTGTTAGAAACAATTTACGAATTCCTAAAAGAGTTGTTTATTCATTTTAAAAAACCAAGTTGACATTAGATTCGACTTCAAAAAATTACCTGCAATCCAAGTAGGCTTGAATCTCATCAACAGCTTGATCAACTTGTTCACCCTCTACTGTGGTACCCGGCTTATACAACTGTGCCGACACTCTATCCGGACCTTTGTTGATATACTTAAACAAATATTTGATCGAACCGGTCTGGTTACACCACTCAACAATAATGTGGCATTGATAACGTTTGAGAAGCATAGCCTTATACGGGATAACATAACCGTTATGCATTTGATGACCGTTCTTTTCCACATACTTTCTGTCGTCCCTTCTTCTATAAACAGGATATCCTTCGGCGTCAACGGAACTGCGTTCTGTGAATTTTTTAGGAAAGTGTTTTGTACATTTACCGCCATCCATACAAACCTGATTTGGATCATCTTCACCGGAAGGACCATGCATCATAAAATCAGAAACCAACTTGTACAAATCCGGGTCCTCGTCTTTATCTGGTATCTCGGCGGAAATGTGTTTATCAATCTGATCAGCATTTGGGACCTTGTCGTCCTTGTGCAAGAACAAACAAATATGCGCGTGAGGAAGTCCTCGCTTTTGGAACTCAACAGTGTACACAACTGCCAAAATTGTGTAACATTTAGTTTCAAGAATATAAATGTATAAAGTTGGTGACATAATAAAAAAATTGATTCAGGCAAATGTATAAATATATATAGTAAATTCTGATGTACATTACCTGCCTGAACGCCTCCAAATAAACGTCGTTCTTTCAAATCAATCATTAACTGGTCCAGTTTCATTTTAAACACTCTTGTAAGGGCATCAGGGCGATCTGCAGCAGAAAGGATGTGCTCGCGCATGTATCTTGCAATCTCTGGCCAGTTAGAGTTGCAAGTAATGGTAATAAACAAATCGGGACAACCGTACCATCTACACAAGGCCATGGCATCCATATAGTTTTGTTTCATGAACCTTGGTCCACCGGTAAACGAAGAAGGCAAGATGACGGGATTTCCAAGGGTAGTGGGGTCGTTGTTACCAGTGGCAACACTCTGACGAATGTTTGAGTACGTATCACATCTAAGTTTTGTCTGTTTTGATCGATGGAAAAACAAACGTTCCGTCTCAACCATAGTGTAACCATCTACAAGAAATTGCTGAAACAAACGACCTCCACGCGTAAATAAATTTTCTTGATTTGGGCGATCCATTATCTGAGAAGCTAACCACTCCCTTAAAGTGACTGTTTTGTCCGTTTTTTCCACGGACGGGTCGGAGTTGCAAGACCGAACAGGACGCCTGCCAACTTTCTTTCTATGCGGTATACCCAAATAATAACCATCTTGCGCCTGTGGCATCAACAAAGGGTATTGTAAAGGAAGGTACATAGGATGGAAAATGTTGATACGTTCCAAACCTTCACGATGCTTTTCTATCACAATATCTCTATCTTCTATACATGTATCGAAGTCACCTACAATAAGACCAGCAACCTCATTTGACGTTGGAAGATTGTAATTTCGTCCATCTTTGCCTCACTTTGAAATGAGCTTTATTTTTATATTCTGCTCGTTGTCTTCGTTGTACCGGTCACGCGCTCTTCTAAATGTTTGAACCAAATCACTGGAGGAGTCTAAAACATCTCTTACCTCAGCAATAATGTTTCGATCAATACGGTCATTTGAATTGGTTTGACCAGACGACGAAGAAGCACCGCTGCAAATGACAGAAGTAATGTCATTAGACCTATCTTCAGCAACTTAAAAACAACGTTTTACTCAATATGCATAAACAAATTCAGAAATGCAGTGATGCATATTACCTTAATGCTTTTGCTCGATTCTCAGTTTCGTTATCCGTGTCATATATATACAGCTGGGCAAATTTAGGAGGAGCACCTTCTTCCGGAATCAAGCTACCAATACTATGGTACGTTTGTCCATGGAGCCGGAAAACGTATGGAGCACAGCCTTGGTTGTTTATTTTATCATCCACCTTTCCACCCATTGAAGTGAACGAAAACATGCTATTGTATGTTTGGACATTTTTTTTTGAAATTTTTACTCTTAGCATCGTCATTGTAAAACAAATCATGCAACGGCTGTGGAGCAGGCGGTGGTTGTTTGATAAACACTTTTCCCTTGCCACAACATATACTATAGGATTTGTTAGTTGGATAAAGGTTTCCTTTTCTCGCTTCCGCCTCCCATACCAAAGCATGACGTGCACTCAAACGTCGGATCACCATGATCAAAGTACTCTGCAAATTTAATAAGGTTATTAATAACTGTTAATGTATAATTTATAATAATTTTGTTGCATGAGGCGTTGGTGTATGAGTTAAAGGAATTACCTTCAGATACACCAATGTACTTGTCATATTCTTTCCTAACATCCCCACCGTCAACATTAAGATTAAATCTGACCGGCGTTTGAGACCGTAAAGCTTATCTGTTAGACCTCTTTCTGCTTCTTGATGATTCACCCACTTGATATGTTGATTTTTCCATTCTTATAGCAGGAATGGTTGTTGTTAGGTTAGGCGTTGATATTATGTTGTTGCATTCATTAGAACGATGAATAGATGGTGTTTGGAAAGAAACTGAAAAAACTATAATGGTCATAATTCAAACATAGTTAAACATGTAACAATGAAATAATGTACTAATTTTTTATGTTTCAAAACTTACCGTTTGAAACATTAGTCATAGGAGTTTGTTGTCTACGTGTAGCGGCAACTGGTGTAACTTGATCACAAATTGTTTGCAAAGCATATATGATCGTTTAGAAATAATTTTAAGTAACAAATATATAGAATAAATTTGATCGAAAACTTAAAAACATAAAGGAGAGTTTTAAAAATACCGGTTGAAAAAGCGTGCAAAGGATTTTGCCTTTTTCGCGTTGAAAAGAAAGTTGATGGTTGATTATCACTGCTTGCCATAGCAATACGCGTAGGTGATCTACGATTAGCATTGGCACCAGTGTTGCAAAGAACAACATTTTCAGAATCTGAATACACAAAACATATTGTGGTAAGGAGAAGCTACAAATATTACGTGTATGTAAGGTATAACACAAGTAAATAGCTATTCTAACCTATTGAAATTCCTGAAGTTGTAGTTCTTTTAAGAGCTGCGGCGGAAGAACTTGTGAGAATATTCGTTTGTTGGAGTGGCGTATACGACATACGACCTGTATATTTTGTGGAAACATTTGTTCGTTGGTGCGCATTTTGAAGAATTATATAAAGTATTCGTAATATAATGTAACAAAAAAACAACATTAGGATATTGTAATTGTTAAAAAGGCAAGACACAAATGTGTTTTTAAAAAAAACATTTAGCATACTATAAAGAATAGATATATAACCTAATTGTGATTGAAAAGTTGAAGTTGAAGTTCGCCTAACATCTGTAGCAGCAGGTGGAGTCAACGGTGATAACTGAGTTGCAAGCGGGACGTGAGAATTTAAGCTCAATAAGTTGTTAGTTGCTTGATAATGTAGTCCTGTAATCACATAAGTAATATATGCGAATTATAATACGTTGTGTAGGCAACATAAACGATAAGAAGCTGAGCAATAATTAGTTTTTTATGTTGTCAGTGGAGAAGTAACTCACTGTTAGTAACGTCTTGAAGCGGTACTCTACTACTATAAGGTCTTCTTTGCTTGTGTGTAAAATGCATAGATGAGCCAATAATTTGAAAGAAAATCATGAATACACAGATAATTGTATTAGCACTTTGTAATGTGTATAAATCAAAACATACGACGACGAAAATAAATTTATCAAAGTGTTTCAAACCTGCATTATTTGACGGCTGTGATGAAGAGGTATTTGATAACAAAAATGACGGTACGTTTTCCTTTAGTGGATCATCTAATGCATACAAACATACTAAATTATATATCATAAAACCAAGTTACATCTTGTTTTTTTTATACATACAGAAACTTACATGTGAGAATCTCGGCCAAAGAAACTCTTTTGCTTGGAGGTGGTGTGAGTAGATCTGACAACGGAGCTCTTTGGTTTGAATATTTAGGCGTGGGTATATGTGTTAAAGGAACACTTTGCTGATTGGAATTTTGTGGCTTTTGACCGGCCAAGTCTGAATTTTTACGTTTTCTTGCATCTAGTTGTTTGTTTTCTGCCATGGTTAGGATGGAAGTTTTAGAGTACCATGTAATTAAGGTTTGTGTGATTATCATTTGGTGGTAATCAAATTCGAATTATAAAGCACATTTATAGTGAATGTATAATTGCAATAATAATTAGTTTTGAATAAAAATATTTGTAATTGATTTTGTTGATGAAATAACATCTCTTTATTTTTGTAAAGTTAAATTAATTGGTTGAATGAATGATGTAATAAGATCTTTGTAACCGAAACACATCATTATATATTAATATGGTTTATTTACATTCAATGACATTAAAAGCAAATAAATTGCCAAACGTAACTGAATATTGTATGTAAAATAATTAGCAAAATTTTAGTAACCAATATTTATTCAAGGGAAGACTATGAGTAATTTTATTACACGAAAATACTACATAGCCATATTTTTATGGAAACATATTGAAAGTAGATAGATAATGAGATGTTAGAGCTTCAATCTTCACGGAAGAAGTTTAAATCCACAACATAGTCATCTGTTATTTCATGACCCATTGCACGTAATTCGTTGATCAACCCATTTGCCTTTGAAAGCTTCGACGCTACACCTTTTAAAACCTTTTGACACTCATCAAGATCACCTACATTTACTTTAAGCCAGTCAAGCAGAATGTTAACATCAAGTTCATCTGTGACATTAAAAAAACATTGACAAATATATAGTTAGTAGCAAAACACATATGTATTCAACTTTAGTAAACGAAACATATGAAAATGACCTCCTTTATTTGGGTTTGAATCACCGTCTTCAAAGACTGATTTAAGAAACCTCAATGCCGCATCCACTTTAGAATCTGCTTGTTCATCATGAACTCCATGTTGACTGTTTGGTTTGGGCTCGTGTTTTGGATCAACAAAGGTTGCATCATCGGAATTGTAGTTATTCTCATAAGCATGTGACTTTGTATCTTTAGTGTTATTAGGGTTTGATGATGCCATGTATAAAATGAAGGATGTTGTTGGTATGAGAAGGTATAAGTAGATGATGAGTATATATATAGGTATTATGTGTAGATGATTGATGCACGAATTAGGGTTTTTTTTTTTTTTTTTTTTTTTTTTTTTTTTTTTTTTTGTATTTTGTTTTTCTTTTTTAATATTTACACATATGGTCCATGATTATAAGCAACATGTTAAATATGGGTGTACATGTAAAATCTACACTATAAAAGTGAGTTCCCAAATATATACATAGAAAGTCAATGAAATGCAAAAATGATGTAATGCAAATATATTAATTCAAATTAACAAAAAAAACATACGCAAATTGTGTGACAACATTTAACGAAAAAGAAAAATAAAACTTGGGAAAATTATAAAATTAAAATCATGCAAATAATGTCATTATTAAGAAAAAAAGGACGACCACGTACAAGATTTGATGTTTTGATTATCAAAAATCGTCGTTGTCGTCATCCGTATCATCATTATCAGTCGGTGCATCTTCATCATCGATGAAGTCGGCTAAGTCATCTCCATCATCATCGTCATCCGAAGAGTCGTCACTTTCAAGGTCCTCTAAACCAATGCCATCCTCATCATCCGTACCTTCTTCTACGGTATCGCTAATGTGAATACCATTATCTACTTCAATGTCATCATCCGTTTCTTCGTCAACCAAAGCAAAGGAATGTTGATTGGGTGACGACGTTCTTGGTTTCTTGTTCAAGCGACGGAAAGTGATAGGTGAATCCTCGTCATGGTCCTATGTAAAAAGGTATACAAACTTAACATTAATAGTAATAATAAAAACAACACCAAACTATAGCAATGTAAACAAATAATATATGATGGTCAATGCCTATCTCTGAATGTCATCATAAGACCATATTATTATTTATTTTTTTGGGTTAGAATGCTTATGCGTTTACATCGTCAGAAGAACTAATATTAACAACATCGTTGTTTACAACTTTTTCATCTTTAGTCAATCTTTCGCGTTTCTGAGAGACGGGTTTAGCCTGCACAATCGAAAAATAAATTAAATATATATTAAAGTGTACATTACTCATCGAGCCAAATTTATGAGGAAAATTTTTTGCGGCAATATATAAGTTTAATTCTTACCACGTCATCATCCGATATCTCAATCACCGATATATCTTTTCCTGGACCATCTACAGAATCTAATGCTTTATCATTTTCTTGTTCTTTGCTTGCCTACATCGAAAGATATCAATATAAATTACATAAGTATAAATATTGTATAAACAGTTGTTACAAATGATTTTAAAAAAAAATATTCTACCTTTGATGAATCATTGCTATTCACCATAGTTTGACCAAAAATAACTAATATATCAACAAATGTGTGGAACGAATATATGCTTGGATTTATAGGAAATGAAGGTTCATATATTAGGCATGTATCAATAAAATTTTGTATTTTATTTGTAGATTACATATCATTTTTTTTTGGTTTATATAAAACAAATTTGTTTATTTTTTATGACAAAAACGTTTTCACAAACTTAAAGTTTACAAAAAACACTATATGCATCAAGATGTATTTTATTTTTAGAAAATATATGAAACGCATGTATCAATTTAATATGAATATAGTTAATTTGTTATACTAACCATAATGATTACAAATTTGACAAACCATTCACTCGTATCTACTTCCCATAAATTTTCATTATCACAATTAAAGGGGTTCGATATTATCCCAAAAAAGAAAAGATCTTTATCATCTTCCAAAACGGATTCATCAAGCATAACTGTCAATTCAAAAGGTAAGGTTTTTTTTTTTTTTTTTTTTTTTTTTTTTTTTTTTTTTTTTTTTCGTGTGATTCATATATTTTAGATAACTAATTGATTAAGATAACCATTGGAATTGATAACCGATTTTATAGTGAGTATAAAAGTCTTGTAAAAAATACTTGCATGTGATGAATCGCCCATTATTTAGGTTGTATAGACTGATCTAAACCCTGTTGCCGTTTTGTTTCTTTTTGCTTCAAGATTGGTGTTAGATTTAACATATTTGAGTTTGATTAATAGAGTAATCTCTAAGTATAGATTTGTTATCATCTACATTATGAGATTATGTTTGGGCTACAATGTTTTTCATAAGTTAAGAATGATCACGTGATTATGTCATATACATGTACTCAAAGTTACTGATGAGAAACATAGTTTATTAGTTTAAAGTTAAAATACTGAAGGTTTAGGTTATTGATAAATTTAGGTTGATTTTGTAAATATATGTAGGTTCGGATATATGTCGCTAAAAATGACTTGCATGGGATAAATCGGCTAAATTTGAGCGTCTATCAGTCGTGAATCTATTATGGCGTTTGTTTACTTTCTGGTTCAATATGGCTGGTAGATTGAATTTACTTATGAGTTTATGTTTAGGTAAAACTTCAATGATAAGTTAGCAGCGATCAAGTGCTTAGGTGTTCCAGATATATTCAAAGTAACAGATCATAATCATGTGTTATTAGTTAACATTTACAATGGTCAATTATGAGCATATTCATAAATTTAGGTTGATTTTGTAAATATAAGTAGGTTCGGATATACGTCTCTAAAAAAGTAGTTGCATGTGATTAATTGGCTAACCATTGGAAGTGATAACCAATAGTCAGTGAGTATAAAAGTCTTGTAAAAAATACTTGCATGTGATGAATCGCACATTATTTAGGTTGTATAGACTGATCTAAACCATGTTGCCGTTTTGTTTCTTTTTGCTTCAAGATTGGTGTTAGATTTAACATATTTGAGTTTGATTAATAGAGTAATCTGTAAGTATAGATTTGTTATCATCTATATTATGAGATTATGTTTAGGCTACAATGTTTTTCATAAGTTACTGATGACAAACATATATTGTTAGTGTAAAGTTTAGATACAGAAGGTTTAGGTTATTGATAAATTTAGGTTGATTTTGTAAATATATGTAGGTTCGGATATATGTCGCTAAAAGTTACTTGCATGGGATAAATCGCCTAAATTTTTGTGTCTATCAGTCGTGAATCTATTTACAATGGTCAATTATGAGCATATTCATAAATTTAGGTTGATTTTGTAAATATAAGTATGTTCGGATCTACGTATCTAAAAAAGTAGTTGCATGTGATTAATTGGCTAATTTTTAGGGTCTATAAGTCGGGTGAATCTATTATGGTATTTGTTTACTTTGTGCTTCAATATGGTTGTTAGATTGAATGTATTTATGACTTTATGTTTAGGTAAAAGTTTTAAGATCACTTAACATTCATTAAGTGATTAAGTGTTAAACATGTATTCAAAGAAATTTATGATAAACATAGTATATTGACAATGTAAACCTTGTTCTAACAGACTACATACAATGGACATTCAGTTTTTGGTCGAACCAAACAAAAAAAACATCGGAACACAACAGGTATTTTGTTTTTTGAATACGTATATACCTTATAACTTTATCAGTGTTACTTTAAATTTTCTTACGAAGTATGATTCTGAATTACAGATGCTTCCAACGTTCTTTAAGGAAAGATGGTACCCGCAGAACAGGTGGATATATTTAATTCATAATAAGGGGACAAAACACAAGGTCTATTGGAAGATCGTTCGTGGTAATCTGATGTTGTATTCACATGAGTGGAAACACTTTTTAGAGGACAGCAATTACCGAAACATAGCCATGTTTCATTTTATTCGTGAAGAACAGGACTTGTACTATGTCACGGCGTACAACATTGTCGGCTACGAATGCAATGGATACAACTTGGCGGATGTAGGTTATAGACAACGGAGATGCATGATTACTTTGGAAGAGATTGCAGAAGGACCGGTAATTACCAACTTATAATCATTACATAGTATAAATTAATTTGAAATCTTATTATAATCAAAGTGTTCGCTGATAAATTGTCTTTTAAAAATAACTGTTACGCAGGCTATTCCTCGTGGTTTCTTGTTAGACTCCAGTAATCCTCAATACCGTGTTCTTGTCGGTGGAATGGAAGTAGCAACTGTCACAGACCTTGAGATTGAGATAGTGGAAGAAGATACATATACCGTGCATGTGTTCGAACGTCAGGGATGGCAGCAACTAACTGAAGTTCAAAACATGGTTCGTGGCACCAGAATGGTTTTTACTAACCTACTAAACAATTCTCTTTCGTTGATGACATTTGATGATAATGGGTTGGGGACGCGTCATGAGGTTTGTGAACGTATGGTTCCGAACGATCTAAAACCATTTGTCAAAAATCCAGCAGATACTAAAGGTTTGTTGCGTCAAAAATTGTTGTTAAGTATAGATACTTATTTGTGTGAAATTAAAAACATATGAATATGATTATTTTAATTTTTGTTTGTTTCCTTGAAATGTAGAAAAGAGAATCGAACACATGTGCGAATGGGAAGGGCACACACAGCATGAGAATGAGGATGCTTGTTTTTATGCTTCAATTTTGGCGTATGTCACAGAAAGAGGACGTTTGGTAAGTAGTCCATTATGATTTTCATGTACTAATTTGCCATGAATCGATTGTGCCTATATAGTTGAATACATGACCATATTTAGAATGTTGCGTTTAGTGTCTTATGAAGATGATCAGTAACTGAACATGTATATTGGCCCGTCTACCGATAAGTTTTTTGTGATATTTTGATATTATTGTATTAGAGATTTGCTATTATAGACTAAAAGTAACTGTAAACATTTAAATATTTTCTTATTCGTTCACTTGTATAAGTTAGATGATATTTTGGACACATTTTTTTTCTGAATATATACTCTGTTTACAACATATTGAGAAAGCATATAAAGTTTAGTTTTTTGGTTGACAATCCGACCTTGTATTAATGCAGAACATACACTTTAAGTTTGTGAAGAAACATAAGATGTGGAAGTACCACAACGTAATTTTGCGCTTCATGAAAGAAGAATTCTATGTGGATGTTGATATCGAAAAGCACAGTGACAGGCCAAAGAGCAAGAACCACGTGACAATCAACTGCAGCTGGAAGAATATTGTGGGAGCGTGTAATTGGTTTGATAACAAAATGGTACGTTTCAAGCTTGTTGAAGAAATTGTAGACGTGCGCGCTTTAGTGCATTCCTTTAAGCTAATTATGATTCCAGTGTTTGACATGTGTTAAGACTCTACCTCATGCTGCACCAAACTTTGTGTTTCTGTTTCATGTATTAAACTGTTTTATTTTTAGTGTTTCAGTATGTGTACTTGGAATATCGAATGTTTGTTTTGCGTTTTGTGTTATGTGTTTCATAGAAGCAGATAACTGTGGAAATGCCCAACCTTATGGCAATGAACAATATATGGTTATGTATTTAAGATATATTATGAATGACAAATGCAGAAATGGTAACTGCATATGCTTTGTAGTTAGATTTATAATATATTTATGCTAAGTGAATCACACATGTGTTTTTGTTTAAAGACTTATTTTTGGGCCATTGTCAATAAAGGTTTTAAGGTATGCATGAATGTGGGCTTAATTAGACTGGTGACGTGGGCTTGTTGAATATGGGTTCTATTTTATAAATAAGCTTTATTAAAAACATATGTTTCTTAGACTTTGGAAAATTTCATAAAAGCAAAGTAGTTTATATAAATTATCATTGGCAAATTGTGAAATAAAATAACAAAACATGAAGTTTGATAATGAATGTTGCTTGTAAATGGTAAAATGATCAAGGTGGCTTTACCATTGACAACAAATGTTTTAGACACGGAATCTTATTTGCCAAATTCATGTAATTGGTATACTTATGCATAATTCATGGTTTTAATAAAATATCGGATCTCGAAGCAGCCCTTCGATTGGCCTCGACATGTCCACTTATCATTCCATTTCTTTCCCATCTTCGTTCTAGCCACCTTTGATGATTTGGGTCAATGAGGGTTGGATAGCGACGATGAGCCAAGTAGATATCCAATGCATGACCAACTTGAATATCGGATAGCCAGACCTCAACATAGAAGTCATGTTCTATCCTACGAAGACTATCTCGTTCTTCCATTGGGACATTCGGAACACGCAAGTAGTACGCGAACACATCAGTGTAATTACTTAGATGGTCGGCAACTAATCGTCTAATGGTGGCGAAGGTTAAATTGTCTGTTGAAACATTGCATATCATAACTTCATCACCGCCCCAATAATCATAAAGTAAATTCGAAGTTACAACTCTACCACCATGATGAATGCATATGTCAATGGTAGGAGGAGCGACACAGCGGTCACTGTTATAAAGAAAAATTACACAATTAAATGATATGAAATATATGCATTTGAATTAAATAAGAACATCAGTATACTTACTTGAAAGCCCTAATCCTACGATTACCATTGTTGAATCACAGAGGCATTGTAGTATACTGATGTTGTATGTGATGTTGAATCCATTTATAGCATACATAAAGGAATATAAATTTAGAAAGGATTTTAAAACTTTAAAGAGGTATTCTTGTAATCAATTCTATGATTGTTTATGCATCTAAAGTTAAGGACGATTTGCAAATATTCTAAATTTCACTTTCAATCAAAACATGAAAGGGTTATAATTATTTTAGACAATTATTTGGTTGTTACAATTTTCATAAAGATTATGTGATAATTTCTATTTGGCAAGTATTGCAGGATTGATTGAAAGACAAATAACATTCTAAACTTTAATTGTTGTATATAAAATAAGTATTGTTATAACAATTTAAAGTGAAACTATTGTAAATGCAAGCTACTTACAAAATTTGTAAACGTAATGGATGTTGTTTACAAACATTTATACACTATAAAAACTATTTATAAAACAAACTTCTTTTAATCTTCGGAGATCCAGTTCTTCAATTTTTGCATTCTTAAAACTTGCATAAATGGTGTCAATGGCTCAAATCTGCACAAAACCATGAAGATGCCAAAAGTATGCATTGTATATATAAAAATAGAATTTGAATATGCATTTGACAAAGTTAGACATTGCATAAACAAAGAAGCATACACAACCAAATAAAAAATGCCAGTGTGTGACAACCACGAATGGGACTCCCCATTTCAAAAGACAATCACAAATGTCTACACTAACAAAGGCATAGATGATTATTCAAAATGGAAACAATTTCCTTAAATGTATGCAAATGTAGAATATTTGCATTTATTTGTTGGGACCTATCAATCTTCACTTAGCAGCTTCTTTCTCCCTTTTAATCTCGATAATTTGCTTTTTCATGCTTGAACCATCACTTTCATGCTCCACATTGGCTGCACGTTTAGAACTCTTTTGTGTATCAACAGGCATAGTATTTTCGTCAGTTTGAGATTCCAGATCCTGAATTTTGTCAAAACATATTATGAGTTACCGAGTAGTATAAAATGAGTTCGCACAAAAAACAGGATGCACTTACCAAGGGAGTTATTTCAGGTAATGCAGAAGATGTCACATCGGGATCCTATTTAACAGATAAGTGTTAAACACAACAACATGCTCAATAATAGAGTATTCATTATAGGAAACATATCGTGGAATGCGTACCTTGGAGGGAGTTGCAATGGCAACAATAGAGTTCAAAATATCAGCATCTTCCGTCAGACGGAGCACAGTGAACACAGGCAACAACTTTTTGGCATTGACCTCATCAATGGAAACCTTAAAAGCGTACTTCTTTCCAACCAAGTTGGTGATCTCTGTTGGGAACACCTGATCTTCCGCATTCTACATGTAACAAATAAGATATTTACTATGATAATCAGCCCGTATTTTTTGAAAAATTGAGAATTTTAAAATATTGTACAATTTAGATTACCTTGCACCTATATTTGTCGCACAGCTGGTAAGCAGACCTACCAACCATTGCCTGCACCTCATCGTTAAAGAGCGAGAGGGATATGGTGCCTGAGTCATCCTGGACTCTAATCTGAAGGCGAAATCTAAAACAACAACCAAATGCACAAAATTCGTGAGGTGATGGTTTCAACAAACTGTTGTATTAGTATCTTACTTATAAAGAGAGAATCATAAATCACTTACTCCGTTTTTATCCCGGTAATAGTCTTGGTACATTTGGTGCATGTCCATTGATCAGGTGTTTGCTGATATCCATACTTGGGTTTTGTTTCGGACTCAAGGTCTACAAACTGAGATTCTTTAATAACTTTTTTGTTGCACTTCTGGCAACCGAGGTACCACCAGCCCTCCTCCTCATGGATAGCAATAATTGTTCCAACAATTATGCTTGGCTTACCCTGTAAAATGCGTAAACTGTTGTTTAGGTTTTTTAATCTGTTTATATATTTTATAAAATTGTGCATAGGTATAAAGTTTAACCTGATCAACATCAAGCAGCTCAACAATGTTTTTGACCTGCAACTTGTTCAAAAATTCCTCTCTAGTTGAATGCTTGGACTGAGTAGAAATACGGGAAGCCGTGTTTTCACTTTTGGAATCATCCTTGTCAGCAAACAGCCTAAACATAGTGAAAATAAGAAACCAGTTGAACATCATAACAGATTACCGGCATTTAAAGCATATTCATAATTCTGTAAGCATACCTCAGCCTATAGAACTCCACATCCATAAATTCTTCTTTTTGAATGTTTTCATTCCCGTTAAACAGAAAAAGCCTTGTCCCATTATAAGCATTTTGAACTCCCATTTTGCCTATTCAGTGATAATATTTAATAAGCATTCCTGGATTGTTAAAATATAGGAAAGTAGCATATATAAAATAATTTACAAGTATACCGTCCCATATCTTCATCATGCCAAATTGAAGAATTAACATGATTTTACCACGGTTGGGGCAACCATCGACAAAATCTTGAAACTGTTGCGCATATGCACCCCACAGCGTGCATCTGATTTCGTTGCCACTGCAAGTGGTATAAAAATAAGAAACAAAACAAAGTACAACTATATAATTCATTATTGTACATAGATAATTGGTTAAAAGTGAATGGTACTCACTCGGCATCAGCCAGGGTCAACGGCTTCTTCTTGCCAGATCTGCCATTCTTATCGTAGTTATCTAAATCGTCACAAGCAATCACATGCCCAATTACATCTACACAATTTCAAATACAGCACAATGTGGAACTTTTCAAAAGGCTTATGTGTGTTTCACAAATAGTACTATATAAGAAAAACAAAACAAACGTACCAAACTTCCCATCTTCATCCTGCTTCAGATCGACTATTGTTGTGAACGATCTAAATTCAAACCCATAAACAGAACCGGTAAAGTCGGGACACGGTGCAATTATTGTGTTGGACAAAAAACTCGGACGAAGTGGTTTGTTGACCATGCGATACTTGGGCTGGATCTCCCTAAGACTGTATCGAGACAGTGTAACAACACTTCCGTCTTCAACCTTGTGCTTAAAGCCATTAACCAATGTCATACGCATAGTCGCTTGCATCTTAGTGCCCTATTGCAATCGAATATACTCACAAATAAATTAAAAAGGAAGTTGTAGGATTAAATGTTATATATTGATTTATAATATAGTTACTTACATGTTCATCCATAATCACTAATTCCAAGTTTTTCAATCCTTGTTTCCCATACACGTCCTGTATCCAACTTCTTACTATTCGCACACGCAGTTTGATGTTGTCTTTAACTGCCGATAAGTCATTGATAAACCCTGCAACATATGTAGCCATTTTTTATGCTTGTTTGAAAGTGATAATTTGAAATGTTAATGTGGTAAACAATGTACATCTAACCTATTGATTATATAGACATAAATATTCCTAAATTTAGGAAAGTATTAACAGACATAAATTAAGAAACTATTCATCTAATTATTTCATTTTTCTTATTTGTCTTTAACAAAAAATTTGGTATAATAAAAATAATATAAATACAAATAAAAAATAAAATTAAAACTATATGTTAGACACGAAATTAAATTTTATAACACTATGATAAGCCTTTCCACCAATTTTAACCAATTATCCCAAATTTCAATTTAGTTGCATACGATAACCTTTTTCCCCAATTTAACCCAGTTTTCCCCAAATGTTAAAATTATTAGGGTTTCATACAAAAATTCATTTTATTTCAGGACTAATTAGGGCTTTAATAATTTATTACCATAGTACAATTAATCAACATATATCAACAAAAAAGAACAAATATAAACGAAATTAAAACAAAATCATACACGAAAAAGATAAAAAGTAAATAACTTACCGACATTAAAAATAAGAAAATCATAATGGGCTGGCAAATCAACATCTATATCAATCGGTTTACAAAAATAGCTTACACCAAAACTTGAGGAGGAAGTGAGTGTTTTGATTTGTTTGATCCCTACGATTTATTTGGATTTATGGAAACTGTTTAGTCTATGATTTGTAACCTACAAAAAAACGTATAGAGGAAGAATTACAGGAAACTTGATTACACCGTGTAGAGCAAGTTGTTGATTTGAATCGGAGCGTGGTTATTCAATTTGATTAATAGTTACCAAAAATATAACCAAATTAGGAGCGTGGTGTTTATGGAAGAGGAGGTGTTTTGTATTTTAATGTTTATGGAAGAGGAGCGTGTAGAGGATTTTAATAAATGTGGTATTGAATAGGTTGACCGGGAATGAATTTGTTTGACCCTCTATGTTGTAAAAAGTTGATGCATAAAAGAGTAGTACTTTCGATCTAAATAAGGAATTCCACCTCACCGCATTAAACGAATTTTTAATGCTCCAAGCTTAGAGATACTTGTACAAAAGCTTATTTTATTAGATAAAATAGATTATAAAATTACACCTCAATAAAACTCTCTCCCCCAACAAAATTTATTGCCACATTTCACCTCATTCTGCTATTAAATACCTTTTCCTTATATTTTTAACCTAAAATTAAAATCTTAACCGTACAACCTATTTAATAAACCATTTCTAATAGTTCTATTGGTTCATTTTTCTTGATTTTGATTCTTTTTTTATCGTCATGTCAACCAAACGACGATTTTTGAAACGTAGGATTCAACTATCGTTTGTTTATTTCATGTTATGCGGGAAAAGCCTATTTGTGATTGCTTGTATAACTCTAGCTATGTAATGACATGTTTGTTACCATGGCTACGTGTTGAGAGTAGTTTATTAGTATGTTAAAACTAAAGTAATCGTCATTAATGTATTGACTGATACCTCTTAGTGGTTAGAGATCGTCCATTGAACTAACGATGTTAAAAGTGGTAGACAGTAGGGTTTAAAATTTAGTGAACGATAATCCGGCAATTTAGTTAGTAATTAAGTGCGTGACGAACACATAAAAACAATGTCCTATAGGTTAATTGAGGATCGTTAGACAATAACTAGGTTATCACCCTCGGCCAACGGATAGGTAGTTATTAGACGAACTGTGTAAGGATTAATGACCCGAATTAGACCTACACTACAAAAGACACACTAGGACATTGATAGGTGATGATTGCACACGCATATCATGTCATTCATAGGTTAGAAGATTAGTTGGGGCGAGCACGTCTTTTATCTTATTGATTTTCTCCTCGATTTTCATTTCCTCATTATTTAAATATTATCTTTTTAGTTATTTACTATTTTCATAATCGTGTGGATTTAAAATACAGTTGTCGTTTATTGATTGAATGTTTATTACTTCCTTATGAATCATCCGTGTTCCGTATATATGTATGGATGATAATGAATCTGATAGTTATAATCATCTAGTTATTTTCGTGGTCATTTTGTTAATGGATGAATATCTTACGAGTATTTCTATAGTTATGAATTACTGAGAATCAATTAATAAGATGTAAATATTTAGGATAAATTATACGACCAAGTAAAACATATCTATAGTTGTAAACTAAAATTAATTTTAGAGGAAAATTCAAATTATACTCTAATTTTGATTCATACCAAGGGACAAATTCTCACCATCCATCTAATTTGATCTAATAGTTGGTATTAACATAATATTTAATATGCAACCTAAGTCCATTGTTTTTTCTTGTTTTTTTTTTTTTTTTTTTTTTTTTTTTTTTTTTACCTTTTTCCTTTTTTGTCTTTTTCCTATTCACGGGGCATTTTTTTTTCTTTTTTATTTTTATTTTTATTTTATTCAGGATTTTTTTTTTTTTTTTTTTTTTCCTTTTTCCTGGTCCCTCCTTTTCTATTGAAGTTTTTTTTAAGCTTTTTTTTCAATAAACATTTTTATAATTCACTTTTATTCTTTTTTTTTTTAAATTAACGTTTTTTTTCACTTTCTTACGTTTTCTTCTGTTTTCATACGTTTTCATTCGTTTTTGTCCGTTTTCATGCGTTTATATACGTTTTCGTTCGTTTTAATACGTTTTCATCCGTTTTCTTTAGTTTTCGTCCATTTTTTATACGCTTTCATCCATTTTTAGACATGTTTTTACGCTTTCATACGTTTTTGTCCGTTTCATACTTATTCATCCGTTTTATTGCGTTTCATCCGTTTTCTTGCGTTTTCGTTTATTTTCATTCGTTTTCATCCATTTTCATCCGTTTTTCATACGCTTTCTTCCTTTTTCATACGTTTTTTTACGCTTTCATATGTTTTCATATATATTCTTCTGTTTGCTTACATTTTCATCGTTTTCATTCGCTTTCGTCCGTTTTTCAATGTATTTGGCCATTCTCAGACATTTTTATATGTTTTAGAATATCACAAGTGATATTAAGAATATCACCTAAGTGATATTCTGAATATCACAAAGGATATTCAGAATATCACCCAAGTGATATTCTGAATATCATAAGGGATATTCTGAATATCACAAGTGATTTTCTTAATATCACATGTGATATTTTGTGATTTTCTGAATATCACAAGTGATATTCTGAGTACCACAAATGATATTCTGAATATAATAAGCGATATTCTGTGATATTCAAAAAATCACAAGTGATAAATATCCAGAAAATCACAAGTGATATTTAGAATATTACCAGTGATATTCAGAAAATCACAAGTGATATTCTGAGTACCACAATTATCTGTTTACTTATGTTTTCGTTCGTTTTCATACGTTTTCGTCCATTTTCATATGTTTTTGTCTATTTTCATATGTGTTTTTATGCTTTCATACGTTTTTGTACATTTTCATACGCATTCGCCCGTTTTCTTACGTTTTCGTCCGTTTTCTTATGTTTCTGAATATGACAAGCGATATCCAGAACATCACTTGTGATTTTTTATGTTTTCGCCCGTTTTCATAGGTAATCGTCTATTTTTTTACGTTTTCATCCGTTTTCATACATTTTTGAATATCACAATTGATATTTAGAATATCACTTGTGATTTTCTTAATATCACTGGTAATATTCTAAATATCACTTGTGATTTTCTGAATATCTATCACTTGTGAATATCCCATGATATTCTGAATATCACATAATATCACTTGTGATATTCCAAAACGTATGAAAACGTCTGAGAATGGCCAAAAACACAGAATATCATTTGTGATACTCAGAATATCACTTGTGATATTCAGAAAATCAAAAAATATCACATATGATATTCAAATAATCACTTCTGATATTCCGAATATCCCTTGTGATATTCAGAATATCACTTGTGATATTCTGAAACATATGAAAACGTCTGAGAATGTCAAAAAACATTGAAAAACAGACGAAAACGAATGAAAATGACAAAAATGTTAGAAAACGGAAGAATATGTATGAAAACGGACAAAAAGGTATGAAAGCATAAAAACACGTATGAAAAAGGAAGAAAACGTATGAAAAATAGGACGAAACGGATAAATTGAACGAAAACGAATGAAAACGAACAAAAACACAAGAAAACAGATGAAAACGGATGAATAAGTATGAAACAGACAAATACATATGAAAGCGTAAAAACACGTCTAAAAACGGATGAAAACATATGAAAAATGGATGAAAACGAAAGAAAACAGATGAAAACATATTAAAACGAACGAAAACGTATAAAAACAAACGAAAACGTATGAAAACGTAAGAAAACAAACGAAAACGTGCAAAAATGGGCGACAACATAAGAAAACGGACGAAAACGAACAAAATGTATGAAAATTGACGAAAACATAAGAAAACGGGCGAAGACGGACAAAAAAGTGTGAAAACAGTAAAAACGTATGAAAGCGAAAAAAAAATGTGAACTAAAAAAAGTAAATTAAAAAAAAAAGTGAACTAAAAGAAAAGTGAATTAAAAAAATAAAAAAATAATAATTAAAAAAAAAAGAAAAAAAAAAAAGAAAAAGCTAAGTGCATTGAATGAACAACAAAAAAGAAAGAACAAAAAAGAGGCTATGTGAAAGAAAGAAAAAAATAAATAAAAAAAAAAAGAAAAATAAAAAAAGAAAAAGAAAAAGAAATAAGGAAAAAACAACATGGACTTATGTTTCTCATTTAATCTTAGGTTAATCCCCACTATTATATCAAACTAGATAAATGGTGGAGATTTGTGCTTTTGTATGCACGAAAACTAGAGTATGCAAAATAAAGTGCCTCTTGATTTTTAATCAATTAATGAGTGTTGTAGTTTAATAAAGGAAATGATATAGCATTTAATCTCATTGTGATAATTAAAGTAAGTTAATATAATCATAAAATGGTTAATGTCTAAATAAAACACTATAAAAAAAATAGGGATTAAGTCGTAAAATATTAATGTACTTTTTAAAGTGTCACGTTTTGATACGTGTACTTTTTAAAAGTTGTAGAATAGCAATGCACTTTCATAAGTGTTCCAATTTGGTACATATACTTTTTTTAAGTTGTAGAATAGTAATGTACTTTCCATAAGTGTTCCAGTTTGTTACGTGCGATGATGTACTAAATTGGAATACTTATGTGTTAATACAAATAATGTCAAAAACGTTATTCGCATTATTCGGTCTTCTCGTGTTTTGATAATCATAAAATATAAAGACATGTTACGTAATGTTACGGTTTATAAGTTTTTAATCAAGGAAACTCGTTTCTTCTACGTAACTGCTTCAACCTTACTTCAGGTATGAACAAACTTTATACCGTCATTTGTTAAGTGCTCAAAGAATTTTATTTTCACCTAAACTTACATTTTTAAGTTTGACAAAACATTTTCACAAAAGTATTTTTGTGTTTCTAAAGAAATGTTTTATTAAGAAAATAAATTCAAATTCAAGCTTTATAACAGCTACTTTTCCCCCCAAATCAGTTCAGCCTGAACCAGATAAGTTTTCACCACGTCAGGACAAAATGGGAGCGTTTTGTCTGGACGGTCCCTTAAATAAGCGGACGGTCCCTTAGTGATAAAGGACCGTCTGGTATTTAAAGGACAGTCTCGCTCACTTTTGTCGCCTATAAATACTGAACTGTTACACTTCAGAAAATAAGGTTTTTCACAAACAAAACTTTCTGGTCCTTGTTCATTTTAATCTTTGATCACTATAACATGTCGGTATATATAAGTGATTTCCTCTTCTGTCAAATGCAAGAGAAGAACTCTTGAAAACTATGAAGAATCGAGATGTTATAGGTGTCAACAAACAAACGTAACAAGTGTTACGGTGATAGGTTCTGTAAATAATGTTATTGTTTCCAACTTGTGTGTGAGTCGAGGATGCGGATATTTGTATGAAATTTGATGGTGATGTAGATCCAAGAAGTCTTGTAACTAGATTAGTTCATGTATTTGATATGATGAGAGTGATGTCCTAGTGTGTAGGTTAGGACTTAGTCGAGTCATTATGTAAAGACTTAGATCGGGTGATGATCCAAGTGAATCTTGTGTGAAGGCTTGGATCGGGAGATGATCCTAGTGAGTCTTGTGTGAAGGCTTGGTTTGGGTGAAGAATCAAGTATGTCAAGTGTGTGAAGGCTTGGTTCAAGTGAAGAACCAAGTATGTCAATTAAGTGAAGGATTGGATCAGGTGAAGATTCAAGTTGGACAAGAGCGCTTGTTCGTGTGGCCATGTGGGCCTTGGAGTAGATTGGTTCTAGCTACGATTAGAACTCGAAATTATGCTTCGTGTGGTTAAGCCTTGTGTAAGCATGTGTACGGATTACTCCACCTGAAGGAGTGTATTGATATAGTAATTGATACTCGAGTATAGTACTCGGGGAGTGGAGTAGGACGGAGAGTGAGCTTCGTGCCGAACCACTATAAATCGCCACGTCTCTTGGTTGTGTTCTTTCCTTACTCTTAACTTTACTTGTTTATTTATGTATGCTAGTAACCAAATTGATATCACATAACTAGTAGAATTCAACAAGTTTGTAAATGAAAAATAACCGGACCTAAAATGGCTAAACGCTTTAGAAAATTGAAAAGAAGCGATTAAACTATTCAACCCCCCCTATAGTTTCTAGAATTAGTATCAGAGCTCTGTTTATCAATATCTTTAAAGTATACTGTACTTTAAAACTTGAATCGATCTATGGAATCAAAATGATATCTAGAAGGGCGTTATTTGAATGAGCCACCGTTTTTCGAAAATGAAAATTTTGTCATTTGGAAAAATGAATTTGAAAGTTATGTGAAATCAATAGATCATAATCTTTGGCATGTCATTTCAATTGATGATTCACAATCAATAAAAGGAAGTTTTGCCAATAAGCTTTTCATAAGAAACTTGTGAAATATTTGAAGCAAAAATTTTGATTTATGAATCTTTACCGTAAATTGAGTTTGATAAAACAATTTTATGTCAAATGGCAAATGTCATTTGGTAAAATGGTTTAAACATACATCAAGGAAATGTTCAAGCCAAAGATGATGAAAATGTGATATTAGAAAAACACTTAGTTTAAGTGCAATCATATACTACTAGTTTGAATGTCTTCATTGTAGGTAATGTTGCTGAGAAAGATTTCTTAAGCAACCTAGTTGGTGTACCAATCTACGTGTTTTGATGTTATGATTATAAATAAAACAATGTGCGGTTTAATGTTCAATGTGGATAGCTAGCAAAGAAGACAATACGTGCTATTAGTATGAAGACAATCTAATGGTTATCTCATCAAGCCAAGTGCACAACTAATCTTAAGATCGACTTGCCAAGTGAATATCATCTAGTCTTGCATCACCAACAACACATGTTTTGGTTATGTGTTATTAAGGATAGCTAGAGGCCAAGGTAAGTTTTCTTACAACCTTGACTATCATGCTTGCTATTTGAGTGTTTACTATATGATTATATGAATACGTGATTAGGTATTACTTGCTTATATGCTATATGATGTTTGTATGCCAATACGTGCTAGATGCTTTGTGTTATTTAGACGTTTTGTCTAAATGCTTATCATTCTTTGGATTCAAGCAAATTATTTGGGAAAACAATGGTCTTACCACAACCATTGTTTATAGCGAATTTGGCATCAATCAATCACTATAGACGATGCACACTTGCTTCACTCTTTGTTTGCTCTCTAGTTCTCGTCTATGACTTTTCTTGAAACTTACATGATTGACTTCTAGCCTTCCTCGATGCGAATCTCATCCTTAAACCTCATTCAATTTTTTATTCCTTCTTTTCTTCTATTTTGACTCAAAATCCACACTTTATTCAAGCGTATCAAGTCGTTCACTTTTCTTGTGTCTCGATTCCACTCCATACCCATTCCTTAGCTTACTCGTGCGTATTGAGTCATTTTTGTGTCTTAAAATTCGAAGTATTATGTTTTTAAACCATCTAAAACTAAAGACTTTTCATTAAGACCAAAACACCGAAAATCATCCATGGACCACGACTTCCTGCCGACGGTCCCTTAGCTCTTGGTGGTCCCATATCAATAAGGGACCGTTTAGCATTTTGAGCCTACACCCTGTTTTCTCACTATAGAACAAGAAAAACAAAACCAAACACCCCTTTTGTGCAGTAAGTAACGAAAAACTCGACCCAACACTCAAATCCTCACTAACCCATTATCAAATTAGTTCAAGGTTTTCAAAGTTAAGATCATCAACCACCTATACTTACTAATCAATCCATTGTAAGTCAATTTTCTCAATTTCATTTAAATTAATTCGTAATTGAATTTCTAGGGTTCATATGAACTCAAAATAAAAAATTGGGGATTCTCTTTTCTTTGTTAAATTAGCAACAATTGATAGCAAATCTTAACAATGTAGCACTAATAATACTCAAAGTATCAAACCAATTGCCTTATTTTGCTAATTTTTGAAAATGGGTCAAATATGAGATCATCCCCAATTTGAATTTGAGGCTGTTAATATTGTTTAATCACGTAACAATAACATAATTATGCATTGTTAATACATGTCAAAAACGTTTTCATAATCATACAACAAAATGAATTAGAAATTTCAAAATTAAAGTGTACTATGGTATAAGTGAAGTGTTTGGAACAAGCACAATATTATGGTTTAGTTAACCTAATATTAATTTCATATAGGTACAATCATGCCTCACACGTATGATATCGATCACATCTTAACTCAATCTTATATTCCTAAAATTTCTTCTAAATTTGACACACCACCTGAATTTATTCCATGTATCAAACCATTTGAGTTAGGTCATATTCATGAAGGACGAACGGTCGATCCCTCATATCCTGATAAGGAACGTATAAAAGAGGTTTTCGTTTCATAGGGTTTGATAGTCTTCTAAACATTAATGAACCAATTTGTCCTCGCTTTATACTTGAGTTTTACTCTAGTGTTAAAATCAAACGAGATCGAAATTACTTTATACACTTTAGGTGTAGGATTGGTCACTACAATGTCCATGTATCTCTTAAACAATTTGCTCAAATCCTTGAACTTCCAAGTAATGGGCAATGTGCTTATTTGGAAAATTTTGATCTCAACTCCCTCCTTGAAAATCGAGAAGATGAAGGTCCATATCGAACATATGTTCCTTCTTCAGCCAAAATAATTGAGTCAATTTGTCAAACTTCTAACACTCTTCACCCAAATAAAATTCCTATTTCTGAACTTCATCCTGGTCTTCAAGCTATGGTTGTTATTCTACGTGAAAACGTTTTCTGCCTTTTCAAGGATCGTGAGTATGTACCAGCATGTTTCACATGATGCATTGCATTATTAACAAATGACCTTACAATCTAGCATATTTCTTCGTTAAGTGAATAATGCAACTCGAGGACACTAACGATAAGTTAATACCTTATGGGATGCTTTGACTCGTTTCTATAACTTGGTAATGCAAACATATCTACACCTCCAAGGTACCCAATACCAACTCTTTCGTCATGTTATGGATCCTATATCCAAGTCACACTTATCATCATTTCTTGAGCTTGAAAGACTTCCAATTGATGATATGCTCGATGAGGAGCTGTCCATATATCAAGAGAGACGCATCGAAGAAGATTGAAGTCAAGAATTTTATATTTATTGCATTAAGAATAGTTGCTATGTTAAAACTTTGAATGTTTCATAGTATTTCCATTTATTGTCATTTTTCGAATTGCTATGTTTATCGTGTGTATGAACTAATCTCATTTCTATTAGACATGAATGTTTGTTGATGATGTTATTGGCTTATTTAGAGTGTGCATAACAATCTTTCATGGTTAAACTTTTGTTTATGTTGGTCTGTGACGAATATGATTAAAATGTATATGCAGGTTGCATAAATGAGAAAGTAGGCAAAAACCTGGGAACACACTGCCGACGGTCCCTTAACGACCTAGCGGTCCCCAAACAATAAGGGATCATCCCTTATTTAAAGGACCGTCCCTGTGGGATCACAGATTTTTGCAATATTTTCTTCTTTCCTACAATCGTAAACCTATTGCATGATTATCACCACCTTACCGTGTTTAGATAAACATTGTTAAGTGCTTAAAATCTCCTAATGCATGCTTTGCCCAAACCACAACCATGTTTGATTATTTAAACCTTCCTCATCACCCTCAACCTCATCACAATCACCTTTCAATCCAACTTCATCACCTACAATGGCCTCATCCTCCAATTCATTGCCAACAACAAACAAAGAACCCACAACACAACCATCAAACAAAAGGCCTAGGCTTTAAATCATTCGACCTCAAACTAATTTCATTGACCTCACACTCTATGACACCACTCCATCTCCTAAGTCACCACCATCATCACCTTTAGCACCAAGTACACCACTCAAAACACCATCCACCAATGGAACATGTCACTCTTCATCAAAGACATCCTCTAGCTCAAAGACAACCACATCACCTTTCTCATCATTTGTCAAAAACTTGTCACCCTTGCTTACCGAATCCAGTTCGGGTGCTTAGACTTCATTCGTGAATAATCAACCATCATCTCCTACTCACTCTATCCCATTACCAAGAAACCAACATCCCCCTCAAACAAACTCATTAACTCATACTACCACATCACTAAATGGGCCATTGGAAAACACTCCTCAAACTCCACCATCATCTCCAAATCTTGGCAATCCCATTCCATACTACTTTGCTAACAACCACACTATGGGGTGTGCGTGTTGTTACCATAACTTTCATCTCATTCACTCTCTTCGAGATAAACTTCACATCATGTGTGGTCACATTGAGTATCTCATTGATCAACAAATGTACAACCACCTCCCCTTGCTTCAATGCCACCATCGGCACCACCTTCAGCTCCACCTTCATTTTCACCATCATCCACTCCAGCCTCCAACTAGATATTCTCAAAAATCTAGTCATGGATAATCAAGTGGAAGTTGTGCTTTGGACCAAACATGCAATGGGAGATAACTTGTTGTATTAGTTAATGATTAATGTTGTTGTTTCTATGATGTGTTTGTCATGAAATTTTTATGGTAGAATTGTATGTTTCATGAATGAAATGAAATGAATGAATGATTATGTTCTAAGTTATGATAATTTGTTGTGATATTGGTCAAGGTTAAACATAAAAATGAACTGAAATTATATAACCTTAAAAATGGAAAGTTACTTAAATCACAACATATCGGCCAACCTGGACGCCTACTGCCGGCGGTCCTTTAAATGGACTGGCGGTCCCCAAATCAATAAGGGACCATCCCTAGTAGTGCTCAAAATTAGATTCTATCCTGTGTTTTTCTATCTTATTCCTGCACTACATAATTGATTTCACATCCATGTCATCTTTCCATACCTTCATATATGTATATACATGCATGTGCTTTGTTCTAACTCTGTTTTGTAGCATATCACCATAGCTCGATTCCCCGGTGTCCTCATTAGGGGGAGCACTTAGCTAGGGGGAGCTTGTATTCCATTGATCACTCAAACGGTACTCTTTCAAGGATGCTCGTGTCTCCTCTCCTCAACAACCACGACACACCTTTTTTGATTCTACAAAAAGGGGAAGGAGTAACGGGAAAACTCATTAAAAATTTATCAAAGCATAATTTTACCTAAAATGAGTTTATATTTTGTAATCATCAAAAAGGGCGGAGAATGTTAATACAAATAATGTCAAAAACGCTATCCGCATTATTCCGTCTTCTCGTGTTTTGATAATCACAAAATATAAAGACATGTTAAGTAAAGTTACGGTTTATAAGTTTTTAATCGAGGAAACTCGTTTCTTCTTCGTAGCTGTTCAACATCACTTCAGGTATGAACAAACTTTATACCGTCATTAGTTAAGTGATCAAAAAATTTTATTTTCACTTAAACTTACATTTTTAAGTTTGACAAAACATTTTCACAAAAGTATTTTTGTGTTTCTAAAGAAATGTTTTATTAAGAAAATAAATTAAAATTCAAACTTTATAACAACTAGTTTTCCCCCCAAATCAGTTCAGCCTGAACTAGATAAGTTTTCACCACATCTACACAAAATGGGAGCGTTTTGTCTGGACGGTCCCTTAAATAGGCGAACGGTCCCTTAGTGATAAAGGACCATCTGGTATTTAAAGGACCATCTCCCTCACTCTTGTCGCCTATAAATATTGACTGTTACACTTCAGAAAATAAGGTTTTTCACACACAAAACTTTCTGGTCCTTGTTCATTTTAATCTTTGATCACTATAACATGTCGGTATATATTTATAAGTGATTTCCTCTTCCGTCAAGTGCAAGAGAAGAACTCTCAACAACTATGAAGACTTGAGATGTTGTAGGTGTCCACACATAAACGTAACAAGTGTTACGGTGATAGGTTCTGTAAGTAATGTTATATTTTTTTTACTTGTGTGTGAGTCGAGGATGGGGATATTTGTGTGAACTTGTATGGTGACATAGATCCAAGAAGTGTTGTAACTAGATTAGTTCATGTATTTGATATGATGAGAGTGATGTCCTAGTGTGTAGGTTAGGACTTAGTTTAGTCATTATGTAAATACTTGGATCGGGTGATGATCCAAGTGAATCTTGTGTGAAGGCTTGGATCGGGTGATGATCCAAGTGAGTCTTGTGTGAAGGCTTGGTTCGGGTGAAGAATCAAGTATGTCAAGTCTGTGAAGGCTTGGTTCGGGTGAATAACCAAGTATGTCAATTATGTGAAGGCTTGAACCGGGTGAAGATTCAAGTTGGACAAGAGTGCTTGTTCGTGTGGCCACATGGGCCTTGGAGTAGATTGGTTCTAGCTACGATTAGAACTCGACAATATGCTTAGTATCGTTAAGCCTTGTGTAAGCATGTGTACGGATTGCTCCGCCTGAAGGAGTATGTTGATATAGTGATTGATAACTTTCGAGTGTGGTACTCAGGGAGTGGAGTAGGACGGAGAATGAGCTTCGTGCTGAACCACTATAAATCGCCGCGTCTCTTGGTTGTACTCTTTCCTTACTCTTTACTTTACTTGTTTATTTGTGTATGCTAGTAACCAAATTGATATCACATAACTAGTAGAATTCAACAAGTTTTTAAATGAAAAATAAGAGGACCTAAAACGGCTAAACGCTTCAGAAAATTAACAAGAAGCGGTGAAACTATTCAACCCCCCTTCTAGTTTCTACATTATGAAAAGTACATTGCATTCTATAACTTAAAAAGTACTAGAACATGACACTTTATAAAGTACATTGTTATTTTACAACTTAAAAAAAGTACACGTATCAAAACAGGACACTTTGAAAAGTACATTACTATTTTACGACTTAGGGTGTTGGCAACCGATCACTCACTCCCTACCAATCCCCTTATGCCACATCATTCACCCACTTTTTCCATCACTAACCCATATTTTTGTTGTCATCCGATCACTCACTACATCCGTTCACTCACTTCATGTCTTGTTTTAAATTCCATTAAAATTAAAAAAAAAATCCATTAAAATTATAAAAAACATTACATAATATTACTAAAAAACATAAAATAACATTATATAATACTAAAATACTAAATTTCATAATACTAAAAAACTAAATTTCATCGTCTTCATCATCCATATGATCAAATCGAAGACGAAAATGTGTTTCCTCATGTCGTATTTCGGCTAAGGCTGCTTCGTCAAACACCGGTTGGATCAGAGGATCCCGAATATGAACTGGCGAGATTGCGTTACCGGCGTCATGTATAATCATGTTGTGCAATATCACACACGCATACACTAGTTTTCTAATTCTGTCTATTGTGTGTGGCCATAAGGGTCGATTCAGTATACCCCATTTAGCCTTGAGAACACCAAATGCCCGTTCAACATCCTTTCGAGCCAACTCTTGTACTTTCTTGAACTTTTTCTCTTTTGGGTCGGTTGGATATTTGAACGCTTTAACAAAAGTAGACCATGTCGGATATATGCCATCGGTTAGATAGTAGCCATGCTTGTACGTACAGCCGTTCACAATAAATGGCAACTTAGGTGCCCTACCATTACGCTCGGTGAGGAATAGCGGAGATAGCATCACAACATTCACATCATTGTTTGAACCCGGCTGCGAGTTGTTAGTGCCATTTCTAAATATTCGTCAAATTCATCCGGTGGATTACCGGTTGCGAGTTGTTTAATTGTTGACGTACATTTTTGTATGTATGTGAAACTTTTTTGTGCTCTAGTGATGCGTGGGAATTGCACTAGGCTTTACCTCTCGAGGGATCTCGAGAAGCTTACAACCCCCACCAGGCAGTGTACCTGATCGTTGTAGTATAGTATAGTGACAAGTACCAGGGGATTGATCGTTCAACTTAGGAATAGTGTCGCTAGGATTAGAAAGCCTAAAGACTAGGTCTAGAGGTGAGGGATGATTCTTTTTGTATTTTTATGTTTTTAGAAAAGCAAATAAAAATCTCGGTTTTTGAAGGAGTGGGCGGAATTAGTTGCTAGTCAACTAACCCAATAACTAAGATGCAATCAAAATAAAATAATAAAAATGAAAATAAACTAAATTAAGATAGTGGTGTGAGCAATATATGGGAGAATTGTGTTTACATAGATTTCACTACTCCCTAGATATCTTTTACAGGTTAATTACTTGTTACAGTTGCGTGGATGACGGATTGTATTCCTTAATACCATTCATGGGGTGGCGTACTTACTTCCTACTTCACTCCTATGTCGAGCCGGCTAAGAAGCTCCTAACATGGGATCACTAGAATTCGCTCATGCATTAAATACAATCATAAAAACCTAGTACACATCGGTTCATGTTTCTTAAGACGTTCAAGTAAGTTACACAATGGAGATCTGCCAATTTTCTTAACCCTAACATTGAAATCATTCATCCATTACAACTATAAACAAGTAATCGAACTATAATCAACATCTAGGTTTCATTACATCTAAGCAAACACATGAAAGATCTAGCCTAGCATGTTATAATCAAGACAAGCACAAGATAGATTCAAACAACACATAGACATATTGAATGAATTGAAAGATGACTTATCTTAATTGAACATGAAAGGTTTCAAGGGGTGAAAACCCTTGAAAATACTGTTACAAACGACCTAGGGTTTATTAGGTTCGGCCCTAGTATTCTCCACACAAATTCCTCTTTTTAATGAATGAAAAATAGAAAAGTATATATAGATTTTGTGAGGTGACGGCGTCAAGAGTAAATTTCTGACGCAGTCATCTCGCCGCCAATAAAGTTCTCGGACTGCCTAGATCTGGGTTTGACGCCGTCATGTGTAATCCATCTTCAGGCCGTCACCAAAATAACTCTTGACGCCCTACTTCTGACGCCTTCAGGTGTTCTCTGGGTCGTCATGGATTTTGCTCTTGACGCCGTCATATTTTCCTTCTTGACGCCATCAGGTACTGTTCCCAGCATGGAAAATTAAGTCTTTGCCGTTTTCTTCACTTTTATGCTCCAAAAACGTCCAAAATGCTTCCTTTTCCAGAATTCACTCCCAAAGTACCTAAAATCACAAAAGGAACGATTTAGGGCAATATTTGATCAAATAAATTCAATTCCGGGCTTAAATGACCCCCTAAAAATGGTTCATTTTTCGCCTCATCATATACCCTTACATTTGAGATTTGCTTGTCCTCAAGCAAATGCGCTTTTATTCTAATAAAAAAACAAGTTAGGGGTCATTTAACACTAATATAAAAGTAATTACAACAAATAATCGTTCCACTAAAGACCAAAGACAAGCACGGAGGTCATACACTAGCACCTCACAAATAGTGTTTAGATACTCACATCTCTCGGGTGTAATAAAGTAATATCACAATATGGAAATGGAAAACATCTCTCACTACCTGTCATAGCAAAATAGATTACCATAGGCTTGGGAAAGGATCAAACCTCCACCACATGGCGTAAGCACCTAGGATAAACTATCAAAGAGGTCTTTTTAAAGGGTTGTAACGTTAGGTATAGGGATATGAAATACACGGTTTTGTTGGATATAGGCAATCTTTACTGGTGGCGAGTTAATAATCTTGGTTAATTACATGTACAATATGGCGATGCTAAGCCAAAACTAGACTCGACTTAAGCTAATAAATGAAAAATAACAAAAGTATAAAATAAACATAGTATGAAACGGGAAGGTAGTCTGTATGTTTTTCTCTTTTTCTCTTTTTCTTTTTCTTTTTCGATATATATATATATATATATATATATATATATATATATATATATATATATATATATATATATATATATATTTTTTTTTTTTTTTTTGCATACACTCTTACCCTACCATCCAAAATAATACATCATAGGGAATGAACATTCCCCTTACACTTGAATTTTTACATACTTTACAAATAACTAATCTAATGACTCGAATTAAGAAAATCAAAACACTTGGAGTACTTTTAAGATTAACGTACATATGGGGGTAATAATATTATGTTCTTCCCCATTACTCCATAACATTAGTATTTTACCCATGAGTTCCAATCGTCCCAAAACAATATGTACAAGGATATGACTCGACTTAGCAACCATGTAATCAATTAGATAATTAACTAGGGTTTAAACAAATAACAATAATGCACTAAAGATGAGTGCATACACGGAAGGCTAAGGCGATTTGGTTGTACATTTAAGTGAGATGTAACAAATTCTTCCTTTAAGTAAGATGCTTAAAGTTAGAAACGAAAAGATAGGCTCGGAGGGGTGTACTAGGGGTTTCGTGTGCTAAAAATGAGTACAACGCTAAGGTGTGGGAAAAATTAGTTGACTTAAATAGCCAAGTAATATGACTTAAATGGTCAAGTAATTATGATACATGTTTAACACAAGGGTGATCCTAATGCCTCTTATCATGTAGTAAATCCTACTACACGAATGTAGTCTCACTAGTGGTCTCGGGATGCATCACTAACGCAAGTTCTAGAATCTAAATGCTACCGGTACACTCATAAGTATTAATAGTAAATGCTTTTCCTATCAAATCTAAAGGCGAACCTCACATATTTTGGTGGAAAATTTTTCTGAATGGCACAGTTTTGTGCTAGTCATACAATCTCCTATCCATGAGGCGCTTGTTATGGCTAAAGTTTCACCCCTAAATGTTGTAAAAAAATTTAAATTTGGCGCTAAAAATTACACTAACAAATATTTCTCACAGTTTTATTACACACCTACCATCAAACAAACAAACTCAAGCGAAAGTGTATCTGTAAGGTATCATGATTTTACCCTCCCCTTACACTTAGGATGAACATTGTCCCCAATGTTCAAGTAAAGAATGTAAAAGTAAAACTGGTAAAAAAATGAAATCAAATACTCCCCTGATTCGCTGGGTATGGATAATATGGTAACCAGGTTAGATCTTCCTCCAAGAAAATGAACAATCAAAGCTTCCCTTCCAGAATATAAATCATCTTCTTGTCATATATAACCTGTTAATCCTGAGAGAACAAACAAGGCAACCTCGCGTAAAATCGGCGGCAATCTATATATGCTAACAAATCCTAGAAAACAAAATAAGATATAATGCTTGTGGAATGATGTTTGCAGATCTCCTGGAGATTATAAAACTAAAGGTTCAACAAAAACTTTAAGACTCCGTTAGAAAAACAAAACTGGTAAAATTTCCAGAATTTTACACGTGACGCCGTCAGGAATTTCTTCCTGACGCCGTCAGAAGTGCCCTGCAGAAATTCTTATGTTAAGTTTTCGGAAAATTTCTTAGAAAAACTTCGTCCTACTTCCTGGAAAATCCTGCAAAACATCATTATGACTCGATACAAGCATTTGACTCTAACAAATACGAATATACATGTTCACTTAATATTGTGGAGAATCATGATCGAGTTTGTTTCTTAAAAACATATTTGGGGTTTCCCCTTACACTTATCTTTTGCGAAATACCTTTGGATGAAGTTAAGACTAAGCCAAACAACAAAATAAAGTATTTTCACCATTTTAGTTTTGAAACATGATCTACCAACAATAAAAATAAAGCATGCATACGGAAGCAGATAACAATCAAACAAAACAAAAATCACACAAAACATGGGTTGCCTCCCAAGAAGCGCTTTTCTTTATTAACGAGTCTTGTAGCTAGACTCAAGATCATGGGTTACTACGTGACCTCATCCCTTAAGATGATGTACCCCATGTAGTTGCGATCATTACTATTGTGGTAGTGGTGCCTCAATCTGTCGATACTTGCAATCACCTCTCCTCCTCCTTTACTTCTCAAGTTAGCCATCCCATCTTGGCTTATGCTTTCAATTGTGAAAGGCCCATACCACCAGGGACTTGGTTTATCGGGAGGTATCGTTATCTCCAAGTGTCTTAAGAGTACTAAGTTCCCTTTCTCGAATGGTACATGGCCCCTCGTTGGTTGACTATGTTCGAACTCGACATGAACTTCATTACTTTTGCTTCTTTCATGTTCAACCTCCTTGTAGCTTTTGATTCTTGCCTCCCATGCAAGTATTTTCTCCTGAACATGAATAGGTGACGTGTCAATGTTGTTTTTGAGCTTTCTCCCCCTCAAACTCTCTTGCCCATATTGCGGGGTCATGGGAAAGCTAATCTTTCTTTTTCCTGATTTAAGCTCAATTTTCCTACCTTCATACTTAATGACAGCTCTTGCGGTGGTGAGGAATGGTGCCCCAAGGATTAATGGCATGCATCCATCTCCCTTATCATAGATGATCATAAAATCAACGGGATACATGAATCCTGCGACATTGACCAACACATCTTCTGCGATTCCCAGGGGGTACATGTAAGAGTGTCCAGCGAAGGATAGCCTAACACGAGCGGGGGCTGGCATTTTTGACGTTAGTTGGGTGTAGATAGTTAGGGGCATAAGATTTACTTCCGATCCTTGGTCGGCGAAAGCGTTGAGATATTTCAAATTCCCGATGCTGGCCGGTATCTCAAAGTTCCCACACGCCATATGCTTAGTAGCCACTTTTTGTACCAATAGTTTCTCGAATATCGATCCCCCAGGTAATGTATCATACTCATCTTTTCCCTCTTCCTCCTTCTCTGAACCCTGTTTGGAAGATTGGTTACGCCCGTCACCCTTTATCCAATTTGTTATAGTGCTTTCGTTTATATCATGTTTCAGGTAGTAACTTAAGGATTGGGATTTTTGCGGTTCTTCTGCGGTTTGTTCACTAGGGGTTTCTACTTTCTCATTATCCGTGTGGACAATTGTGATAGAATTAACAAATCGGGTAGTGGGGATGACGCTTTCTTTCCTTAGTAACATCCTTTCGGTGGTTTTCTGGTTGGCATACTCCTCCATTAGGCTCATCATCTCATTCATTTTCTCTTGCATCTCCTCTTTTTGTTTATAAACTACTTCTTCGAATCTAGCAAGCCGCTCTGAATGAGTTGCCATGTATTCCCTCATTCTGGCTTCAAATTCCGGGCTAAGTTTCTCGGGAGGGGAATAAGGTGTGGCATAGTTTTGAAAAGTCTCAACATTCTCTCTAGAGGGTGACTCTGATAACGGCGTTGAAGTCATTTTCAAGACAGAATTGACAGTAGCCCGTCTAGGACTTAAGGGTCTCTTTTGCCTTTCCTCAAAATAGTCAACTTTTGCCTCAAGTTTGCAAAGGAGTTCATCAGAGATTTGATTAGTCCCTCCAGGTGTCGAGATTGCGTTGACGGCCGCTTTTATAGTATGATTAAACTCCCATAACTCTTGATTATCGGCGGCAAGCACTTCAATAATTGCCCAAGACTCCTCGGCGTCCTTATCACGCAATCTACCTCCCGCGGCTCTATCTACTGTACGTTTAGTGTGACAATCGACATGGTCATAGAAAATCTGAACTAATAACCAAAGATTTATACCATGATGAGGGACTTTGTGGAGTAGATCCTTGAAACGAGCCCATGCTTCGTAGAAAGTTTCATCCTGATGTTGTTCAAACATCAAAATGTCATTTCTAAGCATCGCAGTCTTCCCCGGTGGGAAGAATTGGGCAAGGAAGCGAGTGGTGAGATCATCCCATGAGGTGATGGATCCCGCGGGGAAACGCTCAAGCCATTGACTAGCTTGATCACGTAGAGAGAATTGGAATAGGCGTAATCGGGTTGACTCTCTAGTTGTAGCATCAAGGTCTATGGAATCTACAATTTTAAGGAAGTCCTTGAGATGTTGATTTGGATCTTTGGAACAAAGTCCATGGAATGCACATCCGCTTTGCACCAACCGGATGGTGTTGGATCGCAAGGGAGACACATTGGCTCCTTGGGTGAGCTCAATGGTGTTTCGATAGCCTTGGTGGCTAGGTCAGGAGGGCTCTCCTAGGGTTCGGGGCCTATGAGGTTGGTTAGCTAGTGGTGGGTTTTATGGGTGGTCCTGTTGTGGTGGGTTGATGGGTTCAAAGATGTTACCACCTTCCATGATGTCGGATGGTAAAGATTACGAACAAAAACACGAAGAAATAAGATAGACTAAAGAGAACCTAAAAATAAAAATAAGTCTTACTAGAAAGGAATCTAGCAAGTAGACCTAATAAAAAGAAATCCTAACCTAGACAATAATTATTCCCCGGGCTGCGGCGCCAAAAACTTGATGCGTGGGAATTGCACCAGGCTTTACCTCTCGAGGGATCTCGAGAAGCTTACAACCCCCACCAGGTAGTGTACCTGATCGTTGTAGTATAGTATAGTTACAAGTACCGGGGGATTGATAGTTCAACTTAGGAATAGTGTCGCTAGGATTAGAAAGCCTAAAGACTAGGTCTAGAGGTGAGGGATGATTCTTTTTGTATTCTTATGTTTTTAGAAAAGCAAATAAAAATCTCGGTTTTTGAAGGAGTGGGCGGAATTAGTTGCTAGTTAACTAACCCAATAACTAAGATGCAATCAAAATAAAATAATAAAAATGAAAATAAACTAAATTAAGATAGTGGTGTGAGCAATATATGGGCGAATTGTGTTTACTTAGATTTCACTACTCCCTAGATATCTTTTACAAGTTAATTACTTGTTACAGTTGCGTGGATGACGGATTGTATTCCTTAATACCATTCATGGGGTGGCGTACTTACTTCCCCAATCCTATAAGCTCCTACTTCACTCCTATGTCGAGCCGGCTAAGAAGCTCCTAACATGGGATTACTAGAATTCGCTCATGCATTAAATACAATTATAAAAACCTAGTACACATCGGTTCATGTGTCTTAAGACGTTCAAGCAAGTTACACAATGGAGATCTGCCAGTTTTCTTAAGCCTAACAGTGAAATCATTCATCCATTACAACTATAAACAAGCAATCAACCTATAATCAACATCTAGGTTTCATTACATCTAAGCAAACACATGAAAGATCTAGCCTAGCATGTTATAATCAAGACAAGCACAAGATAGATTCAAACAACACATAGACATATTGAATGAATTGAAAGAAGACTTATCTTAATTGAACATGAAAGGTTTCAAGGGGTGAAAACCCTTGAAAATAATGTTACAAATGACCTAGGGTTTATTAGGTTCGGCCCTAATATTCTCCACACAAGTTCCTCTTTTTAATGAATGAAAAATAGAAAAGTATATATAGATTTTGTGAGGTGACGGCGTCAAGAGTAAATTTCTGACGCCGGCATCTCGCCGCCAATAAAGTTCTCGGACTGCCTAGATGTGGGTCTGACGCCGTCATGTGTAATCCATCTTCAGGTCGTCACCAAAATAACTCTTGATGCCCTACTTCTGACGCCTTCAGGTTTTCTCAAGGTAGTCATGGATTTTGCTCTTGACGTCGTCATATTTTCCTTCTTGACGCCGTCAGGTACTGTTCCCAGCATGGAAAATTAAGTCTTTGCCGTTTTCTTCACTTTTATGCTCCAAAAACGTCCAAAATGCTTCCTTTTCCAGAATTCACTCCCAAAGTACCTAAAATCACAAAAGGAACGATTTAGGGCAATATTTGATCAAATAAATTCAATTCCGGGCTTAAATGACCCCCTAAAAATGGTTCATTTTTCGCCTCATCATCTAGCATGAAAACGTTCTTGAAAATACTTGAATCTAGACTCAATAGCATGTGTGATTTTTAAAAATAAATGTTTAGGCATACGATACCTATCTTCAAAAAAAGCATCGTCGCATTTTGAATCTTCACAAAAATAAGCACGATGCAATCTTTCTGTAGCTTTGATCCGATTGTGGCTTACTGATTTTCGTGTCGACCTTATCGTATCATCTTCCTCTATCGCGTTAATAAAAACCTCGAGACTACTATTGTTAGACCACTCAAACGACCCATCTAACAATATATTCGAACCAATTCTTTTATTCTCCATATGGCTGGGGTTTTATATATATATATATATATATATATATATATATATATATATATATATATATATATATATATATATATATATATATATTGTTATGTTTTTTTTGGTTTGATATGTTTTTTTGATTGTCCATTATGTCAATATATATATATATATATATATATATATATATATATATATATATATATATATATATATATATATATATATATATTGATATAGCAATTATCCCTTCCAATGTTTCAAAAATTCAATGCCCAACGGTTAAATTTTCCTTCATCCCGTGTGTGAAAGTTTCATGTGGGTGATGGATCCCGTGCGTGATCAAGGTGATGGCGGCGGTATTCCCGCACTAGATGGATCAGGTCCCGTGTGATCACATTACCACTGCTAACACCCTTAATCCCCATAAAAAGACTATTGTCATAAGCTAGTAAATTAATGGTATAGATCATAGGAATATAAGATCAAACTTTAAATATTCTAGAATCATAAGATTGTCTATATGATTTAACCCACATCATTATCATAAAATGATAATGCAAAGTTGAGGGGAGATCTGGAACATAACTGTTTTCATTCAAATCATAAATATTTAAATAATCATTTAAAAGTGGTGTTATTTATTTATTTATTTATTTTTAGTTTTAATTCTAAATAGTGAAAATGATTCAAAGACACTATTGTGTAATGGATTGGAAAGTTGTTCCAAGTTGTTTTGTTTGTGATAAGATATTTTAGTGGATCACTGCTGCACTGCATAACTTCCTAATTACAATAAATCATATTTATGTAATAAACGAGTAGGGTACCGGTCCGCCGCGTTGCGACGGGGCGTTGTGGTTGGCGGAGAGTTTAGGTAAGATTTTCAGATAGAATCTCGACGTAAGAATATAGGGTATTCAGGAAGAATCAAAGCGTACACATGGCCTTAGTTTTGTTTATAAAATTATGTTCAAAGTATCTCAAAAAATATACAAACACAAAGAAAAGAGTGATAAAAGCAAAAAGGCTCAAGATAAAAGTTGAGCCTAACATCCCCGAAAACAAACCATTTGGTTTCTGTTTTTGTATATTATGTGACCATTGATCACTCTGAGCCTTGCAGAATCTCATTCATCCTCATGTAGTGTCTGCATTTGTGTACATGTATTCTTTTATCATTTGTATGTACACTGCTGTCAAAATAATTTGCAGTCGTACCTTCTTTCAGCTTACCTGTGAGCATTAGTAAACAAACCACGGTTAGACTTTATATTGGTGTCGCAATAAGGGTTAGGTGGGTTGGGGAACAAGTTCAAGTCAAGCGACTCAGGCCGACCCCATGTTTATCCAGATTCATTCAGGCCAAAGCCGTATTTAAGTGGGCTTGCTAATGATGAAAGTCAGTAAATAAAAACTAATATAGCAAAGGGCCATTTGTGTTAGCTTATACTATGAGCTTTTCAGGTTGTTAAGATGTGTAAGCGTCGATATAAGGTTAGATATTTTGGCTTATTATATTGAGTCACTTAAGATGCTGGTTGAAGGTGCAAGGAGCCTATAAGACGAAAAATGCAAACTTTAGCTTTTAAAATCTTAGTAAGGGGACATGCCCACAAAAAAAAAGCTAATCCGAACACCCTTTTTAATTGAAATTGAACACCATATAGTAATTAGAAAGTATTTGACTCCAAAGTAAAAAACGTAAATCCTAAAGTATCCAACATGACTCTATAACACGTATCTTCTAATAATGCATAAGCTAGTAAGTTGGGTCAATAAGCTTATCCAAACACCCCCTAGGGCCCCTAATAAACAATACTAAACACACCATTCTCTTTAGAGTGTTTGGCGTCCTATTTAAGTCACAACAAAAAATTCATTATCCAATTTTACCAAGCATAGATCTCAATAATAAACCTCAATCTAGAACTCATTTTGTAACGATTACGTTTATTGAGAATGAAGAAAAACAATAAGCATATCTTCTTTAGGTATTAGTTTCTTCATCTAAATGTTTGTGTAAATCACCAAACGCATTTCTCTCGCTCCATATTAGCTTCCTGCATTTTGCAGTTATGAGTCGTTAAAGTTCTATGCCTCCAAAATTAAAAATAAATGTGAGAAAAACCATAAAATTAGTAATTGCATGATTCACTTACTAAACGGGAACAACACATGAAATGGTAGTTCAGAAATTTTTACTATAACCGAAGTCCAAACCCCCTGCTATATCCTACGTAAAACAATCAAACTTTGTAAAAACAAATTGATATACTTACTTTGAGGAACGACAAATAGAAAGAACGTATAATGTAATACAAAACAGGAAGTGCTCCTATATATCAAAACAGAACAAAAAAATACTTATAATAAAACTATATTGTTACACAAATAACCAAATATATTAACCGAAACCTGTACTCTCTTGGAGGCCTTTCAGAATAAGTAAATTATGTATTAGTAAATGGCATCTGATAATGGCAAGTGAATGACGCAAACGTAAAATTTGGGCAGGTTATTGCAGACTACGAACCTGATGTTTCCTAAAGCACCATTCAGCAAATCGAACTTAAAAAAAAAAATCATACATTATGGGTAGAAAAAAATCCAAACCAACTTAATAAAATCGTACATTACGGTTTGCAGGAATTTAGTACACTTTAGAATTGCGATCAAAACAATTAAGTTGCCAAAATGTACTACCACTAACCTTGTATATTATTCGAAGCTATTGGCATGCTTAACTGGCTGCCCATGGGGTAGTACGATCCTTTTGTAGATGTTTGTTAGCGACTGTGAGGACAACAAATTGTTAATAATTAGTACAGCTGAAACTATTAGCCGTACACTGTAATCGGTGTATCTATAGACATAGAAACTAATTACATATCCTGAAACGTTGAATGTTGTTGTCGGTTGCTCCTATGCGACACATAATGTTCCTTTTCCAAGGGCTTTGGTAACATGCACTAAAACAGTAATTCATTATCCGTAAGTATATTTTAAACAACCATTTACATAATGTATTGAACAACTAACTAACTAAAGTACAAATAAGTACACATACCTTGATTCATAAACTAATTTGATTCATTCTTGGCAACAACAGTTTCTGGAGTTGTCGACTTGTCGTTCTTTCTTGCAGTACACCTGTAATGATAAGAGGTTGCAGGAATTTAGCAGACCTTAAAATGGCTCTTAAACAACCAAGTCACAAAAACGCACCTGCATATGCTTTACGAAATATTTGAGACATGTTGCAGCTTCTTTGATGCGACATCTTATGTGCAATTGTGCATCTCTTTGTATTACCTGCAAAAGAATATCCCCAACTTTATCTCTCACAATCCTGGTTCCAAGATTCACCATGAGATCATGTTTGAAAACCAAAGTTCCCTGAAATAATGCAACAAAATCAAGCTTATAACCAATAAAAATCAAGTTCTTAAACCTGAATTCAATTCATAACATGTCAAAAGACTAAAATAACCATGAACCACCGTAATGCCGCTAAATAGAAAAATCTGATATTGAAGATCTATAAAAACACAAACCTGTAACCAAAAAGAAAATTAATACACATAAATTAGATATAAAAAACCTACATGATGATTTTCGAAAACATCTTCAAACTTACACCAATAAACAACGTCAAAATTCTTTAAAAAAAGAAAATTCCTAATTATGTAGTTGCCGATTTACTTTGTTTAACACAAATAAAATTGAAGCTATTCGAAATTAGTGTTCATAAACTTACAAAAAAAATTAGGGGTTTGATGCTGTTGAAGATACGGCCTCTTATTCCAGCGGTCAAGAAAATTGCTTTCATTAAAATTTGTCACCATTTTTCAAACCCAATATTTAAAAAACAAAAAAATAATAATAAAAAATAAAATTCACTTCTGTGTCCACGAATTCGACAATATATAGATAGTCTCAAAAACAATAAGAATAAATAGAGTGGGAAAAAACGCAACCGTCTTTGGCGTCATCCTCAGCCTCTTCTATAGCTTCCAAATCAATATTAGACTCAAGCTTTTCTACTCCACAACCCAGTAATGTAACCATCTAAACCTACCAAAAAAAAAAAATAGAAAAATTAATCTCAATACTCCAAATACTCAAGCATCTTTGATTGGTTATCTTACATGTTCATTCACTTTTGTTTTTAATATAAAAACCAAAATTAAAAAGCCACAAAACCAATAGCCTTTATATCACAAAAGATTACTGATGAGTGCTCAAACACTCATCATTTTTGGTCAAATCTGAACTGCAAAACATACAAAAACACTCAGTAATGCATCAAAATACTGAAAATATTTCAAAATTGTGTTTTATATGTTTTAGATGCAAAATGAGTAAAAACAAATGAAAAACGTACAAAGTTTGCAAAATTGGCAGTTTCAGTCCCCCAACTTTCATAAAATTACAAAACTAGTCCCTGGATATTCAAAATATAGAAAATTATCACCAAAGGTCCTTTTGAAATCATAAGTTATCATATTTAGTCCTTTGGTGAAAAATTGGAAAAGTTTTGTGAAATTACATGTTTGGTCCCTAGACTTTGCAAAAATGACAATTTTGGTCTCCGTGAATTTCAAAATGGAAAAATATCATTTTTTTGTCCATGTACTAATGAATTGTGGCATATTTTACCCTTGTAACAACTTTGGATGTTTGGCAAAATCAGCCCCTCACTTTCACCAAACTACATAATTGGTCCTTGTGATTTAAAAGTTAACAAAATAAACCAAATGGACCCTTTCCTTATTATTACCCTAAACCAAAACCACCCCTTGGCCTGGCCCATGTACACCCCTAATCCAACACACCACCCTCACCAGCCCACTACCCATGCCCACTCCAAAAATATAAAAACAACCCACCCCGTATTATTACTCCATCCCAGGGTCAAACCAAGGTCAAACACAACCTTCTCCCCTCCCAACTGTCACCTGCTAAACCACCCCAACACTCCATCCCCCCTCCTCCACATCATCTCTCCCATCTCTTGTCCCCCCTCCCAAACTACTACCCTCTAAAACCCAATTATTACACAATAATCTCACAAGCAATCCCACAAACTGCCAAATCCAAATTTCCCGCCAAAATGCCAATCAATGGCTGTGATCAAATGTAGTCCATCCAACAGCTCCAAATGAAGTGGGAAAGTCTTTGTGGACCTCCAGGTTCTATAAAAGTAAAAGAAAAATGAAGAATGGATTTTTTTTTTTTTTTTTTTTTTTTTTTTTTTTTTTTTTTTTTTAGATTAGTAGTTAGTCTAGCTTAATTTTAAATAATGTTGAATTAGTTTAATTTTACTCTTGAGTTGTTCTTTTTAGTTTCAAAATCTTGTAATCAGTTGGATAAGTGTAATGAAAAACTCTGTATCACCTTAAATTTCTATTATTCAGTTCTATTTTAATATTTGAAGTTTTAATCTGAAAATTCCATTGTAGATTATAAGTTGTTTAATTATGGTAATTTCTGTTCCTTTGAGCTTATCTTAGCTTATTAATAAGTTTTTAAAGGTCTACAGAGAATTTAAATTAGTATTAGCTTAAAATTTGAAAAACCAAAAATACAATAAAAATAAATAGAAAATCAAAAAGAAGGATAGAAGAAGAGAGAAGCAGAAGCAGGGTTAAAGATGGATGGAATTTGGTATTAGTCACCTCATAGAGGTGTAGGAATGAGTTTATTGGACCTTGTTTCTGTGTTTTCAGATGATAGCATACTGTAAGTCTTTTTGGTTCAAATTTTCATTTCACTGTTTCACTAGTTCTTATCTACTTATTTATGTTTGTTTGAGATTATTGGAGGTAGTTAAGTCAAGTGGTGGTTTAAAATGAAGTGTTAATTCATCATAACTTATTGCATTCAATAGATAAATAGTTAACTGTCTCATTTTAGTGAAATATAGAAAGCTAGGAGTTTTAGGTTATGTTTTTATACTTATTTAGATATACTTAACCTTAATTAGTTGATTGGAACTTGTTTTGTACCATCATTCCACCCTTTGCTTCCTAAAAATTGAAAATCAGTTTCATCAGGGGTGTTTGGATTAGCATGTTTCAATGTGTTGTTGTTATTATTTTGTTGTTATCTTGGTTTGGGCATATTACATTAAGTAACATTAGGTTGAATTGGACTTTAAAACAACACCCCTGAGCACAAAAGTCAAAAATCCACATTGAGTCCCTTAACTGCCCACTGTTGGGGATTTAGAATCCACAAACCCTCAAATTAGTCCTAAACTAGCAGATATAGGTTAATTTAGCTTTTTCTAGGTTTAGTATAACTTATATAATCAGTAGGATCACTTAGAATCTCAATTAAGTCAACATAAGTAGTTTTTTTACAAAAGTCAAATTGCATGTCATCAGATTTTTCCAAATCTTGTGGGAATTTATTAGAATTTTGTGTAATGAACTAGGTCTTGAAACTTGTTTCTACTTGTTATCTACCACCTCAGCTTTAAGTTCCCATTGTTCTTTCATTTTTGAGATTTTTTCTCTGGGCCCCACAATCCCCCAAAGTGGGCTGCAGGGCTGCTACTTCCCCTGTGCAGCAGCTGATACAGTCCACACCACCACTTTGGTGGTGGTTTTCTGGCCACCACAGTGGTCCACAGCCTCACAACTTGGCTTATTTGAACCCTCCTCCTACCAGGCTTCCATGTTTGACCAACCATTTGACCTAGAACTCAGTGGACCCCACTTGGATTTGGCTCTTTAGTTTGTCCCATTTTCAGTCCTCACACAAGAAATCTAGATACTTATTGAAGCTTATTGGCTTATTCTATGGACTCCTTGGGCTTTTTCTTGCTTAAACAAGTTCAACCAACTTATTTAGACCTGAATTAACCATTGTGGGTCCCACTTAAGCCCATTTTAGCTTATTTTCCTCCACAGTCAACCAAAGTCAACTGTTTGGCTTTTTGTTTCATAATCAGCTTATTTTTTATTTCTACAAAAGTTGTTTTTATAAAAAGTTCATGTTTTTAGTTATAAAATAGATTGGTAAAAGAAAAATCCAGAAAAGTCAATATAAAAGTAAGTGATAGTTTCTATTTAATATAATTTAAATTTTAATTTTCATTTTTATATTTTTATTAAGTACTTAGCATTTTTATATTTTTATTAAATTCCTCTTATATTAAAGTGTTTTTAATAATTTTCTCAGATTTTTATTTTATCATTTAGTATTTATTAGAATTAATCTTAGTTTTATTAGTAATTAATTAATTATTAAGTTTTAAATAGCATAATTAGTTTTTATTAAGTAAAACCTAGTTTTTAAATTTTTCCTAGCTTTTATATAATGTAAAATAATTTTAGGAGTTTTCTTAGAATTTTTGCTGTTCATTTTCTATTTTTCTTAATTTAAAATAGTTTAATTAGGTAATTAGTAATTAATTAATAGAAAAATCACAAAAAGACAAAAATACTTATTTTTAATTTTAAAATTAGTTTTTAGTTATTTTATAATTTTAGAAATTTTATTTTCACTTTTCTAGTATTTAAATAATATTATATTGTATTTAAGTGTTTTAAATATTAATAATTAGTATTAATTAGTATTTAATTAACAATAAATAATTAATTAGTGTAAAAATTTATTTTCTTTTCCTAAAAATTTTCTTTTATCTTTAGGTTTGTAAAAAAGTCATTTTCACCCTTGGGTGTTTTCAGATTTCATTTTTCACGTTTTATTTTGTACGTTTACGTTTTATTTAAACGTGAACATACGCGTTTTAAGTTTTAAACGTTTCTGGTTTTTCCAACTTTCCTGTCTTATTCATATAGCTTATTTAAGCTATTTCTTTGTAGATTTCTTAGCTTAATCAATCTCAAACCCCTTTCCCGTCCAGATTCACCCGATCACAAGCCGTTTGATAACTATCACACCTCGTCGGGACATAACGACCCGGGGAAACACTATATTCCTCGGAGCATTGACTCTAGGTAGTTTGACCTTGTTGACCATTCTTTGGTCAATATAAGTTGACGGTTTAGCATCAATCAAATTTTGGCGCCGCTGCCGGGGAGGTTGTGTGCGTTTTCTAAACGGTTTTTCTGATTAGTGATTTTGGAATTCGTTCCATTGTACATTTATCCATCCTTTGTTCATACTTTCTTATTTTCAAAACAAAACCGTTCCCGAAAACTTTTTAAAATCAGTTTTCAACGAACACAAAAACACAAAAACATTTTCTTTATCATTTGTACAAAATGATTTCCAAAAACACCAAAAACATTCTCCTTTACCCTCTCACATCTTTGATTCTTCATCCCTACCCCTCCCAAACCTTTTGATTCTTTCTATGTCTCATCCACACCTTCTTATTTGCCATTGGTGTGGTAATCCTTATAATGGTGGCAATTGCCCAGCTGTGGCATGGTAGAGTCAGGAAACGGGTCTGTCTATAACCAGAATCCCTATTCTTACCATGACACGACTGATTCATTCCATCAGTTACCACACCATGAGACTCAATAGTTTTACTGTTGTGAGTACTGTGGTGGTTCACATTACAGTTTTGATTGTCAATCAGGAAACACGCTTGTCTATGAGCAGTTTCCTGGTAACGATTATAACTCTAACACTTATCACCCACAGCCACATCAGTTTTACTGTTGTGATTACTATGGAGGTCCACACTCTAGCTCGGATTGTCAAACAAGGAATCCATTTCCTTGTAACAATTACGACTCTTCGTTTTCAGACCCACCTCCACAGTACCAAATGATTCACACAACTCCTCATGATACTGAGCAAGACCTTTTACTAAAGGCTCTTGATTTATTGAAAGAACTTAAGGAGGAGTTGGTTACTACATCGTTTCAAGACTCTCGTGAGAAATCTATGGCAGAATTACTTGCTGAAGTACGAGAGGCTAAAAACGAATTAAGCATGGAAGAATTACTTGTCTTAGAACAAGCAGCTATAACACGTGCCAAATTTCGTCAAGCTGCTCTTCTAGACTGTGATGATAGTGATAATGAGGACACCCTTGATATCCTTCAATTTTATAAGGGTTCCTCAGATTCATCATTTGTGATTCCTCCCATTGAAAATCAGGGAGAAAATAATGAGACAGAGACATTACTAGCAGAAGATCAAATGGAACTCGTACAATCCATGAATGCTGGCTCCTCTCATCTCCCTCAGTCTGTTGTTATCACACCCGAAGTTCACACTCACTCTCTAAACATGGGGGATGAGCATCTTAGCACTGTTCCTAATAAGGAATCGAACGAATTAATAAAGTCTAGTGTTGAGATCCTTGTCCCAATCCCGAGAGAGTCACAGGGGACTTTTGATCAAATGTTTGATATTCCTTCTCACCCTAATAATCCAAATGATCAAATTGAGACTGTCTCTGATTCTAGTGATGATTGTTTATCTTATGGAGACATTGAGTATGTTGATGCATCCCTTCCTGTAGGACCTTAGATATATCAACTTTATCACAAATATAAGCACTAGAAGAAGGAAAGATGGTGACTTGATGAATAAGGTGTGGCGTTAATATGAGAGAAATAGAGTATAAAGATAAAGAGAGCTTTTATTAATAAAACACACACACTTTCACACACAAGCACACCTTACAAATGAGAGGTAAGGTGCCTTTTATAGTTCCATACAAAGGCTTTCAATGGGCTTGGGCTTGGACTTGGTTACATGATTTGATAACAAGGCTTATGAAACATAGCACATAACATATTAGCTTACCAAGTCCAAAGCCCAATGACTAAACAATTACTAAACTTAACAAATGACACAAAGTTACAATATGAGAATGACCATCACTTCTATACATATATATTTTAATGCTAACAATCTCCCCCTAAGGGGTGGTCATTCGAATGATGCTCCACGTGAGTGGGTCTTCCGTGTTCTTTTGTCTTTAACTTTGTGTGTCGTTGTGGAATAGTCTTAGGTCTTTGTTCCTTCATGCTCTGTGATCTTTGATAATTGATTATTCATCGTTCTTTGTTCCTTTGTGATGTGGAGTTATCTGCCTTTCGTCACTTCTGCGTCTGTGGTGGTTGTTTGCCATTCCAACATGCTCATACATCTTTGGACTTTGATATTCATATGCACGTAGTTCCCTTTTTTTTCACTTTGATCTTTAGTCTTTATACTTTGTAGATTCTTCTTTTTGGCGTAGAATCTTTCTTTGAACTTTGTGTTGTATAGATCTTTGAGGGAGTTTTCTTTAACTTCCAGATGTATGTATGAGCACGTGAAATCTGTCGCCATGGAGATGAAGTGTCCCTGCATAAAAACAGTTAGCAATAAAACATCCGGTACTTACAGATAAGAATTAGAGATCGTCAACAGCATAGTGTGAAGACTCCTTCTAACCCTTACCAAGGCCGTTCCCATGTCAGATACTCTCGAGAGAGCTTACAAGACCTACTTAGTAGCTCAATGACTGGGTGAGTCGCTGGGGATCACTCCATGACTGTAGACCATTTGAAACCACTGTGAACACTAAGCGTAACCCATAAAGAATTACCGAAGTGACCTGCTGTCAGGGCTGCTTGATGTTGACCCTGGCAGGAATTTCCATTCAATCACTGAGAATCACAAAAGTGAATCCTCTCATAAATGTTCTGGCAGATTGCTAAGATCTGCGTAGGACTCTAAAGTTTACATCTGGAGTCCTTAATGATGAACAACCAGTGTAGGAATATTATGTGTTCCTATGAGATCTTTTGATGAATCTCGGGGCTCTAGACTCGATAAGTGCACATTTAGTTTCCTATGCGGAGATTAGGGAGAGGTCTCCTGCTTCAATATCAACCATCTCTAAGAGACAGGTCAAAAGATTATGCCGGTTCCCCGTGAGAATGAAACAAGCTCTTTTAAGAGAACTTGAGTGGTTAAGAAGGTTTAGTGCAGTGCGTCACTGGGTCCATGACGTCTTTGTCTTCAATATCGGTGTCACCTTTGTAACAGCCAGTAGCATATGAGTTGAACCCGGTGTCTACTTTAAGGTTGAACATTTGGAGGGCTATTACTTTTCACCCTTTTTCATAACTTTTCTTTTTAATTCTTCAACCCCTTCTTTCTCCTTTCTCATTTTCTCCTTTTTTCAATCATACCTAAGGACTTCTAATTCTAATCTATTGGATTTGTCCTTGGGTAGATCCCTCCGGCTCTGGCGGATCATAGGACGGTTTTACCTAACCTTAGTCACCTTATAACTCCATGACTATCCGATAATTGCCATGAAACCATTTATGAAAAATCTCTCAAAGTGTTTATGATAATAAAACACATTGTTGACACTTCGAGAGTTTTACATTTCTTTTGAAGAACTCCCCCTTCACATGTGCTCATGAATTTTTTAAGAAATTTGCACATGCGTGAGGAGTTTGCACTTTTAGAAATGATCCACTTTCAGTGAACATGTCCGATTCGAGACACGCTTACATCACTAGTTAGACTAGCTTGAAGTTATTACCCGTCCTGGTCAAGTCCAAAGAAAGTCTCTCGATATGGTACATTCTACTCAGACAAGTCTTATTCGAGACACGCTTACATCACTAGTTAGATTAGCTTGAAATTATTACCCGTCCAGGACAAGTCTTTTCGATTACTGACATTTTAAGCTTCGTCAATTCATTGGTACTTTCTGAGTCGAGCTCTTCTGAGATTCAGTCACAAACTTTAAACATCTTTGATCACATTTTAATCATGTCTTCTCCCCCTCAAAAATAGCATATCGTGATATTTTTGATATCAACTGATTAAGAAAAAGCTTTTTGGAGAGATAGACAGATTTCATTTTGCATGAATTCGGAACATTTTTGTTTTTGTACTCCCCCTTAATGATAGCACATTTAAAATCAATTAAGGATTTAGAGGGTGTTATCTTGAGCACTAATTTTGAGAGATTTTGAGAAATCTTTTGAACAATCTTGAAAAAGTGCTCAAGAATTTTGTTGGAAAACGAGTTTATGCTTGAAATCTTTTTCGTTTGTTTAGACTCGAACTTTTTTTTAAAAAGAGTTCGTCATTGAACGTACAAGTCCTTGATTTGAAAATAATCAGAAGTCATCGTTTAAGTACGGGTTTCGTACTGAGGTATACGAAAGCCATTGTGAAGAAGATTTTGAGAAACGACATGTTTTAGAAAAACATTTTAAAGAGCTCCCGCTCAAGCATCTGTACATATCCGTATCATTGTTGAATGACATTTCTAGAAACGTACAGAATATTGATTTATACGAGAGACATGTCGTGAGAAGAATATTTTTGGATTTTTGATTTTATATTATTTTTGTATTTTTTGAAATTTTATATTTTTGTATTTTGTTTTTGTTGGTTTTTCAAATTTTGTATTTTGTTTTTTGAGAAATATTTACAGCCAAGCGATTTTGAAAACTTTTTCAAGAAGATTCGAGAAGACGTTCTAGCTCCTCAGGAGTTAGGCTTCGCATGCCAATTCGTCGAACTAGATAGTCAAACCGTTCTTTTGGAAGGGCTTTAGTAAACAGATCGGCGAGTTGGTAATCAGTCTTAACGAAAAATAATTCAACAGTACCCTCTTCCACGTGTTCTTTGATGAAATGGTAGCGGACTTTGATATGCTTCGTCTTAGAGTGATGTACGGGATTGCACGAGATGGCTATGGCACTTTTTGAGTCACAATACATAGGTATTCTGTCAAAAGTAAAGCCATAATCTGTGAGCTATGTCCGCATCCAAAGAACTTGGGCACAACACGCAGATAGAGACACATACTCGGCTTCGGCGGTTGATAGTGCAGTACAATCCTGTTTCTTTGACGACCAACTTACTAGCTTTTCACCCAAAAATTGTGCTCCACCTGATGTACTCTTTGCTGTAACTTGATCACCAGCATGGTCTGCATCTAAAAATGCTGTTAGATTAAACCCCAAATCCTTCGGATACCAAAGTCCCATGTTAATGGTGTTTCGTAGGTACCGAAAGATCCGTTTAACCTCTTTGAGGTGAAGTTCGGTAGGCTTTGCCTGAAACCGTGCTAACAAACAAACAGTAAATTGAATATCGGGTCGACTAGCAGTTAGGTACATGAGAGAACCGATCATGCTCCGATATTTCTTCGGATCAATGGGTTTCCCAAATAAATCAACACCTATTTTTGGTGAAGTGACCATTGGTGTACCAACAGAATCACAATTTTCCATTCCATGTTTTTTCAAAATCTCTATTGTATATTTAGCTTGATTGATAAAAATACCACGAAGGGATTGATGTATTTGTAAACCAAGAAAGAATTTTAGTTCCCCCATCATGGACATTTCAAATTTACTTTTCATGAGATTTTCAAAATGTTTTGAATGGTTAGGATTGGTTGATCCAAAAATAATGTCGTCCACGTAAATTTGAACGATCAAAATGTCATCTTTGAATTTTTTGATAAACAAGGTGTCATCAACCGTTCCTTTTGTGAAATTGTTTTTGAGCAAGAAAGATGATAGTTCGTCATACCACGCTCTTGGAGCTTGTTTTAAACCATAAATTGCTTTCTTAAGCTTGTAGACGTAGTCTGGATGATTTTTGTCGATGAATCCCTCTGGCTGACTCACATACACTTCTTCTTTCAGAGTTCCATTCAAGAAAGCAGTCTTAATATCCATCTGATAGACTGTGATGTTTTTGTGAGCGGCATAGGCTAAGAAAATCCGGACTGCTTCAAGTCTGGCTACAGGCGCGAATGATTCTTCGAAATCTATCCCTTCTTCTTGTGGATAACCTTTAGCCACGAGACGAGCTTTGTTGCAAATAACAGTCATTTCCTCATCCAGTTTGTTCTTCCACAACCACTTGAGGTCAAGAACGCGTTTATCAAGTGGTCGTTCAACAAGTTCCCAACTGTCATGTAAATTGTATTGAAGAATTTCATCCTGCATCGCTTCTATCCAAGGGTATTCTGCCATTGCTTCCCGAATGTTCTTTGGTTCTTTGAGGCTGATTGAGCAAATGTAAATGCACAATTCGAGATCAGTGGCAAGTTGTCTCCTTGTCTGAGCTGGCTTTGAAGGTTCACCAATAATATGTTCTATTGGATGGTCTTTTGTCCATTGAAACGTAGAAGGGTACCTTGGGTAAAACATATGTGTGTTAGATGGTTCTTGTAATCTTGAAGAAGATTCAGCAGAGTCTATTGCAAATGGGTTTTCAAATACTTCTTCTTCTTCTTCTTCTAACGCAACATCGTTTAAATTATTTGTAGGTTCTTCTTGAAAATTAGTGTTTTGATTTTGCTCATCAACTCTTGGGAGTTCAGTTTCAAGTACTGGAGTTGCTTGAGTAGATGTAGATGATGTTGATGTAGTTGGTGCTTCAGCTTCAATTGTGGTAGATGCATCCTGTGGTGGTGGTGGATGGTTTTGAGCGGGTGCAGCGGAATGTTGTTGAGATGCATTTGTCGAAGTTCCACCATAGTATTCATCAAACATTAACTCGAAGAACTTTTCCAGTTCTTGTTCTGAAGGTTTATCCGTGTTTGTTGACTGAGCTCCTTGAGGCACGAGTCCTGAACTGATGTGTCCAGAAGTCTGCTGGTTTAGTGCGGGTCCTAATCCATTTTGATTAGAAGCCATTGGATTAAGCGCGGGTTCTAGAGCGAGTCTCTCAGAAGGCATTTGTGAAATCTCGTCAAACTTCACATTCATCGTCTCCATAATCCTTTTTGTTCGTCTATTATACACCCTGAATGCCCTCGAGTTTTCTGAATATCCAATGAAGATTCCAATATCACCCTTTGCTTTTAACTTCCCTAGATCTTCTCTGTCATTCTTCGGATAGCACAAAGCGCCAAACACGTGAAGGTAAGAGATGTCAGGTTTACGGTTGTTCACTAGCTCATATGGGGTTTTATTGAATCTAGGATGGACTAGGGATCGGTTTTGAGTAAAACATGCAGTGGAAACAGCATCAGCCCATAAGAATAGTGGTGCACTAGAAAAAATCAGCATTGTGCGAGCAGCTTCCACAAGAGATCTATTTCTTCTTTTAACTACCCTATTCTGCTGTGGAGTTCTAACAACTGATGTTTGGTGAGTGATTCCTACATCTTCAAAGTAGGTTCTTAACTCCTGATTAGTGAATTCTGTGCCATTATCTGTTCTTACAATCCTTACTGGAGCTTGAAGTAGAACTTGGATACGCTTCAGAAAGGTGATGATGATGCCTGGTGCTTCGTCTTTTGATCTCAAAAACTTTACCCAAGTATATCTTGAATAATCATCAACAATAACGAGAATATACTTCTTCCCATTAATGCTTTCAACTCTCATTGGGCCACATAAGTCCATGTGCAACATATGTAACCTTGCTTCCGAATTAGGTACGGTTTTAGGTTTATATGATGCTCTTTTACTTTTTCCTTGTTCGCATGATGGACATAGGTGTTCGTTGGTGTATTTTAACTTAGGAAGTCCGGTGAAGATGTTGTCTTTGGCTAACTTGTTGATCGTGTCGAAATTGAGATGGGATAATCTTTTATGCCACAGTCAGGACTTAGTTTCGGTTGCCCTTGTCATAAGACAAATTGGTGATGTAGAAGCCATTTGGTTGATGTCGATAGCATATAAGTTTGTGCCACGATTACCAGTTAAGAGATCATCACCAACCAAATTTCTTATAAAAACCGTGTTTCTCCTGAATGCAACTTCTAAATCTGCATCACAAAACTGCCCAACTGAAAACAAATTGTGTCCCAACCCTTTGACGTAGTAAACTCGAGTGATTAAAAAATTCCCAAATTGTAGATCTCCATAACCCTGAATAGCTGCTACATGATCATTTCCAAAGCGTACAGTTCCCATGAATTTCCAGATGAAATTGATCAGCAGCTTTAAATTCCCGGTCATGTGCTTGGAGCAACCCGAGTCGACGATCCAAAGACATATTTTGATAACCTGCCAAGAGCAGAAGAGTTTGTATTTGGAAACCGTTTTGAATTTGGTTCCATGGGGTTAGGAGTAAATTCCGAATCACACACATCAAAGGTTGCTACATGTTTATTTTGAACAACTTCTAATTTGTCATTCTGAAGAATGAACTCTCTACCTGTTGGTATCCACATACAAAACTTAAGATAGTTCCTAGGCATTCGACTAATAGTGGTAGTCCTAAATCGTGCAACTAATCTTTCTATAGATCTGGATCTAGCACTAGGTCTTTTTGGAACATTCTTCTATTCAGGCGTAACATTCACATGCTTAGAAACACATTCATCATGAACATCATTAATTAAACATTTCTTGCATATTCAACAAACAGAGTCATTACATGCAATAGAAACAGTACTTTCGACATTACATTCAGATGAAACATGTCTCTTATTAAAAAGCGATAAATTCCTAGGGCGTTCTTCTACTTCTTCAGCTTTATTCTTGCTACTACTCTTAGAAACAGGCGAGACTCTATTGTTCCTTGTATTGCTCCTAGGCTTTAGTCTGCTGCTCCTAGAGGTGCTTTCTAATCCTGTAGAAGGTAAGGCATACACATTAGGATTTATATTGTTGTCCTTTTTAGCATCCCTAGATTCTTTAAAATTAGCCTTTATGCACTTGTCATTTGTCTTAGATGTTGAGGCAGACGCACTAATGGGACTAATCCTAAAAAGGCCAGGTGCTATCACTGTTGGTGTTTCGACAACCGCTTTTCCTTTATCGACAATCTTAACATTTTCACTTTTCTTAGGCAAGGGTGTTGGAGTGACTAGTTTTGTCAAATCCTTTTTCTCATCGACTTTTGGAGCAAACCGTGAAATTGACATTTTTGGTTTTTGAACCGTGTTTGAAACATTTGGTTTCTCCGAAGTCAATGGTTTTGCAAACTTAGTTTCCTCACCCTTTCCTTTTTGACTTTCAAGCTGAGCCCTCAAAAGATCATTTGCTCTTTCATGTTCTTTAAGGCACGCTCATACGACAATTTGTCATACTTGCATTCTTCCTTTTTTCGATCAAGTTGTTTAAAATATGACACATTTTCTTTTTCAAGCTTTATAAGAGCATTTTCATATTTTGAAACAATTTCGGAGGTCTCAGCTCTCAGTCTTTCATCGTCTTGAACAGAATATGTTTGTAAAATGATGGACATAAGTCATAACAGCTTCGAAGAGAGAATCATTTAGGTTTTCCAAAATATTCATGTTTTCACGAGTTTCATTAGCTTCGTTTACCAGGGATTTGTGGTCCTTGACAAAGTCGGCCGTTTCTTTTAAGAAAGCTTGTTCAAAATGGATTACCCTCGCACTGATGTTATTCAGTGGGATAGTAATTTCGTTTTCAAAAACTTTTTTCTGCTCAATATGAAAACTGGAATGCCAGTTGTTAATATTGATTGTAGTTTTAGAAGCAACAATATTTTGAAGTTCTTGAATTCTCTTTTTAATGTCATCTAGAATGTCTCTTGCCTCACTTGTATTAAAAGTGTTGTTAGAAGACATTTGTTCTATTTTTGAAAGAGATTTGGAAGCAATTACTTTCTTAGAAAACATTTTTGAAAATGGTCGTTTTATGGAAAGCACAGATGGTTCTTTTTGTGGAACAAAAGTAATTCCCGAAAGTTTGTTCAATTTGTTGTAATCAATGGGTTTCAAATTCTTTTGTTTCATTTTATTTATGCTCACTTCGACATGTTCTATCGTTTGCACAGAATCCCGAATGACGGGAGGATCATGTTTGGTGTAAATCACATTACCATTATACAAAACATTCTGTTCTTGCTGAGCTTTCTTGAGATTACTGGGGGTGCTGTTACCAAGAGCCACTTTATGTTTCGTATGGTAAATCGGATTAGTTTGATTTGAAATCATTTTCATTGTTTGACTTGACTGACCCGACTTAACTACTAATTCTTCTAAATGTGCAATCATGTGTTCTGACTCTACGATTTCGGCCAAAAGTTTGTCTTCTTTCTTTGCAAAGTCCTTTTTCAACTCATCCCTTTCTTTTTCAAGATTGGTATAAGCTGTTTTTTGTTTAGAAAGTTGGTTTTGTAAATCAGAAATTTCCGCGTTTAAAGATTTTATCTTTTTGAAAGAATTAACATCAAGTGTATCAAACTTGAGTTGCAATTGTTGTTCCCTTGAAACGGAATTTTGATAACCAGTTTCTAATTCAGACAATCTTTTGTTATGAAATTCAAAAGCTTTAACGTTTTCTTTGTAACTCTCAAGCTCAACGGTCAATTTAACATTCGCGGCCTTAACATCGCGATTGACCTTTTTCACGTTCTCAATTTCAATACGACAATTATTCAATAATGATTCAAACAAAGCATGTGTTTCCTCATCATTCTCAGCATGCTGTGAAACGAAGCCTCCATTATGATTCACATCTGGAGTTGCTGAAGGAGTATTGCTACTACTTGGCGTGTCCAGGTATGTATCATAAGTGGGTACTAGCTTCTCAGAATGTTGTTCCTCATGAGGAGACATATCAAATATATCATTATTGTGACATGTGTTGAAGGTTGATACCTCAGATGGTGCATTGGTGTCATAAACAGGAAGTGTGTCAGAATCCGTGTCATACTTAGCTTCCTGAAGATTCGCCATGAATATGAAGTTCGCATCGATATCTTCTCTATCTTCCATGTCATCCATGAGAGCCATAAAATCATTCTCCTCTGCGTTCAACTGAAACCCTGCCTCATTCTTTTGTGCCAACAGTAATGCTTTCTGCAAATACGATGTGTCTTTCTTGTTCGGCTTAGTAGGACAGTTCCTTGCCATATGACCTACACCCTGACAGTTGAAACACTTTACCGGATTACCCTGATTAACATTTCCCAAATTCCCAACTACTGGAACTGCAACATTTCTATTCTGATTACCCATTGCCTGATTACCAACATTCTGACCCCTCTGATTTCCAACAAACTGACCCAACTGATTCCCTGCATACTGACCATATTGATATCCTGCATTCTGATTCCCTGCATTCAGCATATTCTGATTCCCCATGTTAATTCCAGTAGCATATCCTTGCTGATTCCCATAAACTCCAACCATTTGGCCTCCGTTGCCCATATTGAAACTCGGCTGAGCAATCTGCTTGTTGCGAGTGTTAATTCCAGTAGCATATCCTTGCTGATTCCCATAAACTCCAACCATTTGGCCTCTGTTGCCCATATTGAAACTCGGCTGAGCAATCTGCTTGTTGCGAGTGTTCGATGAAATCCTTTGGTGGTTGTTTGTTGGTGTAGAATAACGTCCTTGGAATGCTTTCGACAGAAAAGCAAACGCTTGGGTCAATGCTGCAGTAGCTTCATCATTTTCAGTGAATTCTGGTTCTTGGAATTGTTGGTATTGCTGTTGTGGAATAACATGTTGTTGTTGATGTGGGTAGAACTGTTGTTGGTAGATCGGTGTTGGTTGTTGAATGTATGATGGTTGCATGTAGTTGTGAGTGTGAGATGATGATGATTGTTGTGTGTTCATTGGTAGCGGTGTTGGTGTAGTAGCAATTAATGCAAGAGGATCATGATTCTTTGCCAATCTTTCTTTCCTTACTTCATTAGCCTCAGCTTGGTTTTGTTTCAGAAAGTCATAGAGTTGATCATAATTCACCTTATGTAAATCCTTTGTTTGATTGACAATTGTAACATAACGACCCCATTCTTCAGGAAGGTTATTGATGAATTTGATGTTTGTTGAAATTGTTCGAGGTGTCAACTTGTTTCTGATTAACTCATTCATCAAAGTGCAAAACCTTGTGTAGTAGGATTCAATCTGTTCACCTTTAGTGGATGTGAAATTCTCCCATTCAGTAGGAAGTTTGTTCTCAACGTCTTGTTGTCCAATCTCGGTTCCATGACATATCCTTCTAGCACGTTCCCACATAGCATAAGCAGTTTCACAACTGTCGACCGCAGCAAAGATCTCCCGTGGTAATCCAAGTTGGATTAAATGCATTTCCATATCATCAGCGGCGATCTGCTTCTTGTCTTCCTCTGTGTAATATGCTTCTGTTTGTTCACGCACGAATGGTTGAGTAGGAGGTGTTGTATTTGGATTACCTTCAATTTGAACTTGTCTTGGCTTGAATGGACCATTTGTAATGGAGTTGATCATTAATTTACCATCAGGCTTTGTTTTGATGTAACGAAGCATGCGGCTTGTCGATGGGAGATATCCACCTTTTTCAAGCATAGGAGGTCGGTTTTCCGCACCGGCTGCATGAATATCTTGCTGAGATGCCATTGATGAAGTGTAGATTGATAAAGTTGATTCTTGGATCGATTCAACGAAGTAGGAGTTGTGTTTAGTGTAAGTTGATGCAAGTTTTTATGGTGAAAAATTTGATCTGAAACCTTAAAACCTCAATAACTTCCGTTCGGAGTGGATTTGGGCCTCGAAGCTTGGCTTGAATGATCTTTAGATGATTCAACGTGTCCTTCTTCTCGGTCTCACGGTCGTTTTGACAGCTAATTCGTCGAAAACGGAGTTACGGTTCAAAAGTTATGGCCGTTTGAAGTTTGGTTGTCAAAAAGTCAAATTCTTACGCGTAAAGCTTGATTTTACGCGTAAACCTTGAATAATCTTACGCGTAAGATGTTATGCATAACCTTTAAGTTATGCGTAAGATCTAAAGTTATGCGTAAACAATATTGTTTATGCGTAGACTTTGATTTTACGCGTAAACTTAGAGTTTATGCGTAAGAATGTTACGCGTAAGGTTTTTTCAACCAAATTGATCTCTCAAACTTGTCCAAGCTTGAAAGATATCCCGTGTCGAAGTATTCCAAAAACTTATCCAAGTCAGGGAAGTACTGAGTAATCTCTGATCGTTGAAGAAAACTTATGCGTAGGATCTTATGCGTAGAAAACTTATGCGTAGAATCCAACTTAAGCGTAGAATGTAGCCTTATGCGTAGGAATAGACTTAAGCGTAGGATTTTAAGCATAGGATCTCAATCTTATACGTAGACTTCCAACCTTTTGCGTAGAAAATCAATCTTATGCGTAGGAAAGTGAACTTATGCGTAAGAAGAGGGTTTTGACTAAACTTAAGCGTAGGAAAGGGGTTTTGACTTAATCTTATGCGTAAACAGTACTGTAGACAGCTAAGAAATCGTACTATTCACCCAAGTTACGCGTAAGATGACCAGAAAACATGAAAAATCCGATTTTTTCAACAAAAACCACTTTTTCCACTTGTTTCTATTGATCAAATCTTTCCCAAAACACTTAGAATCACTAAAACTTCAATAAAAACAACAACTTTAACACCAAAACTTGTAAAAAATCAAAACTTTTTGAAGAAAAAGTACACAAATGAATGAAAAGTGTAACTTTTTAACAAAAAACTTGATAAAAACACTCCTAAATCATTGTTAGGCGATTGATACCACTTGTAGGACCTTAGATATATCAACTTTATCACAAATATAAGCACTAGAAGAAGGAAAGATGGTGACTTGATGAATAAGGTGTGGCGTTAATATGAGAGAAATAGAGTATAAAGATGAAGAGAGCTTTTATTAATAAAACACACACACTTTCACACACAAGCACACCTTACAAATGAGAGGTAAGGTGCCTTTTATAGTTCCATACAAAGGCTTTCAATGGGCTTGGGCTTGGACTTGGTTACATGATTAGATAACAAGGCTTATGAAACATAGCACATAACATATTAGCTTGCCAAGTCCAAAGCCCAATGACTAAACAATTACTAAACTTAACAAACGACACAAAGTTACAATATGAGAATGACCATCACTTCTATACATATATATTTTAATGCTAACACTTCCCCACTCTAATGTTGACTTTCTTCTCGAGGAGTTCGCCGATGAACTCACTCACACCAATCCACTTCCATCGGGATGTGATGATAATCTCTTTGATTTCAAAGATGATATGGAAGAAGTCGAAGCATTCCTTGCTCTAGATAGTTCAACTTCGTATGAAGTTGATGATAACTATCTAGATTCTGAGGGGGATATTCTGTTCCTTGAAAGTTTATTGAATGATGATCCATCACTCAATTCCTATCTCAATATCGGGCTTAGTGATTCACCCACTAATGAAAAGTCTTTATCTTATGGAGACATTAGTGATGTTGATGAAATACCTTCTGAGCCCATCATTGATCACCTTATCATGACTCCTCCGGAGTATGATAGCCCGGGGGGAGATACACTCAATCATGAGAATTTGCAAATTCCCACCCACCCTCCCGGGATGTTTTTGAGCTTAACCCTTGAAATCCAAACTCAGGCTAATGAGCCTGTTCTCGAGGTGCCTTCCTCTCTTCTTCACTCCTTCGGGAATGAAGATACCATCTTTGATCCCGGCATTTTCATGTATCATTATCTTGAGCCGGATACTTATCTCATCGGTGTGGAACTTTCACGTGCTTCAAATGTTTGTCCAAACATCTTGAATGAAAGTCCGATTGAGATTGTTTCTTCCACATCATGCTTCCCCAAGGACAAATGAATTCGGGGTCGAGTCAAGCTAGCGACTCGGTAAACAAAAACAGTAGCATCTACTTAGGGTTTTCACCCTAAGTGTGGGGGAGTCCCCCATGCTATGGTTACTTATGAAGTGAAAATACAAAATGGTGTTTTCCACGCTTAGCTTGCAATGTTGCCCTTTTACGTTCAAAATGTCGGCATAATAGCCGGGACTTTGAATATTGAGGACAATATTCATGCTAAGTGTGGGGGGGGGGGGGGTATTTCGCTATTCTAGCGAATTTTATCACATTTTACTATCTTATACCCCCGTTTTAGCCAAAATTTCAAAAATTTTAAAAATTTTTTCACTTGTGCTTCAAAATTTTTGTGGTTATCAGTCCTCCAGGTCTAACCGACAAAGGGATTGGCTAATCCAGGAGCAAACGGCTCTTGGTAAAGATATATCAAATCCGTTTATGGCTTGCAATTTACCCAAAATTGTATGGTACCTCAACTCGCCATATCCCATAAAGCGAATGAGTTGGCTAGCCCGCAAGATTATGGCTTGTGGTAAAGGCAGTGGAAAATCCATAATTGGTAATCAGCTCACCAAGATGTTGACTATTCCATCAAGAGTTGGCTAGTCCAGAAGCAAACGGCTTTTGGTAAAGACTAATCAAATCCGTTGACAGCTGGTGGTTTGCTCAAAATCACACGGTTATCAGGTGTACCACAGTTCTCACACCTGGCTACTCCAAAAGTGATGGCTTTTGGTAAAGAGTTTAAAATCCATCAAGTTTTCAAAACAGTTATTGCTAGGGACTAGCAATATTTTAGTGTGGGGGATTGATGAGTGCTCAAACACTCATCATTTTTGGTCAAATCTGAACTGCAAAACATACAAAAACACTCAGTAATGCATCAAAATACTGAAAATATTTCAAAATTGTGTTTTATATGTTTTAGATGCAAAATGAGTAAAAACAAATGAAAAACGTACAAAGTTTGCAAAATTGGCAGTTTTAGTCCCCCAACTTTCATAAAATTACAAAACTAGTCCCTGGATATTCAAAATATAGAAAATTATCACCAAAGGTCCTTTTGAAATCATAAGTTGTCATATTTAGTCCTTTGGTGAAAAATTGGAAAAGTTTTGTGAAATTACATGTTTGGTCCCTGGACTTTGTAAAAATGACAATTTTGGTCCCCGTGAATTTCAAAATGGAAAAATATCATTTTTTTTGTCCATGTACTAATGAATTGTGGCATATTTTACCCTTGTAACAACTTTGGATGTTTGGAAAAATCAGCCCCTCACTTTCACCAAACTACATAATTGGTCCTTGTCATTTAAAAGTTAACAAAATAAACCAAATGGACCCTTTCCTTATTATTACCCTAAACCAAAACCACCCCTTGGCCTGGCCCACGTACACCCCTAATCCAACACACCACCCTCACCAACCCACTACCCAAGCCCACTCCAAAAATAAAAAAACAACCCCACCCCGTATTATTACTCCATCCTAGGGTCAAACCAAGGTCAAACACAACCTTCTCCCCTCCCAACTGGCACCTGCTAAACCACCCCAACACTCCATCCCCCCTCCTCCACATCATCTCTCCCATCTCTTGTCCCCCCCTTCCAAACTACTACCCTCCAAAACCCAATTATTACACAATACTTTCACAAGCAATCCCACAAACTACCAAATCCAAATTTCCCGCCAAAATGCCAATCAATGGCTGTGATCAAATGTATTCCATCCAACAGCTCCAAATGAAGTGGGAAAGTCTTTGTGGACCTCCAGGTTCTATAAAAGTAAAAGAAAAATGAAGAATGGATTTTTTTTAGATTAGTAGTTAGTCTAGCTTAATTTTAAATAATGTCGAATTAGTTTAATTTTACTCTTGAGTTGTTCTTTTTAGTTTCAAAATCTTGTAATCAGTTGGATAAGTGTAATGAAAAACTCTGTATCACCTTAAATTTCTATTATTCAGTTCTATTTTAATATTTGAAGTTTTAATCTGAAAATTCCATTGTAGATTATAAGTTGTTTAATTATGGTAATTTCTGTTCCTTTGAGCTTATCTTAGCTTATTAATAAGTTTTTAAAGGTCTACAGAGAATTTAAATTAGTATTAGCTTAAATTTTGAAAAATACCAAAAATACAATAAAAATAAATAGAAAATAAAAAAGAAGGATAGAAGAAGAGAGAAGCAGAAGCAGGGTTAAAGATGGATGGCATTTGGTATTAGTCACCTCATGGAGGTGTAGGAATGAGTTTATTGGACCTTGTTTCTGTGTTTTCAGATGATAGAATACTATAAGTCTTTTTGGTTCAAATTTTCATTTCACCGTTTCACTAGTTCTTATCTGCTTATTTATGTTTGTCTGAGATTATTGGAGGTAGTTAAGTCAAGTGGTGGTTTAAAATGAAGTGTTAATTCATTATAACTTATTGCATTCAATAGATAAATAGTTAACTGTCTCATTTTAGTGAAATATAGAAAGCTAGGAGTTTGTGGTTTTAGGTTATGTTTTTATACTTATTTAGATATACTTAACCTTAATTAGTTGATTGGAACTTGTTTTGTACCATCATTCTACCCTTTGCTTCCTAAAAATTGAAAATCAGTTTCATCAGGGGTGTTTGGATTAGCATGTTTCAATGTGTTGTTGTTATTGTTTTGTTGTTATCTTGGTTTGGGCATATTACATTAAGTAACATTAGGTTGAATTGGACTTTAAAACAACACCCCTGAGCACAAAAGTCAAAAATCCACATTGAGTCCCCTAACTGCCCACTGTTGGGGATTTAGAATCCACAAACCCTCAAATTAGTCCTAAACTAGCAGATATAGGTTAATTTAGCTTCTTCTAGGTTTAGTATAACTTATATAATCAGTAGGATCACTGAGAATCTCAATTAAGTCAACATAAGTAGTTTTTTTACAAAAGTCAAATTGCATGTCATCAGATTTTTCCAAATCTTGTGGGAATTTATTAGAATTTTGTGTAATGAACTAGGTCTTGAAACCTGTTTCTACTTGTTATCTACCACCTCAACTTTAAGTTCCCATTGTTCTTTCATTTTTGAGATTTTTTCTCTGGGCCCCACAATCCCCCAAAGTGGCTGCAGGGCTGCTACTTCCCCTGTGCAGCTGCTGATACAGTCCACACCACCACTTTGGTGGTGGTTTTCTGGCCACCACAGTGGTCCACAGCCCCACAACTTGGCTTCTTTGAACCCTCCTCCTACCAGGCTTCCATGTTTGACCAGCCATTTGACAAAGAACTCAGTGGACCCCACTTGGATTTGGCTCTTTAGTTTGTCCCATTTTCAGTCTTCACATAAGAAATCTAGGTGCTTATTGAAGCTTATTGGCTTATTCTGTGGACTCCTTGGGCTTTTTCTTGCTTAAACAAGTTCAACCAACTTATTTAGACCTGAATTAACCATTGTGGGTCCCACTTAAGCCCATTTTAGCTTACTTCCCTCCACAGTCAACCAAAGTCAACTGTTTGGCTTTTTGTTTCATAATCAGCTTATTTTTTATTTCTACAAAAGTTGTTTTTATAAAAAGTTCATGTTTTTAGTTATAAAATAGATTGGTAAAAGAAAAATCCAGAAAAGTCAATATAAAATTAAGTGATAGTTTCTATTTAATATAATTTAAATTTTAATTTTCATTTTTATATTTTTATTAAGTACTTAGCATTTTTATATTTTTATTAAATTCCTCTTATATTAAAGTATTTTTAATAATTTTCTCAGATTTTTATTTTATCATTTAGTATTTATTAGAATTAATCTTAGTTTTATTAGTAATTAATTAATTATTAAGTTTTAAATAGCATAATTAGTTTTTATTAAGTAAAACCTAGTTTTTAAATTTTTCCTAGATTTTATATAATGTAAAATAATTTTAGGAATTTTCTTAGAATTTTTACTGTTCATTTTCTATTTTTCTTAATTTAAAATAATTTAATTAGGTAATTAGTAATTAATTAGTAATTAATTAATAGAAAAATCACAAAAAGACAAATATACTTATTTTTAATTTTAAAATTAGTTTTTAGTTATTTTATAATTTTAGAAATTTTATTTTCACTTTTCTAGTATTTAAATAATATTATATTGTATTTAAGTGTTTTAAATATTAATAATTAGTATTTAATTAATAATAAATAATTAATTAGTGTAAAAATTTATTTTCTTTTTCTAAAAATTTTCTTTTATCTTTAGGTTTGTAAAAAGTCATTTTCACCCCCTGGGTGTTTTCAGATTTCATTTTTCACGTTTTATTTTGTACGTTTACGTTTTATTTAAACGTGAACGTACGCGTTTTAAGTTTTAAACGTTTATGGTTTTTCCAACTTTCAAGTCTTATTCATATAGCTTATTTAAGCTATTTCTTTGTAGATTCCTTAGCTTAATCAATCTCAAACCCCTTTCCCGTCCAGATTCACCCGATCACAAGCCGTTTGATAACCATCACACCTCGTCGGGACATAACGACCCGGGGAAACACTATATTCCGCGGAGCATTGACTCTAGGCAGTTTGACCTTGTTGACCATTCTTTGGTCAATATAAGTTGACGGTTTAGCATCAATTAATTACAACAATAATAAACTTACATATCTGTTGATACTTGAACGACCAGTCCCACATGACCACATATGTGTCTGGCACCAAAAAAACCCCAAAATTGAAACCCACTGCGGATCAAAACCTTTATCTTCACTCACCAAAAAAGTAAGCCCTAACTCCTGCAAATCTGTAGATTTGTATGGTATATGGGTGAGCAAAAAAACTGAAAAAACCGAAAAAGCTGAATCGAAAAAACCGCCCCATTTGACAAACCGATGGAGGTGATTTTGAATTTTGTAAAAACTGAATGTTTGGGGCGGTTTTTGGTTTCATGTTTTTATTTAATTTTATCTATATAAGATGCTATTTAGTTTTGAATTTTAAACATTTGAGTATACAACTTTATCTATTACAAAAATAGTGTTTTTCAAATTTGTTATATTGATAAATATTATATCTTTGTTATCGAACAATAGAGCTCTTTGAATGTTTTTGTGAACAAAAAGTGCAAAGCCGCAAATAAATTTATATTTTAGATTCATGTTTGGTGTTTCATACGTTTTTTCGAAACTTTGGAGTGCTAGATATTATGCTATATTTGTTTAAATATTTTTGCTTGAAAACTTGGAATCGCAAACTTTATATAAGATTAAAACTTTCTTGTTTTCAAGTAAGAAAAAACCAAATATAAATCGAAACCGAACCGATTCAATGTCAAAAACCGAAAAACCGAAACTGAAAAAACTGAAATCAAACGGTTTGTAATTCTCAAAAATCGAAATATAAGGTTCGGTTTTTGGTTTTACCATAAAACCGCCCCACTCCGCCCCATGCTCATCCTTAGTATGGTATATGGAAGATTTTTCTGGAAGCTTTAAGTGTATCTATGTGTGTGTAATGGGTATTAGACAAAGAATAATGGGCTGGATCGTTGCACATGTAGCAGGCCAAAAAAAATAAACACTGAGCCCATACACATACACGACGTCGTTTCAAATGCTATTTAGTATATATATTAATTGTTTTTTGGATATATCCCACGACCTCAAAAACCAAGTGGGAGTATAATGTCTTAGAATCATTAATTACAAATCAAATATTTCATATTGCATAAAAGTGACATCTGTGAATATGTGAGGATATATTTGGACAAGAGCATTAGGCTATTGACAGTAAGGACCATGACCGACTTGGTCGTGTAGGTCACAGTCGGTCTTGCTTGTTGTGGAGACTCGGTCACGATTGAATAGAGGGACCAAGAAAAAACGGAAAGGGTCGCAGGGTCGACCGAAACTTATTTTCATTTAAGTTTGCTTTTTGATCCGAACATTTGAGTATTAAATCGTGACGTTGAGATATAGCCGTTTGGGGCAAATATATATATATATATATATATATATATATATATATATATATATATATATATATATATATATATATATATATATGTATATATATATGTATACATATATATATGTATACATATATATATATATATATATGTATATATATATATATATATATATATATATATATTTTAAATTACCTTTTAAATACACAACATAAACACACTGCAATTCACAAAATCTTATTTCAAACACTCCCTATATTTATTCACACCATGAATTCATTCGAGATAGTTTAGTCGTTTTATTATCGTAATGTTCTAATATTATTTGATTTTTATTATAATATTTTTATTTTATTTGAATTAATATGTAACGGTTTAATTATGAATGAAATTTGAGTTTTTACTAAAAATGTTTAAAAAAAATGAACTTGGTTGCCCTTACTAGGCACCGAATCGCCTGCAAGTCGCTGGAGAGAGAAAGTTGACGTGACAGAGAAAAAGAGAGAGATTAGGTCACCTTAGTATGGGTAGCCTTAAAACTTTTTGAGTCTTATAGAATTGATTATCTATTCATATAAATAATCAAAATTTTTAAATGTAGTTATATCTACTAAATAAGAAAAAATTATTGAGATGATATTTAAACTTTAGCATATTCATAAGATAAATCAAGTGGCTGATTTAGTGAGTCTTTAATGTTAAGATCCGATCCTAAGTATTGAAAGATTATATGGATAATAAAGTAGACAACTAAATTCTATTCAATGGATTAAGCTGCGAAATAACAACGAACTTTTTCAAATATACTGATTTGGTACGTGTATTTTTTTTTTAAGTTATAGAATTGCAATGTACTTTCATAAGTGTTTTCATTTGATTCGTGTACTTTTTTTTAAAGTTGTAGAATAGCAATTTACTTTTCATAAGTGTTCCAATTTGGTATGTGCGATTTCCACAAATGTTCTAATTTGGTACGTGCGATGACGTATAAAATTAGAACACTTATGAAAAGTACATTGTTATTCTACAACTTAAATAAGTACACATATCAAAACGGGACACTTTAAAAGGTATATCGCTATTTTACAACTTAAAAAAATACACGTACCAAATCGGTACATTTAAAAAAATTCGTTGCTATTTTACAGCTTAATCCTTCTATTCAAATACTTGATTTGATAAAATAAAATTTAAAGTGTTGATTTGAATAAATGGATAATAAAGTAAACAATTAAATTCTATTCATACTTTATTTGAATAAAAATTGAAAACCTAGACATTTTGAAATGATTTTAGAAATGTCGTATTTAAAGTGTTGATTTTACTATTATGAGCCCACAACTATCAACCAAGTATTTTTTGGTCATCAATCCTTAAACCTATGCAAACCCTCTCAACCAAATGGGCTCTAATTATATTTGTTGTATCAAAATTTTGGATTCATGGATACAAAAAGGCTAATGATATGTACACGAAATAAATTACTTTGCACACAACAATTCAAGATGACAAGACCTTAATACCCTAAATAGTTTTTTACCTTGTTCTTCTCACCTCTTCTTCTTCTCTTTTAAAATCTACGACAAAACCTTCCCTACCAGTAATAGTAAACCGCTGGCTCCTTGAAAAAAAAAAAACCATAATGTTCGAAGATTGATTAGCATGATCGAATTAATTGATGCAGTAACAAGCTCTAATATTATATCTAGTATAAACTTATCAAAATTGAAAGCTTTAAGATTCACACCTGATCTTTTCCGTCGTTTTATGTTTAATCCTTGACTCCTTTTATTCATTTGATAATAACTAGTATTTGTGACTTACGTGCTGTAACATGTTTTTGGTAATTTTAGCATTTTAGGAGTAAGTATGTATGATACATGCTACATGCTTTGTCAATGGATTCTACTATATTGAACTAATTGTGTGTCTTTTAAATGTACCATCAAATTCGATGGTCGCCGAAAATTGACGGAATACAACAAACAGCGAACTCGATGTCAATTGTAGGGGGAAGTATGAATACTGGTTGATGATGGATTGAATGAAATAAATTCAGATTATAAGTCACATTTTGCAAGGAGTTTGAAAGTTATTAGACAATATTTGTCACATTGTGGTGTTTTATTGATACAGTTTTATACAATACCGATTTTAATTTGCCGAATGCAATTGATTATAAGAGGGGACGAAATGTTACCTGTGACCATTGGGTGAAATGTTACGGTGGTATTTCCAAAGGCAAGGGAGAGTCAGAGAGGTCAACTAATGGAAAAGAAAAAGTTATAAGAAATCTAGAGGGCAATAGTGTCATTTCGTCTTAGATTGCTGTGTGCAAAGTTATTGACTCCGTGTACATATTATCTCCCATATATAAATCTCGAGACCTAATCTTTGACTCTCCAAAGGATCAAGATTTTGGAATCATGGATACATGATCCATATGAATAGAAGTCTGTTACTAAAATCTAAAGGATGTCGAATCTTTAAATTTATGGTAACTCAAAGTAATTGAAATGTTACGGTGGTGTTTCAAAAGGCAAGGGAGAGTCAGAGAGGTCAACTAATGGAAAAGAAAAAGTCATAAGAAATCTTGAGGGCAATAGTGTCATCTCGTCTTAGATTGCTGTGTGCAAAGTAATTGACTCTGTGTACATATCATCTCCCATACATAAAACTCGAGACCTAATTTTTAACGCTCCGTAAGATCAAGATTTTGGAATCATGGATACATGATCCATATGAATAGAAGTATGTTACTAAAATTTAAAGGATTTCGAATCATTAAATTTATGGTAACTCAAAGATAGATCATGTTATGGCTAAAGGAGTTCAAGTAAGGTACTAGACATAAGATATTAGAAAGGGTGATCAGATTTTCAATGAAAGGGTTATTTAGAATAAATTGTGAATGATTTTTTTAATTCATTTCAATGAAGATTAAAATAATAATAAGAGATAATATGTATTCTTCTAGTTTGACCAACATGATAATTGACTACTAGTGCATATGTTCATTCAGAATGAAGTATATGTGGCTTGGAGAAATAGGATTATTATATGAGTATAATAAGTCTTTATAAGATTTAAGGATTGAAATGTTGCTGCATTTGTAGATCCGTAATATGATAGATAGTAAAGGCAAAAGGCAAGTCATAATATAAGTTTTATATATTAATGATGATTATGAAAGTCATAGGGCCTAGATCATCTTATTTTAGTATCTGGATATTGGAACGTTAAGCATGATTATGTAATGAATAAGATATGGAGATATGAGTTATTCACTTGTAATCAATGTGTTTCATATTTGCATGTTTAAAATCCATGAATAAGAAACAATAGATTTAGTTAGCGAGCTATTAATAATAAGAGCATTAACATTCTTTATGGATCTATCTTTTCCACCATTTTTGGAGTTGTTACTCTAAAGGATTGAAGAACCAAAGACTTACAACAATTGTCTTCTACGGTTTGATTAAATCTTAATCATTAACATGTTTTCCTTATTTGAATATTACCCTTGTTTAGTATTTATTGAGATTATTGGCTAAACACCCTTTGTATTTGTCTAGTTGAATGGCTTTTTTTACTTTTAATATGATTTGATTTATGTTGAATGTATTTTGTTACAAAATTTATGTGTTTATCAAAAGATTCATTTGTCTATAAGTTTTATATGCTAGATTTATTGTTAAGTAATGAATGTATATGTGACCATCCTTATGTTTGTTACTTGAATCATAGTTACATGACCATTGTAGCTGTAGCTAGAGATGGACCAAATGCTTTGGTTAAATCGAGCATAGCTTAAGCTTATAGGTTAGTGATGAATTGAGTGTAAATGACCATTTACATGAACTTTGCTGAGGCAAAAAGTGTACCGCTTTTAAGGGGTCATTTAAGCCCGAATTCGAGATTATTTGATCAATTATTGCCCTAAATCGTTCCTTTTCTCATTTTAGGTGCTTTTGGAGAGAAATCTGGAAAAGGAAGCATTTTGGACGATTTTGGAGCATAAAAGTGAAGAAAACGGCAAAGTCTCAAAATTCCTTGCTGGAACAGTACCTGACGACGTCAAGCTTCTACACGTGACGGCGTCAAGAGTGACAAAAGAGGTGGATCTGGAACTAATAACGTGACGGCCCAGAAAGTTTTCAAGCTTATTTGCTTGACGGCGTCACCTAGGCCGTCAGGGTCCAAATACACATGACGGCCCAGAGTATTATTCTACATGACGGCGTCAGAAGTGGATCTAGGCAATACGAATTTCATCATGGCGGCGATTTGACGGCGTCACAAGCTATAACATGACGCCGTCAAGGTGTAAAATCTATATATAGTTTTCTAATTTTCATTCATTAGTGTGGAACTTTGGGTGCAACTTTGAGGAATAAAGCCTAGACGAATTTTACAGCTTTTTCAAGGGTTTCAACCCCTTGATTCTTCCATTTTCAATTGAAGATCAGTACTTATTCAAATCATTCAATATGTCTATGTGTTGTGTGATTATATCTTACGCGTGTCTTCTCTTTAACATGTTAGGCTAGATTTTCATTGTGTTTGCTTAGATGTAGTGAAACCTAGATGTTGATTATGTGTTGATTGTTTGTTTATGATTGTTACGGATGATTGTATTCGATGTTAGGCTTAAGAAAACTGGCAGACTTCCATTGGTAACTTGCTTGAATGTCTTAAGAAACATGATCGGAGGTATACTATGATTTTGGTTGTATTTAATGCGTACGAGAATTTCTAATGATCCCATGTTAGGAGCTTCTAACGGCTCGACATAGGAGTGAAGTAGGATCTTATAGAGTTAGGGAATATTGTACACGGCCCTACGACTAGTATTAAGGAATATGGCTCGTCATCCATGCAATTGTAACAAGCTAATCAACCTGTAAAAGATATATAGGGAGTAATGAAATCTAAGTAAACACAACTTTCCTCATTATTGTTTCCACCACATTAGTACAATAGTTTCATTTTCATTTTTGTTATTTTATTTTGATTGCATCTTTAGATTAATTGGGTTAGTTGGCTAGCAACTAATTCCGCCCACTCCTTAAAAACACGAGCTTTTTAATTGCTTTTCATAAAATGTAAAAATACAAAAAGAATCATCCCTCACCTCTAGATCGAGTTTAGTAGGCTTTCTAATCCTAGCGACACTATTCCTGAGTTGAACGATCAATCCCCCGATACATGTCACTATACTATACTACAACGATCAGGTACACTGCCTGGTGGGGGTTGTAATCTTTTCGATATCCCTTGAGAGGTAAAACCTGTTGCGAGGGCGCAATTCCCACGTATCAAGTTTTTGGCGCCGCAGCCCGGGGAATAGTTATTATCTAGGTTAGGATTTCTTTTTATTAGGTCTATGATGAGGCGGAAAATGAACCGTTTTTAGGGGGTCATTTAAGCCAGAATTGGAATTTATTTGATCAAATATTACCCTAAATCGTTCCTTTTGTGATTTTAGGTACTTTGGGAGTGAATTCTGGAAAATGAAGCATTTTGGACGTTTTTGGAGCATAAAAGTGAAGAAAACGACAAAGACTTAATTTTCCTTGCTGGGAACAGTACCTGACGGCGTCAAGAAGGAATTTTTGACGGCGTCAAGAGCAAAAAGGATGACGACCCAGAGAAAATGTGACGGCGTCAGAGGTAGGGCGTCAAGAGTAAATTTGGTGACGGCCTGGAGCAGAATTACACATGACGGCGTCACCCATGGATCTAGGCAGTCCGAGAACTTTATTGGCGGCGAGATGACGGCATCAGATTTTTCCTCTTGACGCCGTCACCTCATAGAATCTATATATACTTTTCTATTTTTCATCCATTAAGAGAGGAACTTGTGTGGAGAATTCTAGGGCCGAACCTAATAAACCCTAGGTCGTTTGTAACAGTATTTTCAAGGGTTTTCACCCCTTGAAACCTTTCATGTTCAATTAAGATAAGTTTTCTTTCAATTCATTCAATATGTCTATGTGTTGTTTGAATATATCTTATGCTTGTCTTGATTATAACATGTTAGGCTAGATCTTTCATGTGTTTGCTTAGATGTAATGAAACCTAGATGTCGATTATAGGTTGATTGCTTGTTTATAGTTGTAATGGATGAATGATTTCGATGTTAGGCTTAAGAAAATTGGCAGATCTCTATTGTGTAACTTGCTTGAACGTCTTAAGAAACATGAACCGATGTATACTAGGTTTTTATGATTGTATTTAATGCATGAGCGAATTCTAGTGATCCCATGTTAGGAGCTTTTTAGATGGCTCGACATAGGAGTGAAGTAGGAGCTTATAGGATTGGGGAAGTAAGTACGCCACCCCATGAATGGTATTAAGGAATACAATCCGTCATCCACGCAACTGTAACAAGTAATTAACCTGTAAAAGATATCTAGGGAGTGGTGAAATCTAAGTAAACACAATTCTCCCATATATTACTCACACTACTAGTTAAATTAGTTATTATCATTTTTAATATTTTATTTTGATTGCATCTTAGTTATTGGGTTAGTTGACTAGCAACTAATTCCGCCCACTCTTTCTATACCCGAGATTTTACTTGCTTTTATTAAACATAAAAAAATACAAAAAGAATCATCCCTCACCTCTAGACCTAGTTCTTAGGCTTTCTAATCCTAGCGACACTACTCCTGAGTTGAACGATCAATCCCCGGTACTTGTCACTATACTATACTACAACGATCAGGTACACTGCCTGGTGGGGGTTGTAAGCTTCTCGAGATCCCTCGAGAGGTAAAGCCTGGTGCAATTCCCACGCATCAAGTTTTTGGTGCCGCAGCCCGGGGAATAGTTATTGTCTAGGTTAGAATTTCTTTTTATTAGGTCTACTTGCTAGATTCCTTTCTAGTAAGATTTTTTTTAGGTTTTCTTTAGTCTATCTTATTTCTTTGTTTTCGTTGTTCGTAAACTACCTCGATGGCTAACAATAACATTGATCGGTTGATTCCTGTTATTCGTGTTTTTAGTCGCAGGATTTTCCAAATGCCCGCCCCAATCCCTTTAGTGGAAAATGAGAACCCACCTAACCTCTCGCCTAACAACCACTTTGACAATAATTCTGAGTTAGAGGAGTCTGACCATGATGATGACCATAGGGCTAGTCCTTTTTACTATTCAGACTCCGATGAGGATCTAGGTGATGGTGATGTGATTAATGAGGATAGGATGGAAGAGGAAGTGAACCCTCTTAGGTATGTCGATCCTAGAACAAGGATTAAGAGTAATAGCTCATTCAATATGAAATTTCCTTGTAAGATTGGATTTAGGAGCTTTGACGCCTATCTTAACTCATCTCTCCCAATGAACATAATATCGCGCAGTGATTATAATAAAATCATGGTAGATGAGTTAAAATACAAAGGAGATAATATTATTGCTAGGGCAATGTCATTGCATATGTTTGTAGGAAGCTTTGTTTATATTGTTGAGTTCATGGTTATGGAGAATCTAGGAGAATTTATCGATAGTAAGTTAACTCAAGTTGTGTTTGGGAAACCCTTCAAAAGGTTAATCAACCTTGATGAAAATCTTCCGGAAGGGTTAATTACATTCTCGAATAGGGATGAAGATTTTGTTTACCAAATGCCCCGTGCACACCCTAGGTTCAAGGATTTCTCCATGGAGAAGTGTAGTAGGTATCCACCCCTAGAAATGCTAAGTGAGAATGATAAAAGAAAAGGGCTTAAATATACTCATGAGAAAAATAAAAGCTATTATCGTAGATGTTTAGAGTTAAGTGATGATTATAAGAAAGATGAGGCGACTATTAGATGGCTCACCCTCGGTTATGTGAGCATAAGCGACACGCGATAATCCATAACCTTGAGTCTAGCTAAAAGACTCGTAAATAAAGAAAAGTGCTTCTTGGGAGGCAACCCATGTTTTGTGTGATTTTTATTTTGTTTGATTGTCATTTGTTTCCGTATGCATGCTTTATTTTTATTGTTGGTAGATCACGTTTCAAACTAAAATGGTGAAAATACTTTATTTTGTTGTTTGGCTTAGTCTTAACTTCATCCAAAGGTGTTTCGCAAAAGATAAGTGTAAGGGGTAACCCCAAATGTGTTTTTAAGAAACCAACTCGATCATGATTCTCCACAATATTAAATGAACATGTGTATTCGTATTTGTTAGAGTCAAATGCTTGTATCGAGTCATAATGATGTTTTGCAGGATTTTACAGGAAGTAGGACAAAGTTTTTCCAGAAATTTTCCGGAAACTTAACACAAGAATTTCTGCAGGTCACTTCTGACGGCGTCAGGAAGAAATTCCTGACGGCGTCACGTGTAAAATTCCGAAAATTTTACCAGTTTTGTTTTTCTAACGGAGTCTTAAAGTTTTTGTTGAATCTTTAGTTTTATAATCTCCAGGAAATCTACAAACATCATTCCGCAAGCATTATATCTTACATTGTTTTCTAGGATTTGTTAGCATATATAGATTGCCGCCGATTTTACGCGAGGTTTCCTTGTTTGTTTTCTCAGGTTTAACAAGTTATGTATAACAAGAAGATGATTTATATTCTGGAAGGGAAGCTTTGACTGTTCATTTTCTTAGAGGAAGATCTAACCTTGTTGTCATATTATCCATATCGAGCGAATCAGGGGAATATTTGATTTCATTCTTTTACCTGTTTTACTTTTACATTCTTTACTTGAACATTGGGGACAATGTTCATCCTAAGTGTAAGGGGAGGGTAAAATGATGATACCTTATAGATACACTTTCGCTTGAGTTTGTTTGTTTGATGGTAGATGTGTAATAAAACTGTGAGAAAATACTTGTTAGTGTAATTTTAGCGCCAAATTTAAAATTTTTTACAACATTTAGGAGTGAAACTTTAGCCTTAGCAAGCGTCTCATGGATAGGAGATCGTATGATTAGCACAAAACCGTACTATTCAGAAAAATTTTCCACCTAAATATGTGAGGTTCGCCTTTAGATTTGATAGGAAAAGCATTTACTATTAGTGCTTATGAGTGTACCGGTAGCATTTCGATTCTAGAACTTGCGTTAGTGATGCATCCCGACACCGCTAGTGAGACTACATTCGTGTAGTAGGATTTACTACATGATAAGAGGCATTAGGATCGCCCTTGTGTTAAACCCGTATCATAATTACTGGATCATTTAAGTCATATTACTTGGCTTGTAAAGTCAATTAATTTTTCCCACACCTTAGCGTTGTACTCATTTTTAGTACACGAAACCCCTAGTACACCCCTCCGAGCCTATCTTTTCGTTTCTAACTTTAAGCATCTTACTTAAAGGAAGAATTTGTTACACCCCACTTAAATGTACAACCAAATCGCCTGAGCCTTCTGTGTATGCACTCATCTTTAGTGCATTATTGTTATTTGTTTAAACCCTTAGTTAATTATCTAATTGATTACATGGTTGCTAAGTCGAGTCATATCCTTGTACATATTATTTTTGGACGATTGGGACTCATGGGTAAAGTACTTATTTTATGGAGTAATGGGGAAGAACATAATATTATTACCCCCCCCCCTCCCATATGTGCGTTAATCTTAAAAGTACTACAAGTGTTTTGATTTTCTTAATTCGAGTCATTAGATTAGTTTATTGTAAAGTATGTAAAAATTCAAGTGTAAGGGGAATGTTCATTCCCTATGATGTATTATTTTGGATGGTAGGGTAAGAGTGGTTGCAAAAAAAAAATAAAAAAAAAATTAAAATTAGAAAAAGAGAAAAGAGAAAAAAAAAAAACATACGGACTACCATCCCGTTTCATTCTATGTTTATTTTATGTTTTTGTTATTTTTCATTTATTAGCTTAAGTCGAGTCTAGTCTTGGCTTAGCAACGCCATATTGTACATGTAATTAACCAAGATTATTAACTCGCCACCAGTAAAGATTGCCTATATCCAACAAAACATTGTATTCCATATCCCTACACCTAACGTTACAACCCTTTAAAAAGACCTCTTTGATAGTTAATCCTAGGTGCTTACGCCATGTGGTGGAGGTTTGATCCTTTCCCAAGCCTATGGTAATCTATTTTGCTATGACAGGTAGTGAGAGATGTTTTCCATTTCCATATTGTGATATTACTTTATTACACCCGAGAGATATGAGTATCTAAACACTATTTGTGAGGTGCTAGTGTATGACCTCCGTGCTTGTCTTGGGTCTTTAGTGGAACGATTATTTATTGTAATTACTTTTATATTAGTTTTAAATTACCACTAACTTGTATTTTGACTAGAATAAAAGCGCATTTGCTTGAGGACAAGCAAATCTCAAGTGTAAGGGTATATGATGAGGCGAAAAATGAACCGTTTTTAGGGGGTCATTTAAGCCGGAATTGGAATTTATTTGATCAAATATTATCCTAAATCGTTCCTTTTGTGATTTTAGGTACTTTGGGAGTGAATTCTGGAAAAGGAAGCATTTTGGACGTTTTTGGAGCATAAAAGTGAAGAAAACGACAAAGACTTAATTTTCCTTGCTGGGAACAGTACCTGACGGCATCAAGAAGGAATTTTAACGGCGTCAAGAGCAAAATGGATGAAGACCCAGAGAAAACGTGACGGCATCAGAAGTAGGGCGTCAAGAGTTAATTTGGTGACGGCCTGGAGCAGAATTACACATGACGACGTCACCCATGAATCTAGGCAGTCCGAGAACTTTATTGGCGGTGAGATGACGGCGTCAGATTTTTCCTCTTGACGCCGTCACCTCACAAAATCTATATATACTTTTCTATTTTTCATTCATTAAGAGAGGAACTTGTGAGGAGAATTCTAGGGCCGAACCTAATAAACCCTAGGTCGTTTGTAACAGTATTTTCAAGGGTTTTCACCCCTTGAAACCATTGATGTTCAATTAAGATAAGTTTTCTTTCAATTCATTTAATATGTCTATGTGTTGTTTGAATATATCTTATGCTTGTCTTGATTATAACATGTTAGGCTAGATCTTTCATGTGTTTACTTAGATGTAATGAAACCTAGATGTCGATTTTAGGTTGATTGCTTGTTTATAGTTGTAATGGATGAATGATTTCAATGTTAGGCTAAAGAAAATTGGCAGATCTCTATTGTGTAACTTGCTTGAACGTCTTAAGAAACATGAACTGATGTGTACTAGGTTTTTATGATTGTATTTAATACATGAGCAAATTCTAGTGATCCCATGTTAGGAGCTTCTTAGCCGGCTCGACATAGGAGTGAAGTAGGAGCTTATAGGATTAGGGAAGTAAGTACGCCACCCCATGAATGGTATTAAGGAATACAATCCGTCATCCACTCAACTATAACAAGTAATTAACCTGTAAAAGATATCTAGGGAGTAGTGAAATCTAAGTAAACACAATTCTCCCATATATTGCTCACACCACTAGTTAAATTAGTTTATTTTCATTTTTATTATTTTATTTTGATTGCATCTTAGTTATTGGGTTAGTTGACTAGCAACTAATTCCGCCCACTCTTTCAATACCCGAGATTTTACTTGCTTTTATTAAACATAAAAAAATACAAAAAGAATCATCCTTCACCTCTAGACCTCGTTCATAGGCTTTCTAATCCTAGCGACACTATTCCTGAGTTGAACGATCAATCCCCCGGTACTTGTCACTATACTCTACTACAACGATCAGGTACACTGCCTGGTGGGGGTTGTAAGCTTCTCGAGATCCCTCGAGAGGTAAAGCCTGGTGCAATTCCCATGCATCAGTCTGCTTGCTAGATTCTTTTCTAGCTAGTAAGGTTTTATTTTTATTTTTAGGTTTTCTTTAGTCTATCTTATTTCTTCGTTTCTTTGTTCGTAACCTTTACCATTCGTTATCATGGAAGGTGGTAACATCTTTGAACCCATCAACCCACCACAACAAAACCACCCAAAAAACCCACCGCTAGCAAACCAACTTCCTAGGCCCCGAACTTTAGGAGAGTATTCCTGTCCTAGCCACCAAGGCTATCGAAACACCATTGAGCTCACCCAAGGAGCCAATGTGTCCCCCTTGCGATCTGACACCATCCGGTTAGTGCAAAGCGGATGTGCATTCCATGGACTACGTTCCGAAGATCCTAATTAACATCTCAAGGATTTCCTTAAAATCATAGATTCCATAGACCTTGATGTTGTAACTAGAGAGTCGACCCAATTACGTCTATTCCAATTCTCTCTACGTGATCAAGCTAGTCAATGACTTGAACGTTTACCCGCGGGATCCATCACCTCATGGGATGATCTCACCTCTCGTTTCCTTGCTCAATTTTTCCCACCGGGGAGTACTACCAAGCTTAGAAATGATATCTTGATGTTCCAACAACGTCAAGGTGAAACTCTATATGAAGCATGGACTCGTTTCAAGGACTTACTCCAAAAAGTCCCTCATCATGGCCTAGATATTTGGCTCCAAGTCCAAATCTTTTATGACCATATTGTAAACTCCCGTAAATTTCCCTATAAATAGTAAAAGTAAATCAAAGACTAATATATCATTACGTTAATTAATAACGTTTTTACCAATAACAATTTTTTTTTATATGCTATGTTACTCCAAATCACTACGATACTTATAATCCTTTTTTTACTCGGAACGATGCTCACACATGTACCACTATAGTCTAACAATCACCAGAATATTAAATTTTTACCACTTACGAACTTACGTAACATATTTTAACTAAATGCGTTCGACAACGTCCGGACTCACGTAAACGTCACACTAATTAATTTCTAAACTTATCACTAATCACAATTAATATTTTACTAACCCTAAAATACACCTAACCGGACCCTATATCTCACCCTAAGCCCAACACATTTCTCGGCTTGTTACTATTCCCAGCCCAAAACCAATTTAGCCCATTTACCTTATTTTGTTTTCAAACCATTCGACTAGACAAGCTAGAAACAAGCCTCGTATGCTCAAATCCTACACACGACACCCACTTATTTTTACACACCCTCGTTCCTCCCCTAGCCAACAATTAGAGTGTCGATTTTTAGTTCCCCACATCGAGTCTAGATACGTTATCACTAGGCAAAGCATTTGTCCCAAAAACGATTTCATAAAATTTCAACTAATCCAAAACTCAACCATTTTTACCCACGTTTGTTTCTATAACGTTCTAAACTCATTCTAAACACAAACTAATGTCTAAATGTTGCAAAGTTATCAAGTCTCACAAGTCTCAACCGATTTACAAATCGGTTTACAAAATAAAATAGTGGTCGACATGCATGTTTCAAACAAACTAGTACCTCCTTGTTTCATGCACACTCATTTACATATTATATTCACCTAGGCAAAGTACTATAACATTTTAAAAGCCAATTCACAAGTACCATTTCATTTTAAAATTGCCAATGCCCGCGTTTTCTTTGAATGTAAGTATGTCGACACATAAGAAACCAAAAAACTTGAGTAACTTGTTTACTCTTACACACTAGGACTTTTGAATACACGTAACGATCCCATCTCATTAAATTTTAGATACTAGAATACATTAGGTACCATATATAAACCCCATGCATGCATGCTTTCGTTTTCATTTCCATGCAAACCGAAAACTTACCAAAAATTTCTAAGTAGTGAGTCTAGTCTTGGGTCGAAGCAATTGGGTAGGAATTCAAAGGATTCGTGTGGGTTTAGGAGGAACAAGTTGTTGTTTGTGAACCTTGGTCGAGCAAACATACACGCTACGTACTCATATCACTCACTTCTCAACTCTACGTCTCATTTACCCCACCATTTTGGTGTCGTAAGTTCTTAACGAACTCTTTTCAATATTTAGATAAACATTCATTTGTATTATTTTTGTACGCGACACAAACAAATGCACCTCATTATTCGAAAACTAAATAAACAACATATACATATTTTACTTTCTTCTATATATTTTACATGTAGGACCTTAGATATATCAACTTTATCACAAATATAAGTACTAGATGAAGTAAAGATGGTGACTTGGTAAGATGTATGTGGCATTAATACATGAGAGACAAGAGATGAAATATGGAACTTTTATTCAAAGAAAAACACACACTTACACACACAAGCACACACCTCCAATGAGCCTTTGAGGTGTTTAAATAGTTCTTAACATGAGATGCCCTATGGGCTTTCCATGGGCTTGGTCTTGGGCTTGGTTTCCTTTTACATATAAAGGCTTACATTACTTAACTCATGACATATTAGCTTATCAAGACCAAGGCCCATTGACTATTCTAATAACAAAAACTACGACACATTACAACGTTACAATAAATGAGAATGACCATCACTTTTTAATATAATTTTTTACTGCTAACAATCTCCCCCTAAGGGGTGGTCATTCGAATGATGCTCCACGTGATTAGGTCTTCTTTGTTCTTTGTTGTTGACCATTGTGTGTCGTAGCAGAATAGTCTTTAGTCTTTGTTCCTTCATGCTTTGTGATCTTTGATGACTGACTTTTCATCGTTCTTTGTTCCTTTGTGATGTGGAGCAATCTGCCTTTCGTCACTTCTGCGTCTGTGGTGGTTGTCTGCCATTCCAACATGCTCATACGTCTTTAGTCTTTGTGATACATGCATTCGTTATTCCCGTTCTTTCACATCAATCTTTGTCACTTTACTTCTGTAGATTCTTCAACATTGCGTAGAATCTTTCTTTGAACCTTTCTTCGCTTTGATCTTTGTGAGAACTTTCCTTTGACTTCGAGATGCATGTATGAGCATGTGGAATCCTTCGCCATAGAGATGATGTTTCCCTGCAGGTAAACAGTTAGCAATAAAACATCCGGTACTTACAGATAAGAATTAGAGATCGTCAACAGCATAGTGTGAAGACTCCTTCTAACCCTTACCAAGGCCGTTCCCATGTCAGATACTCTCGAGAGAGCTTACAAGACCTACTTAGTAGCTCAATGACTGGGTGAGTCGTTGGGGATCACTCCACGACTGTAGACCATTTGAAACCACCGCGAACACTAAGAGTAACTGATGAGTGCTCAAACACTCATCGTTATTGACGTATTTAAACTGCCAAAACATACAAAAACAATCAAAAAGATATCAAAATACTTAAATTATCCCAGGGATTGTGTTTTATGTGTTTTAAAAGCAAATTGAGCAAAAACAAAGAAAAAACGTACAAAGTTTGCAATATTGGCAGTTTCAGTCCCCCAAGTTTCAAAACTTGTCAAATTTAGTCCCTATGCTTTTATTTTGAAAGGAAAAGTCAACCCAAGGTTTTGAAAGTCAATTTCACAAAATATTACACTTGGGTAACAAGTTTTCCAAAATTACAAGTTTAGTCCCTGAAAATCCAAATATGGCAAAATAGATCCCTGGGAATTTTGAAAAATCAAAAATGGCAAAATTGGTTCTTGGTTTATTAATGATTGGCATAATTGGTCCTTGGAAGCAAATTTGGAAAACTGCAAAACCAGTCCTTGAAGTTTGATACAATTACAAAATTGGTCCTTGTCACTAAACTAACCAACCGGACCCTTGTTTTAATATCAACCCAAAACCAAAACCTTTACCCAATCCAACCCCCTAACCCAGTCCACCTCCCAGGCCCAACTTCACCAAGCCCAGTCCATTTTTAATATTAAAACCCTCCGGTCAAACTCCCCCGCTGACCATCTCCTTCCCCCCAACACCAGAGCGCAAAACCAGGGAGACAATCTCCCCCCTCCTCACCTTTTTCACCAATTCCCCCCCCCCCCCCACAATTAATACTCCCCACCAAACAAACCCACCACAATTAATACCCTCAACAACACCCACCAGTACCACTAAAAATTGCCCCGACCCTCTTTTGGCGCCAAAATCGTGATCAAAGGCTAGGAATGATCTCAAAGAAATTCAATGGTGAGGATTTGGTCAAGGAGTCATCACAAAGACCTTGGGACTATCAGAATTCAAAGAGAGCCCATGTGGGAGACTTAGGTCCTAGTTGTTAGCTCGTATTATATATTTGAGCTCATGTGAGCCATAGTAGTGTGTAATTTCTTTAGTTTTAAGTTTTTCAGTTTATTTTTAATGTATTGTAACTTTTATTATCAATGAAAGGCTGATTTGAAGTTTAAGTCTCATTTTCAATTTTTCAAGTTCAATAAAATTTCTCAAGTATCAAAGTAAGGATCTAATGTGTGTTTAATCTATTCATAAGCTCTTACAAACTCAGAAAACAACTTTTTAAAAGCTTTACAAGCTTTTATCAGCATCCTAACTCAGTTTTCAATAATTACTAAAAAATTAAGAAAAATCATAAATAAATAAAAAAGTGGTGATTAAGGATTGAGTAAGCTTGGAGCACAGTTAATCAAGGATGGCTGTGGGTTAGGTACCTCATGGGAGGGCATTAGGATTGGTTCATTTGATCTTTGGTACTTGGCAGCTTGGCTTGGAAGGCTTATGTAAGCCTTACTCTTAATTTTTACTCTCTCAAGTAGTTTAGTCAGTTGTTATTGTTTAAAATACCTAGTTATTGCTTATTATAATAGTTGTACTCAGTAGATTGCATTGTGGTGTCTTGTTAACTTAGTTTGATTTAGATTTAATTTTAAAGGGGTGTTTGGTTGTAGGTTGTTTACATTGTTCCACTTGCTTCATTGTGCATTACTGTGTTTCTTTTAGTTGCTTGGGGTGTGTTAGAGTCTAATTGACCAGATTCTGAGTCTCAAACTCAGCCAAAGTCAAAATCACAAGGAAATACTCACCACAGTTAACTGTAGTGAGTTTTGAAGTCCAAAACTCATCAAACCATTTCACAAGTTGGATTTTTTACTTAAGTTAACTTTTATACAGCTTATCATAACATTTTAAGTCATTAAATCAGCAATCAAAGTTCCCAAAAGTCAAAACTCAAATTTTTCTAAAAAGTCAAAAAGCTCAATCTCAGATTTTTGCCAAAATGGCATGAATTAAATTGATTTTTGTGTAGTGATTCAAGACCTGAAACTTGTTGTGTGATTACTCTATCAGCTGATCTTTGGAATTTCATGATTGGTTGATTTTTGTGATTTTTTCTTAATGACCAAAAAGCCCTTGGAACTGACTTGCAGGGCAAGATAGTTGCCCTGTCTCAGCAGACTCAGGTCACACACCAACCTTTGGTGGTGTTTTGTGGTTAACCCAGTGGGTCCCACACCTCCATCTTGGTTTCATACAACCCCCCTCCTACCAGGGAGTAAGGGTTGACCATTTGTTTGACCTGTAAACCTGTGGACCCCACTTAGTTTGACCTCCCAAGTCTGTCCCTCAACTGACTCAGAATCTCTATAAGCCAAGTGCTTATTCTGAGTTTGTGGCTTAATTTATTATCTTATTTGTCTGTTACTTGCTTTAACTTGTTCATTGTACTTATTTGTATCTGTTTTCACCAAAGTAGACCCCACATTAGCTCATTTGAGCTTATTTCCACTTCTGGTCAAAGAAAGTCAACTGTCATAGGAATAAGCACTTGAAGTGCTTATTTCCTTGACCACAGTCAAAGTCACTTCACAAAAGTTGTCTAAAAGCTTGTAATAAGCAGTTTGGAAGGAGAAAATCTCAAATAAGCCCAACTTAATTGAAGTGATAGCTTCTATTTAAGCCAATTGGCTTATTCATCAGCTTATAATTAAGCAATTTCCATTTTTATAATTTTCCTAGGCTTCTGGTGTGTAAAAACCATTTCTGTAATTTTTTCAGATTTTTCTTTTATCATTTAGTATTTTTCCTAATTTAAAATAGTTTTTAGTAATTATTAAATAGTTAATAATTAATAATAATTAATTAGTAAATCAGAAAAATATAAATTAAATTTTAAAATTAGTTTTTAGTTATTTTTAATTTTTTCCAAATTTTATTTTCACTTTTCTAGAGTATTTTAATAATTAATTAGAAATTAGGTTATTTTAAATAATTAAAAAGTAATTAATAATTAGTTAATAATTAGTAATAATTAATTAAATAGTCTTAAAAATATATTCTCATTTCTAAAATTTGTTTTATAGTATTTTGGATTTTTCTAAGTTTAATTTTAATTTTTCCAAGTTAATTTCATATTTATTTATAATTTAGGTTAAATTAGTTAATTAAAAGTAATTAGAAAATAATATTTAATTAATAGTAATTATAAAATTAGTGTAAAATTTAGTTTTAAATTTCAAAAAATTTTCTCTTATCATTAGGTTTGTAAAAAGTAAATTTTCATACCAGTAACCTTTCCAGATCACCATATTCACATTTTTGTACGTTTGTTCACGTCTTCGACAAACATACAATTTTTAAGTTTTAGGTGATTTCTTATCAACCTCAGTTCCCGTAATCATTCACATAGCTTTCCTAAGCTATTTCTATTAATAATATCCAAATAATTCTCACAACAAACCTTTTTTTTTTTGTGAATAAACACCCGATCACAAAGCACGCTAAAGTTACAATTCACACCTCAACGGGATTTAACGACCCGGTGATACCTTATATTACCCGGAGCATTGATCTAAGCTATTTGACTTTGTTGACCATTCCTTGGTCAATATAAGTTGGTGGTTTAGCGTCAATCAATTTTTGGCGCCGCTGCCGATGAGGTGTGCGCGTTTCTGCAGCGTCTTTTGAGATTAGTGTTATCTCACCTCACTCACTGTACAAATACCATCACTTGTGAATATTTTCAAAATCAAAACACATAAAAAAGTCATTAACACTTTTCCTAAAGTGTTAGAACACCAAAAAAGTAAAAAAACAACAAAACATATCGTAACGTTTTCTGATTCGGTTTTCTTTTAAGGTGATTCTTAAAGAGAAACGATTCTGGATTACGGGACGATAACAAAAATATTGTCCAAAAAGTTTTTATCCCTAGTGCATGCGCACTCGTTCTTCAAGGTCCACTAGCCCATTACGTGAGCTTGTCCGGAAACCTCGAAGACCTCGTAGACGTTCTGCACCAACAGTCGGATCTGAGATCCGAGCTGTTCCACCTTCAGCTGTCATCATGGCGGCTGAACCCACTATGAATGAGCTTCTCCAAGCACCCGTCGAGCGTTACGGAGATGCTATCGTTGTTCCGGCAATCATGGCCGAAATTTTGAGCTTAAAACAGGGTTGATAAACCTGGCCACCTCACGTCAATTCTACGGTTTTGAGAGGGACGATCCTCAAGATCACATTCGATGGTTCAATAAAATCACATCCACCATCAAATGTAAAAATGTCCCTTGTGATGCAATCAAACTTCTTCTCTTCCCATTCTCCCTGGAGGGACAAGCCCAGATTTGGCTTGAAAAACAACCTCCACGATCTATTGAGACATGGGAAGATCTTGTGAAAAAGTTCGTAAATGAATTCTTTCCTCCTTCCAAAACCACGAGTCTCAAGAATGAGATCATGAAATTCTCGCAGAAATTTGATGAATCCTTTAGTGAGGCATGGGATCGTTACAAAGAATTGCTCCGAAAATGTCCTCACCACGGGTTCTCCGATCTCATGCAACTTGATACATTCTACAATGGTGTAAGCAATCCGATCAAGACTCTCTAAATGCCTCCGCTGGAGGTAACTTCTTGAATCGTACCACAAAGGATGCTTTAGCGATCATTGAGAATAAATCAAAGGTTCGCATTCCCCGAAGCAAACCGGTTGTTTCCCAAGGGAATGTTGTTCCTTCTACCTCATCACCCGTGGCTTAGTCTAGCACCGATGCTAGACTTGACAAACTCACGGAAGCTATCCATGCATTGGTTCTTACCCAAAACTCAGTTTTGACTCAAAGTCAGAAACTTTCTTCTCCTCATTCTTCCCCACAAGCTGAAATCAAAAAGATAGAAGTTTGTGTCACTTGTGGTGGTCCACATTCATATTACAATTGCACTGCCACTGAAGGCAATCCATTCGAAGTAAATGCAATAGCCGGCAATTCCAACCAAGGAGGTAACCAATACCGTCCTCAAGTGGAACCAAATTACCGGGCTAGCAACCAAGGTGGACCACCCGGTTTTCCTACACCTCAAAATCCAAATAGGTTTAATCCTAATCCACCAAGGGGGCCTAATGTGCAAAATCAAAATCATGCCCCCGTCAATCAGTACCCACCCCAAAGGGGTAATCAAGGGTATTCAGCTCCAAATGATCAAGATCCCCTCCCAAACGAGCTCAATAACTACATCAAAGTTAATGAGACCAAAATGAGGGCAATGCAAAATCAAATCTCAAATTTGAAGAATGATTTCCAATCATCAATAGCTAAACAGGGTCATGAGCTGAAGAGTGAGTTGATGGCAACAAACAACAAAATTGATCAATCTCAAAACAAGATTGAGAATATGTTTGCCAGTCTTATGAGTCATCTCACTCCACCCTCTACATCTGGAGGTCTCCCGGCTAATACAGTTGTTAACCCCAAGGGTGAACTCAAAGCTATTACTACACGTAATGGTAAAGCTTATGAAGAACCACCACTTCCTCCTATTCCTCCTCTTCTTTATTTCGAGGAAGTGGAAATTGAGCCTGAGGCAACCACGGACAAGGTGCAATCTACTAGCCCACGAAGTACCGCACACGTCCACCCTCAGGTTGTACCAGAAATTGTACCACAACCAGGAATTGTACCAAAACCGGGAGTTGTATTTGAACTATCGACAACTCCTGGAGAGAACCCTAAATCCAAACCTTTACTACCATATCCATCTAGGTTACAAGACCAGAAGCTCCGCAAAAAAGCAAACCATCAAATGGAAAAGTTTTTTCAAATCTTCCGTGATATTCATTTTGATATCAATTTCGCGGATGCTCTCCTGTTGATGCCTAAATTTGCATCGACAATCAAAAATCTGTTAAACAATAAAGAGAAGCTATTCGAAATGGCTCGAACTCCACTCAATGAGAACTGCTCTGCAGTTCTTCTGAAAAAGCTTCCCAAGAAGCTAGGAGATCCGGGAAAATTTCTCATTCCATGTGTTTTTCCTGGAATGGTTGAGTGCTTCACCCTGGCCGATCTAGGTGCGAGCATTAACTTGATGCCTTATTCAATATGGAAAAAGCTCTCTCTTCCAGAACTCACAACCACCTGCATGACTCTCGAGCTGGCAGACCGCTCAACATCTCGTCCCCTCGGCATTGCCGAGGATGTATTTGTGAAGGTGGGAAATTTCCACTTTCCGGCAGATTTTGTGGTTGTGGATTTCGATGCTGACCCACGAGTTCCTCTCATTCTTGGGAGAGGATTCTTAAGGACGGGTCGTGCGTTAATTGTTGTGCACGAAGAGGAAATAACTCTTCGTGTTGGTAATGAAGCTGTAACCTTTAACCTCGATCAAACTTCGAGGTACTCCTCTAATTATGACGCCGAAACGGTTAACCGGATTGATGTCATTGATGTTGCGTCTGAGGAGTACGCTCAAGAGGTTTTAGGTTTTGTCGATGATTCTCCGAGTGAAAACTTCACTCCATCTTCTCACCCCATTATTGCCAATTCTTTTTCTTCCCTCACTCCGTTTGTGGGAAGTGACTTTATCTTAGAAGAAATTGAGGCCTTTCTCAAAAGTGACTCGATTCCTGATGGAGTCGATAACCAAGAGATCGACCTCGAGAGGGATATTCTCATGCTTGAAAAGTTATTAAACGAAGATCCCTCTCCTCTTCCTATTCTTCCACAAATATTTCATAAGGAGGAAGTAAAAAATGTTGAGAAAACTGATGACTTTCCCGAGGTTGAACTTAAGGACTTGCCGCCTCATCTTGAATATGCATTTCTGGAGGGTGATGATAAATTACCCGTCATAATTGCTAAAGACTTAAGTTTTGAGGAAAAGGCTGCTCTTATAAAGGTTTTGAAGTCTCATAAGCGAGCAATTGCTTGGCGTCTCTCTGACATCAAGGGCATCGACCCTGAGTTTTGTACTCACAAGATATTAATGGAGGATGACTTCAAACCTGCGGTCCAACATCAAAGAAGGGTGAATCCAAAAATTCACGAGGTTATCAAACAAGAGGTTTTAAAACTTCTTGATGCCGGATTGATTTACCCTATCTCGGACAGTCCTTGGGTCAGCCCAGTTCATTGTGTTCCAAAAAAGGGTGGCATTACTGTTGTCACAAACGAGGAAAATGAGTTAATTCCAACTCGTTTGGTTACGGGTTGGCGCGTCTGCATTGATTATCGAAAATTGAATGACGCCACCCGTAAGGATCATTTTCCTCTGCCTTTTATGGATCAGATGCTCGAGAGATTAGCGGGGAATGAGTACTATTGCTTCCTCGATGGTTTCTCGGGTTACTTTCAGATTCCCATTGACCCGCAAGACCAAGAAAAGACCACTTTTATGTGCCCCTATGGAACTTTCGCATATAAACGTATGCCATTTGGCTTATGTAATGCTCCGGGCACGTTTCAAAGATGTATGATGGCCATCTTTTCCGACATGATCGGGAAAAGTATGGAGGTCTTTATGGACGATTTCTCGGTCATTGGGGATTCGTTTAAATCATGCCTCTCCCATTTAGATAGCATGCTAAAACGTTGTGAAGACACAAAGTTATGTCTAAATTGGGAGAAGAGTCACTTTATGGTCAAAGAGGGCATTGTCCTCGGCCATAAAATTTCAAAGAATGGGATTGAGGTTGACAAAGCCAAAGTGGACGTCATTGTAAAATTGCTTCATCCCACGACCGTGAAAGGTGTTAGGAGCTTTTTAGGTCACGCCGGTTTTTACCGTAGGTTTATTCAAGATTTTTCTAAAATCGCCCGGCCAATGACCCATCTCCTCGAGAAGGATGCTCCTTTTATCTTCTCCCTTGAGTGCATCGAAGCCTTTGAAACATTAAAGAAAAGGCTAACCGAGGCACCGATTCTTGTTGCCCCGATTGGGACTTGCCCTTCGAGCTCATGCGTGATGATAGTGATTATGCGATAGGGGCAGTCTTGGGGCAACGCAAAACAAAACATTTTCAGCTTATACACTATGCCAGCAAGACTATGACCGAGGCTCAAAGTCATTACACCACCACTGAAAAAGAATTATTAGCTGTGGTGTATGCTTTTGAAAAATTCCGGCCATACTTGATTCTGACTAAAAGCATAGTGTATACGGATCACTCGGCTTTGAAGTATCTATTTGCAAAACAAGATGCAAAGCCGAGACTCCTTCGTTGGGTTCTCCTCCTTCAGGAATTTGATATCATCATTCGTGATAAAAAAAAAGGAGCTGAGAACCTAGCTGCTGATCATCTCTCCCGTCTTGAAAACCCTCACCAAAATGCTTTCGAGAAAAAGGAAATAAATGAAACATTTCCTCTCGAAACCCTCAATGTGGTTTCATTTCGTAGAGACTCGATTACCCCATGGTTTGCCGACTTTGCAAACTATCTTGCGGGTAACTTCATTGTGAAAGGGATGTCGTCCCAACAAAAAAATAAAATTTTCAAAGATGTAAAACATTACTTTTGGAACGACCCCTACTTGTTCAAGATATGCGCGGATCAAGTCATCCGGCGGTGTGTGTATGGTCAGGAAGCCGCTGAAATCTTAAAGGCTTGCCATGCTGGTCCCACGGGGGGCCACCACAATCCCAACTATACCGCCAAAAAGGTGTTTGATTCCGGCTTTTATTGGCCCTCGATTTACAGGGATGCCCAAGATTTGGTCAAGTCCTGTGACGCTTGTCAACGTCACGGGAATATTCACAAAAGAATGAAATGCCTCAGAATGCAATTCAAGTTTGTGAAATTTTTGACATCTGGGGCATCGACTTTATGGGGCCATTTCCATCCTCTCACGGCAACAAATACATACCCGTGGTAGTTGACTAGTTGTGAAAATGGGTTGAAGCGAAAGCTTTACCCACAAATGATGCCCGAGTAGTTGTGAAATTTTTAAAAGCTCTTTTTACCCGATTCGGAACTCCACGTGCTATTATTAGTGATCGTGGTACGCACTTCTGTAATGACATTCGACAAAGTCATGCAAAAATACGGTGTGACTCACCGTCTTTCTACTGCGTACCACCCTCAAACGAGTGGACAAGTCGAAGTTTCCAATCGGGGCATTAAAAGAATATTGGAAAGAACTGTGGGTGAAAATCGTGCATCATGGTCGGATAAATTAGATGATGCACTTTGGGCTTTCCGTACGGCTTACAAAACACCCATTGGGTGTACGCCTTATAAATTTGTGTACGGGAAACCGTGCCATCTTCCGATCGAGCTTGAGCACAAAGCCTATTGGGCGCTCAAGCATGCCAATTTCGACCTCAAAACGGCGGGTGATCATAGAAAAGTTCAACTAAATGAATTAAACGAACTTCGTGATCAAGCTTACGAGAACTCTTTGATCTAGAAAGAAAAGACAAAGAAGATTCATGACTCAAAAATCAAAAACCGCGTTTTTAACGTTGGTGATCGAGTCCTTCTTTTCAACTCTAGACTCAAGATCTTTTCGGGAAAGCTCAAAACCCGATGGACTGGTCCATTCACTATCTCAAAAGTTTATCCTTATGGTACCGTCGAATTATCTCAAAATGACGGTCCAAATTTCAAAGTGAATGGACATCGTTTAAAGCACTACTTTGGAGAGGACGTACCATCCATGGTCTTCCCGGATCTCCAAACTTTCCCCAAGGACAATTGAATTCGGGGATCGAGTCAAGCTAGCGACTCGATGAACAAAAACAACAGCACAATACGGGTTTTCAACCGTATCTCTGATTCTTTCTATTTTCTACCACCTAGTGTGGGGGAATGGCCAACCTCCCGCTATTTGAAAAAAAAATGTATATATGTATATAAGTTCTAAAAAAAAAAAAAAAAAAAAAAAAAAAAAAAAAAAAAAAAAAAAAAAGTTGTATATATATAGAAATAAAATGAAATTTGGTATTTCCGCAGTTAGATTCGAATCTTGGCTTTTTACGTTTAAAGAGTCGGCATAATAGCCGGGACTTTGAATATTGAGGACAATATTCATTTCTAAGTGTGTGGGGGGGGGGGGGGGAATTCTAGCGAATTTTATCAAAATATCTTCCAAGTACCCCCGTTTTTGGCCAAAATTTTCAAAATTTTTTCACTTTATTTCAAAATTTTTGTGGTAATCAGTCCGCCAGGTCTAACCGACAAAGGGATTGGCTAATCCAGGAGCAAACGGCTCTTGGTAAAGATAACTCAAATCCGTTGACGGCTTGCAATTTGCCCAAAATTGGATGGTTCCTCAACTCCCCAAAAACAAATGAGTTGGCTAGCCCGCAAGATTATGGCTTGTGGTAAAGGCCGTGGAAAATCCATAATTGGTAATCAGCTCACCAAGATGTTGACTAGGTCTATCAAGATGTTGGCTAGTCACAGTTCTTACACCTGGACCTGGCTACTCCAGAAGTGATGGCTTTTGGTAAAGAGTTTTTCAAATCTATTAAGTTTTCTAAAAAGATTGCTAGGGACTAGCAATAGTTTAGTGTGGGGGATTGATGAGTGCTCAAACACTCATCGTTTTTGACGTATTAAACTGCCAAAACATACAAAAACAATCAAAAAGATATCAAAATACTTAAATTATCCCAGGGATTGTGTTTTATGTGTTTTAAAAGCAAATTGAGCGAAAACAAAGAAAAAACGTACAAAGTTTGCAATATTGGCAGTTTCAGTCCCCCAAGTTTCAAAACTTGTCAAATTTAGTCCCTATGCATTTATTTTGAAAGGAAAAGTCAACCCAAGGTTTTGAAAGTCAATTTCAAAAAATATTACACTTGGGTAACAAGTTTTCCAAAATTACAAGTTTAGTCCCTGAAAATCCAAATATGGCAAAATAGATCCCTGGGAATTTTGAAAAATCAAAAATGGCAAAATTCGTTCTTGGTTTATTAATGATTGGCATAATTGGTCCTTGGAAGCAAATTTGGAAAAGTGCAAAACCAGTCCTTGAAGTTTAATACAATTACAAAATTGGTCCTTGTCACTAAACTAACCAACCGGACCCTTGTTTTAATATCAACGCAAAACCAAAACCCTTACCCAATCCAACCCCCTAACCCAGTCCACCTCCCAGGCCCAACTTCACCAAGCCCAGTCCATTTTTAATATTAAAACCCTCCGGTCAAACTGCCCCGCTGACCATCTCCTTCCCCCCGACACCAGAACGCAAAACCAGGGAGACAATCTCCCCCTCCTCACCTTTTTCACCAATTCCCCCCCCCCCCCCCCCCACAATTAATACTCCCCACCAAACAAACTGATGAGTGTGTAAATACTCATCATTTTTACCATTTCTGAGCTGCCAAAACATCCAAAAACACTCAATAATGAATCAAAATAGTGAAAATATCCCAGGAAAGTGTTTTACATGTTTCAAATGCAAAAATACCAAAAACAGATGAAAAACACACAAAGTTTGCATAATTGGCAGTTTCAGTCCCCCAACTTTTAAAAATTGTCAAATCTAGTCCCTGATCATTCTAAACACTTGAAAAAGTCACCAAAGGTCCTTATAAATCAAAAAGTTACACAAATATTCCTTTGGTGCGAAAGTTTCAAAAAATGTCAAGTTTAGTCCCTGAACTTTGAAAATTGTCAAAAATGGTCCCTGGGATATGAAAAACTTTGAGAAAAACAAATTTTGTCCTTGCACTAACCTTTTATGACAGGATTGGTCCTTGGTGGAAAACTTGGTGAAAATTACACAAATGGTCCCTGAAGTTTGAAAATTTGCAAGATTAGTCCCTGGTGATAATTTAATGGAAAAAAGTCAACTATGGTCCATGTACTATTCACATATGGCAAAAATTCGCTCTTGGGAACACTTTGAAAAAATGCCAAAATCCAACCCTCAACTTTCGGTAATTGGCAAAAATGGTCCTTGTGTAATCATAAACCAAAACCGGATCCAAAAACAAATAATACTAATCCTAAACCCAATCCAATCCCTTAGCCCACTTCCATTCCTTATTACTTGGGCCCAAGTCAAACTCAGCCCACACACAACCCCAGTCAAACTATCTGACCTGGTCAAATACCAGTCAAACCATCAAACCGCCCAACTTCCTTCTCCCTCAGCCAAACCACGAAACCACCACACCACCCCTGGTATTGCTCCACCACCCCACCACTTGCCCATACCATCACCACTAACCCACACCCCTACACCTACCTAAGCCACCACAATAAATGCTGCCCCCCAATTGCACTCAATCAGGGCCAATTTGCAAAGGCAAGCTTTCCCGCCAAAATACGTGGCAGCTTGTGAGTGGACCAAAGAAGTCAGAGAGAGGTGGGAAATGATGAGAAAGATACAAGAAACCCTAATATGTGGCTATAAAAGGAGAAGATGCAAGGAATGAACCTGTGTAGTTTTAATTAGTAATTTTAGTGTCGAAATTAAACTAGTTTTCAAATTCAGTTGTAATCCTTTTAATTAAAGCATTGTAGTAGCTTTCTGGTTGTATTGTTAAACTTTTGGAGTTATAAAAATTACAAGTTTCAGTCTGTTTTATGTTTCTGCATTTTTACTTAATTTTTCATATTCTCAATTAGCTTAATTGTAAGTTGAAGCAAGACTCATGGACTGATATAGGCAACTTAGGTTCCCTAAAAGCTTGTTGAAGCTTTAGAAACCATTTAAAATCCAGTATTAGTAGAAAATATCAAAAATATAAAAATGGTCAACTATGGTCAACTGTTTTGCTTGGTTTGAGTTTTCAGGTACTGAGAAGGAGTGGTGAGCAATATTGGAGCTAAAGTTGGCCTATCTAAAGATAGGCTTCATTAGGAAAACCTCTTGTTCATGCTAGAGGTGTTTAGTAAGCTTATGCTCATTTACATTTTTATCTTGAAAGCCTAGTTTCTAATTCCTTACTTGTATCTGAGATTCTGTGTTTGCAGTGTGTTTTTGAATGTTATTTGAGTAGTTTTTAGCTTTATAATCATTGTTTGTTTGTTAGAATAGTTAGCTATTTATAACGTAGTATTCAATTGTCAATTTAGCTTAAGGGTTAAACTTGTATGATTGTAAGTGGTAATCTGATTCTTAAGTATTTAAACCAGTAAAGGGGTGTTTGGATTTGCAAAGTTAGTTGTGTTTGTGTGGATCTCAGAGGGAAAAATTAGCATAGACAGCATACCATAGTCCCATTTGATAGTTACAAGCTTTAAACCAGTTGTTGTTTTAAGTCCAAAGTCAAAATCTCAAAATTTTAACTCTCACAGTTAACTGTGAGAGTTTTAGGTGTCCAAATCATTCTCATTAGTTACATTAGTGGTTAATATAGTATAAACTAGTTCAAATATAGCTTATAATTTAGTTTGTAATCAGTAAAAGCCTTTGGAAATCCAAATAAGTCAAAGTTCTAGTTTAATCAAAAAGTCAAATTACCCATTCTCAGATTTTTGCAAAAATTCCAAGATTAATTCTGATTTTTGTGTTTGGATTTGGACTTCAAAACTTTTACAAGTTATTCTCTACCAGCTCATCTTCCAAAATCCATAATTGGTTCAATTTTTTGATATTTCTACAAGCTTCCACAAGCCTTGGAAGTGAGTTGCAGGGCAGACCCTTGCCCTGTGCACAGCAGACCTCACCCACACCACCACCTTTAGTGGTGGCTGCAGCCTAACCAAATGGATCCAAGAGGTTCATTCTTGGTTTGGACAACCCCCCTCCTACCAGGGTACAAGTATTGACCCATTGGTTGACCTAGGACTCAGTGGACCCCACCTAGTTTAGCCCCTCAAGTCTGTCCCATTTCTGTGTTCATATTCAGTTGCTCAAGTGCTTATTTGCTATCAAACAACTTAATTGTGATTCATGCTTGTTATTTCTGGCTTATCTGAGTTTGTCTAGCTTATTAGTACCCTTTTACACCATTGTGGACCCCACCATCAGTCATTTGAGCTTATTTGACCACACAGTCAACTAAAGTCAAACTGATTAAGTTTAGGGGGTGCTACTGCTTATTTATAAGCAATTTTCAAAAGTGTTTTCACAAAAGTTTCTCATTTTCAGTAGTTAAGTAGGTTTGTAAAAGAAAATCCAAGAAAAAACTAATTTAAAATAAGTGATAGTTTCTATTTAATTCAATTTAATTTTAATTTTCATTTTTTGATTTTAATTAAGTATTTAGTATTTTTATATTTTTATTAATTACCTTATATAGTAAAGTATTTTTAGTAAATTTTCTAGATTTTTATTCTACCATTTAGTATTTATTAGATTTAATTTTAGTTTTCTTAATTATTAATTAATATTAAGTATTAAATCTCATATTTAGGTTTTATAAAGTAAAACCTAGATTTTATATTTTTCCTAGCCATAATATAGAATAATAGACTTTAGAAAATATAATTAGAGTTTCTACTGTTCATTTTCCATTTTTCTTATTTTAATTGTTTAAATTTGACTTAAGTTAATTAAAAGGTAAATAATTAGTGGATTAGTCTTAAAACATAATTTTTAGAGTTTTTATAATTTTGTAGGATTCCAGTGATGGTTAAGTAATTTTATAAATTTTCTTATAATTTTCTAAGTTAATTTAGTATTAATATTAATTAGAAGTAGTTTAATTAGTTTAATTAAGTTAAATAAGTTTTTAATTTATAAAAAAACCATATAAAGACAAAAATATTTATTTTTATTTTTTATACTTTCCTCAAGTTCTAATTTAAGTTTAGAAAATATTTTTGCAAATTTTTAGTTTAATTTGTAGTAGTTATAATTATTAGTTAATTTAAATTAGATTTTAATTTAGATTTTAAATAGTTTTATTAATTTATATTTAAATAATATTTTAATCGTTTTCATAATTTCATTTTCATTTTTAATTTTAAGTTTTAAAAAGTGTCAAAAGCACCCCCTGTAGTTTGTCAAATACCAAAATCCCACTTTTCAGTCCGATTGCGTAAATCTGAATTGTGAATACGTGCATATATCTGGTATCTGACTTTTGTGAATATTATATCTGTGTACAAATACCAAAATAACAGTAGCAATATCAATTCCACATCATCTGGGCTACTGTCCTCAGTGCCACTCAAACATAAACGATTTCAAAGGACACCATTTCAATCTTGCTGGGACATAACGACCCGGGAATACACTATACTATCACCGGAGAATTGGCTTGATTAGTTTGACTTTTACGGTTGACCATTCACAAGTGGTTGACTAATAAAAGTTGACTAGTTCAGACCCAATCAAAATTTGGCGCCGCTGCCGGGGAGGTTGTTGCGTGTTTTACAAAATCATTTTAAGTTTAGTGGTTTTCAAAACCCTCCCTGTACAAATTTCACACAAATTTGTAAAAAGTTTTTGTAAAAATATAATCATATCAAAATGTTCATTAACACTTCTCCTGAAGTGTTGAAAACACCAAAAAAAATTAAAAACAACAAAACAAACTGTGAAGTTAAATTACTTCGTGTTCTTTAAGATTACAACCTGAAACAGTTGGTTTAAGGTAAGTTCTGACATTAAATTGCGAACTGAAGAGGAAACCTATTTACTTCCTCCCGCCAGCCTGCGAGTAATCTTAAAGGGACGATTTCGGTTAACAAATCAGTTCCAAAAATATTTCCCAAGTTTTCTGCACACACACCCATAAGCCTAAAGCAGTTTTTCAAAGTAATAAATAAACCCATAATAAGTTCCCAAACTTAAGATTAAAACTTGCCTTTATATCCCTGTGAGTGGTGTACCTTTTTCAAAGAAGTCATTCACTTGTGAATTCTGGTTTAAGTTCAATGTGGTTTTGCCTCGAACTTGTGTTGAAAAATTTTTTTTAGTGCATGCGCACTCGGTCACAAACAAAACGTAAAAATCAGAAAAACGTACCCGAGCTACGTTCTGATACAGAAGAACCAAAAACCGAAATGGCTGCTGGGCCACCACCACCATTACTACCCCCTGACCCTCCCGTGGGTGGGCCAGCTCCCGATCTCCGAACAATGGAGGAGCTGTGCCAGCCTACCTTGCAAGGGCGGGGTGGGCCTATTGCACCACTCACTATTGGGTCTATGGACTTTGGCCTCAAGCATCACATGATCCAACAAGTCCAGAATTCGTGTCAATTTCACGGATTACCAGGTGACGATGCTAACAAGCATCTTGACAAATACCTTACCGTCACCCAAAGCATGAAACAGCATGGTGTCACCGATGATGCCCTCCGGCTGTACCTCTTCCCCTATTCTCTCACTCATCATGCCACTGCATGGTTTGACCGACTCCCAAAGAATTCTATTCGTCCTTTGATGAGATGGTAACCAAGTTTCTAGCAAAATATTTTCCACCTTCCATGGTTACCAAGTTACGAAAAGATATCAGCAACTTCCGGCAACGTCCCGATGAGTCTCTTTTTGAGGCTTGGGAACGTTATAAGCTAGCCATTGATCGGTGCCCTAACCAAAATATGTTGCAAGTTACCATCATAGACACCTTCTATAATGGTCTGACATTGAGGCACCGAGATATTCTCAATGCTGCTGCTGGTGGGACCTTTATGAAAAGGAGTCCCGAGGAGTGCTATGACTTGATTGGTAACATGACTGCCCACCATAACTTTTGGGATTTCTCTGCGGAGAGGGATGCGTCATGTATTTCAGTTACTCCTTCATCATCTCCTGAAATAATTGCTCTTACCAAAAAGATGGATGATATTTCTACGGCTGTGTTGAGAATGAACCAAACGATGCAACATCAGGTTCAAAATCAACAAGTGAAAGCCGTGGCCCGAAGTTGTGAAACTTGTGGGGGCCCACATCTGTATTCCGAGTGTCCAGCTACTGCTGACTTTCCTCAAGAGAACGTTTATGCTGCTCTCGGTTCCTATAATGCGGGGGGTAATTCTTACCAACCGCAAGGGGACCGTAATCTCTTAAGCTATCGTTCCAACAATTTTCTCGGACCTCCCGGTTTTAACCAAAATCAAAACCGTAACGCGAATCAGAATTTTAACCAAGGTCAAAACTCAAATTTTCAAAACCCGAACCAAAATCAAGGCCAGTTTAATCAAAACAATTTTCAAAATGGCAATCAAAACCAAGGTTTTCAAGGAAATTTTCAAAGAAACCAGAATCAAGGGAATTACAATCAGGGTAATTTCAATCAGAGAAACAATTTTCAGGGTAACAACAATCAAAATCAAGGGAATTTTCAAAACAACCGTCTTCAAAATCCCCCTGTTCAAAATCAAAACGTTGTTCCACCCTCGTCTTCCTCCGATGAAGTGCTAAAACAATTAATGAAAGCACAAGAGGAAACGAATCGGTTACTGATCGACAAGATCTCTGAACTTCAAAAGTCTTTAAATGATCGAGCCTCGGGCTCGGGTACACTACCAAGCAACACGATCGCTAACCCGAGGGGCGATGTCAAAGCGATCACTACCCGAAGTGGGGTATCATACAATGGACCCGCGATTCCCTCTACCTCTTCCTCTCCTCCTAAGGTAGCGGAACGTGAACCTGAGGTTACTACGGACACGGTACTTCCTACTAATAACGGAGGTACCAACAACGTCCACCCTCAAGTTGTCCCAATCCCGGCTCGTAAGCCGAAAGTTGTATTTGATCCTCCTGTGAGTCCTGATGAAATCCCAAAGAATGATCCTAAGCCTTCAATTCCATATCCTTCACGTGTGAATGATCAAAAGAACCGCGAAAGAGCTAATCATCAGATGGAAAAATTTTATCAAATTTTCCAAGAATTACACTTTGATATTAGCTTCGCGGACGCTCTTCTTCTCATGCCTAAATTTGCTTCAACAATCAAAAATCTGATAAGCAATAAGGAAAAACTCTGTGAGATGGCTAAAACTTCACTCAATGAGCATTGCTCAGCAGTGCTCTTGAAAAAGCTTACCGAAAAGCTTGGAGATCCCGGGAAATTTCTCATTCCATGTATTTTCCCTGGGATGGTTGAATGCTTTGCCTTGGCCGATCTTGGCGCAAGCATTAACCTGATGCCTTACACAGTCTGGAAAAAACTCTCACTTCCTGCTCTCACTCCGACCTGCATGACACTCGAACTTGCAGACCGTACTATATCCCGTCCTCTCAGCATTACAGAAGATATCTTCGTGAAAGTAGGAAAATTCCATTTTCCGGCAGATTTCGTGATTGTTGATTTCGATGCTGACCCAAGAGTTCCTCTCATTCTCGGGAGGGGATTCTTAAGAACGGGTCGTGCTTTAATCGATGTATTCGAAGAAGAAATCACTCTACGTGTTGGTGGTGAAGCCATCACATTCAATCTTGATCAGACTTCAAGATATTCCTCCAACTATGACGCTGAAACGGTTAACCGAATTGATGTCATCGATGTTGCGTCTGAGGAGTATTCTCAAGAGGTCCTTGGTTTCTCATCCAGTGGCAGTCTTTCTACTGACCCTATCATTTCTGACCCTTCCCCTTCCCTCACTCCGTTTGAGGGAAGTGACTTCCTTCTGGAAGAGGTCGAGGCTTTTCTTGCTCAAGATAGCTCAATCCCAAGTGGGGTTGATGAAAACTATCTTGACCCGGAGGGGGACATTCTTCTCCTTGAAAGATTGTTAAATGACGATCCTTCACCCTCTCCATCTCCACAAACACTTCATAAAGCGGAAGTCAAAAATGTTGAAATAACTGAAGATTTTCCCGAGGTTGAGCTCAAGGACTTGCCTCCTCATCTAGAATATGCATTTCTGGAGGGTGAGGAAAAGGCTGCACTCCTAAAGGTTCTTAAGTCAAACAAGCAAGCAATTGCTTGGAAACTCTCCGACATTAAGGGCATAAGCCCGAACTTTTGTACTCATAAAATCTTAATGGAGGATGACTTTAAGCCAGCAGTACAACATCAGAGAAGGGTAAATCCCAAAATCCACAAAGTTATCAAACAAGAGGTGTTAAAACTTCTTGATGCGGGATTGATTTACCCTATATCTGACAGTCCTTGGGTTAGCCCAATTCATTGTGTTCCCAAAAAGGGTGGCATTACCGTTGTCACCAACGAGGATAACGAGTTGATTCCAACTCGTTTGGTCACGGGTTGGCGAGTTTGTATTGACTATCGAAAGTTGAATGAAGCCACCCGTAAAGACCATTTTCCTCTCCTTTTTATGGACCAAATGCTCGAAAGACTTGCGGGGAATGAATACTACTGCTTCCTCGATGGCTTCTCGGGTTACTTCCAAATCCCCATTGATCCCCAGGATCAAGAGAAGACTACCTTCACATGCCCCTACAGAACTTTTGCTTACAGACGTATACCTTTCGGCTTATGTAATGCACCAGGCACGTTCCAGAGGTGTATGATGTCTATATTTTCCGACATGATCGGGAAAACTATGGAGGTATTCATGGATGACTTTTCAGTCATCGGGGATTCATTCCAGACTTGCCTCTCCCACTTGGAACAGATGCTTAAACGTTGCAAAGAAACGAATCTAAGTCTCAACTGGGAGAAGAGCCACTTTATGGTCAAGGAGGGCATTGTCCTCGTCCATAAAATTTCAAAAGACGGGATTGAGGTTGACAGAGCTAAAATCGATGTCATTGCTAAATTGCTTCATCCCACCACCGTAAAAGGTGTTAGGAGGTTTTTGGGTCATGCCGACTTCTACCGTAGGTTTATCCAAGATTTTTCTAAGATTGCCCGGCCTATGACCCATCTCCTCGAGAAGGATGCTCCTTTCATCTTCTCTCCTGAGTGCATCGAAGCTTTTGAGCTTATGTGCGATGCTAGTGATTTTGCCATAGGTGCGGTCTTGGGGCAACGGAAAGCAAAATACTTTCAGCCTATACACTACGCAAGCAAAACTATGACTGAGGCTCAAGGTCATTACACCACCACTGAAAAATAACTCCTAGCTGTGGTGTATGCCTTTGAAAAATTCGGGTCATACTTAATCTTGACTAAAAGCGTAGTGTATACGGATCACTCGGCTTTGAAGTACCTATTTGCAAAGCAAGATGCAAAGCCGAGGCTTCTCCGTTGGGTTCTCCTCCTTCAAGAATTTGATATCATTATCCGTGATAAAAAAGGAGCTGAGAACCTTGCTGCTGATCATCTCTCACGATTAGAAAACCCTCATCAAGATGTGTCCGAGAAAAAGGAAATAAATGAAACATTTCCTCTCGAGACACTCAATGCGGTTGCTTTTCGTGGTGACTCTACTACCCCATGGTTTGCCGACTTTGCAAATTACCATGCGGGTAACTTCATCGTGAAGGGGTTGACGTCCCAACAGAAGAAAAAATTCTTCAAAGACGTTAAACATTACTTCTGGGACGACCCCTTCCTCTTCAAAATCTGTGCCGATCAAGTCATCAGGCGATGTGTATACGGACAGGAAGCCACTGATATTCTCAAGGCTTGCCATGCTGGACCCACCGGGGGCCACCATAGTCCTAACTACACCGCCAAAAAGGTGTTTGATTCCGGTTTCTATTGGCCCACAATCTATAAGGATGCCCACGAGTTAGTCAAAGCTTGTGATGCTTGTCAACGTCACGGGAATATTTCACAAAAGAACGAAATGCCACAAAATGCTATTCAATTTTGTGAAATCTTTGACGTCTGGGGCATTGACTTTATGGGGCCATTCCCATCTTCTCGTGGAAACAAATACATACTCGTGGCTGTTGACTACTTGTCAAAATGGGTTGAGGCTAAGGCCTTACCCACTAACGATGCCCGAGTTGTTGTGAAATTCTTGAAATCCCTCTTTGCTCGTTTTGGAACTCCACGTGCCATCATTAGTGATCGCGGTACTCACTTTTGCAATGATCAATTTGCAAAAGTCATACTCATCGTCTTTCTACCGCGTATCACCCACAAAAAAGTGGGCAGGTGGAGGTTTCCAACCGTGGTATAAAACGGATTCTTGAGAGGACAGTAGGTGAAAACCGTGCTTCCTGGTCGGATAAACTAGATGATGCACTCTGGGCCTTCCGTACAGCTTACAAAACACCCATCGGGTGTACTCCATACATGCTTGTATACGGGAAGGCGTGTCATTTACCGATCGAGCTCGAGCACAAAGCCTACTGGGCCTTGAAACATGCAAACTACGACCTTCATAAAGCGGGTGATCACCGTAAGGTTCAAATCAATGAATTAAATGAACTTCGTGATCAAGCCTACGAGAATTCTTTGATCTACAAAGAAAAGACAAAGAAGATTCACGACTCTAAGATTAAGAACCGCGTTTTCAACGTTGGTGACAGAGTCCTTCTTTTCAACTCAAGATTAAAGATCTTCTCGGGGAAATTAAAAACCCGATGGACTGGACCATTCACTATTGCTAAAGTATATCCATACGGGATTGTTGAGTTATCTCAACCCGAAGGTCCCAACTTCAAAGTGAATGGTCATAGATTGAAACATTATTTTGGAGAGGACATACCACCCATGGTTGTCCCGGATCTCCAAACCTTCCCTATGGACCAATGAATTCGAGGATCGAGTCAAGCTAGTGACTCGGTGAACAAAAATTAGCAACATGTATGGGTTTTCACCCGTATTTTTGACTTCTTTCTACTTTCTACCACCCTAGTGCGAGGGAGTGGCCGTCCCCCACCATTTGAAAAGTAAATATGTATATAAGTCTCATTTCAAAAAAAAAATAAAAAATGTATGATTGTATGTACAGATAAATAAAGTGAAAAATAAAATCCATATTTCCACAGTTAGCATCGAATATTAGCTTTTTCCGTTCAGAGATTCGGCATAATAGCCGGGACTTTGAATATTGAGGACAATATTCAGTTCTAGTGTGGGGGGGGGGGGAAATTCTTACGAATTTTATCACAAAACTTTCTAAGTACCCCCATTTTTAGGCCTAAATTTTTCAAAAATTTTTCACTTTATTTCAAAATTTTTGTGGTAATCAGTCCGCCAAAGTCTAAATGACAAATGGATTGGCTAGTCCAGGAGCAAACGGCTCTTGGTAAAGACATCTCAAACCCGTTGATGGCTGGCAATTTGCCAAAAATTGTATGGTTCCTCAACTCCCCCGTATCCTCATAAGCAAATGAGTTGACTAGCCCGCAAGATTATGGCTTGTGGTAAAGGCCGTGGAAAATCCATAATTGGTAATCAGCTCACCAAGATGTTGACTTAGTCCATCAAGATGCTGGCTAGTCCAGAAGCAAACGGCTTTTGGTAAAGACAAATCAAATCCGTTGACAGCTGGTGGTTTGCTCAAAATCACACGGTTATCAGGCGTGCCACAGTTCTTACACCTGGCTACTCTAGAGGTGATGGCTTTTGGTAAAGAGATTCTCAAATCCATCAAGTTTTTCTCAAAAGATTGCTAGGGACTAGCAATGTTTTAGTGTGGGGGATTGATGAGTGTGTAAATACTCATCATTTTTACCATTTCTGAGCTGCCAAAACATCCAAAAACACTCAATAATGAATCAAAATAGTGAAAATATCCCAGGAAAGTGTTTTACATGTTTCAAATGCAAAAATACCAAAAACAGATGAAAAACGCACAAAGTTTGCATAATTGGCAGTTACTGTCCCCCAACTTTTAAAAATTGTCAAATCTAGTCCCTGGTCATTCTAAAAACTTGAAAAAGTCACCAAAAGTCCTTATAAATAAAAAAGTTACACAAATAGTCCTTTGGTGCGAAAGTTTCACAAAATGTCAAGTTTAGTCCCTGAACTTTGAAAATTGTCAAAAATGGTCCCTAGGATATGAAAAACTTTGAGAAAAACAAATTTTGTCCTTGCACTAACCTTTTATGACAGGATTGGTCCTTGGTGGAAAACTTGGTGAAAATTACACAAATGGTCCCTGAAGTTTGAAAATTTGGCAAGATTAGTCCCTGGTGATAATTTAATGGAAAAAAGTCAACTATGGTCCATGTACTATTCACATATGGCAAAACTCACCCTTGGGAACACTTTGAAAAAATGCCAAAATCCAACCCTCAACTTTCGGTAATTGGCAAAAATGGTCCTTGTGTAATCATAAACCAAAACCGGATCCAAAAACAAATAATACTAATCCTATCCAATCCCTTAGCCCACTTCCATTCCTTATTACTTTGGACCAAGTCAAACTCAGCCCACCCACAACCCCGGTCAAACTATTTGACCTGGTCAAATACCAGTCAAACCATCAAACCGCCCAACTTCCTTCTCCATCAGCCAAACCACGAAACCACCACACCACCCCTGGTATTGCTCCACCACCCCATCACTTGCCCATCCCATCACCACTAACCCACACCCCTACACCTACCTAAGCCACCACAATAAATGTTGCCCCCCCCCCAATTGCACTCAATCAGGGCCAATTTGCAAAGGCAAGCTTTCCCGCCAAAATACGTGGCAGCTTGTGAGTGGACCAAAGAAGTCAGAGAGAGGTGGGAAATGATGAGAAAGATACAAGAAACCCTAATATGTGGCTATAAAAGGAGAAGATGCAAGGAATGAAGTTGTGTAGTTTTAATTAGTAATTTTAGTGTCGAAATTAAACTAGTTTTCAAATTCAGTTGTAATCCTTTTAATTAAAGCATTGTAGTAGCTTTCTGGTTGTATTGTTAAACTTTTGGAGTTATAAAAATTACAAGTTTCAGTCTGTTTTATGTTTCTGCATTTTTACTTAATTTTTCATATTCTCAATTAGCTTAATTGTAAGTTGAAGCAAGACTCATGGACTGATATAGGCATCTTAGGTTCCCTAAAAGCTTGTTTAAGCTTTTGAAACCATTTAAAATCCAGTATTAGTAGAAAATATCATAAATATAAAAATGGTCAACTATGATCAACTGTTTTGCTTGGTTTGAGTTTTCAGGTACTGAGAAGGAGTGGCGAGCAATATTGGAGCTAAAGTTGGCCTATCTAAAGATAGGCTTCATTAGGAAAACCTCTTGTTCATGCTAGAGGTGGTTAGTAAGCTTTTGCTCATTTACATTTTTATCTTGAAAGCCTAGTTTCTAATTCCTTGCTTGTATCTGAGATTCTGTGTTCGCAGTGTGTTTTTTAATGTTATTTGAGTAGTTTTTAGCTTTATAATCATTGTTTGTTTGTTAGAATAGTTAGCTATTTATAACTTAGTATTCAATTGTCAATTTAGCTTAAGGGTTAAACTTGTATGATTGTAAGTGGTAATCTGATTCTTAAGTACTTAAACCAGTAGTCTAAGTCATAATTAGTGATTGGGATCAAGTTTGCACTCCCTAGTTACCATCTGCCTTGAAAATCACCAAACAGTCCACATAAAGGGGTGTTTGGATTTGCAAAGTTAGTTGTGTTTGTGTGGATCTCAGAGGGAAAAATTAGCATAGACAGCATACCATAGTCCCATTTGATTGTTACAAGCTTTAAACCAGTTGTTGTTTTAAGTCCAATGTCAAAATCTCAAAATTTTAACTCTCACAGTTAACTGTGAGAGTTTTAGGTGTCAAAATCATTCTCATTAGTTACATTAGTGGTTAATATAGTATAAACTAGTTCAAATATAGCTTATAATTTAGTTTGTAATCAGTAAAAGCCTTTGGAAATCCAAATAAGTCAAAGTTCTAGTTTAATCAAAAAGTCAAAATTACCCATTCTCAGATTTTTGCAAAAATTCCAAGATTAATTCTGATTTTTGTGTTTGGATTTGGACTTCAAAACTTTTACAAGTTATTCTCTACCAGCTCATCTTCCAAAATCCATAATTGGTTCAATTTTTTGATTTTTCTACAAGCTTCCACAAGCCTTGGAAGTGAGTTGCAGGGCAGACCCTTGCCCTGTGCACAGCAGACCTCACCCACACCACCACCTTTAGTGGTGGCTGCAACCTAACCCAGTGGACCCAAGAGGTTAATTCTTGGTTTGGACAACCCCCCTCCTACCAGGGTACAAGTATTGATCCATTGTTTGACCTAGGACTCAGTGGACCCCACCTAGTTTAGCCCCTCAAGTCTGTCCCATTTCTGTGTACATATTCAGTTGCTCAAGTGCTTATTTGCTATCAAACAGCTTAATTGTGATTCATGCTTGTTATTTCTGGCTTATCTGAGTTTGTCTAGCTTATTAGTACCCTTTTACACCATTGTGGACCCCACCATCAGTCATTTGAGCTTATTTGATCACACAGTCAACCAAAGTCAAACTGATTAAGTTTAGGGGGTGCTATTGCTTATTTATAAGCAATTTTCAAAAGTGTTTTCACAAAAGTTTCTCATTTTCAGTAGTTAAGTAGGTTTGTGAAAGAAAATCCAAGAAAAAACCAATTTAAAATAAGTGATAGTTTCTATTTAATTCAATTTAATTTTAATTTTCATTTTTAGATTTTAATTAAGTATTTAGTATTTTTATATTTTTATTAATTACCTTATATAGTAAAGTATTTTTAGTAAATTTTCTAGATTTTTATTCTACCATTTAGTATTTATTAGATTTAATTTTAGTTTTCTTAATTATTAATTAATATTAAGTATTAAATCTCATATTTAGTTTTTATAAAGTAAAACCTAGATTTTATATTTTTCCTAGCCATAATATAGAATAATAGACTTTTAGAAAATATAATTAGAGTTTCTACTGTTCATTTTCCATTTTTCTTATTTTAATTGTTAAAATTTGACTTAAGTTAATTAAAAGGTAAATAATTAGTGGATTAGTCTTAAAACATAATTTTTAGAGTTTTTATAATTTTGTAGGATTCCAGTGATGGTTAAGTAATTTTATAAATTTTCTTATAATTTTCTAAGTTAATTTAGTATTAATATTAATTAAAAGTAATTTAATTAGTTTAATTAAGTTAAATAAGTTTTTAATTTATAAAAAAACCATAAAAAGACAAAAATATTTATTTTTATTTTTTATACTTTCTTCAAGTTCTAATTTAAGTTTAGAAAATATTTTTGCAAATTTTTAGTTTAATTTGTAGTAGTTATAATTATTAGTTAATTTAAATTAGATTTTAATTTAGATTTTAAATAGTTTTATTAATTGAATAATATTTAAATAATATTTTAATCATTTTCATAATTTCATTTTCATTTTTAATTTTAAGTTTTAAAAAGTGTCAAAAGCACCCCCAGTAGTTTGTTAAATACCAAAATCCCACTTTTTCAGTCCGATTGCGTAAATCTAAATTGTGAATACGTGCATATATCTGGTATCTGACTTTTGTGAATATTATATCTGTGTACAAATACCAAAATAACAGTAGCAATATCAATTCCCCATCATCTGGGCTACTGTCCTCAGTGGCACTCACTCATAAACGATTTCAAACGACACCATTTCAATCTCGCTGGGACATAACTACCCGGGAATACACTATACTATCACCGGAGAATTGGCTTGATTAGTTTGACTTTTACGGTTGACCATTCACAAGTGGTTGACTAATAAAAGTTGACTAGTTCAGACCCAATCACAAACCCACCACAATTAATACCCTCAACAACACCCACCAGTACCACTAAAAATTGCCCCGACCCTCTTTTGGCGCCAAAATCGTGATCAAAGGCTAGGAATGATCTCAAAGAAATTCAATGGTGAGGATTTGGTCAAGGAGTCATCACAAAGACCTTGGGACTATCAGAATTCAAAGAGAGCCCATGTGGGAGACTTAGGTCCTAGTTGTTAGCTCGTATTATATATTTGAGCTCATGTGAGCCATAGTAGTGTGTAATTTCTTTAGTTTTTAAGTTTTTCAGTTTATTTTTAATGTATTGTAACTTTTATTATCAATGAAAGTCTGATTTGAAGTTTAAGTCTCATTTTCAATTTTTCAAGTTCAATAAAATTTCTCAAGTATCAAAGTAAGGATCTAATGTGTGTTTAATCTATTCATAAGCTCTTACAAACTCAGAAAACAACTTTTTAAAAGCTTTACAAGCTTTTATCAGCATCCTAACTCAGTTTTCATTAATTACTAAAAAATTAAGAAAAATCATAAATAAATAAAAAAGTGGTGATTAAGGATTGAGTAAGCTTGGAGCACAGTTAATCAAGGATGGTTGTGGGTTAGGTACCTCATGGGAGGGCATTATGATTGGTTCATTTGATCTTTGGTACTTGGCAGCTTGGCTTGGAAGGCTTATATAAGCCTTACTCTTAATTTTTACTCTCTCAAGTAGTTTAGTTAGTTGTTATTGTTTAAAATACCTAGTTATTGCTTATTATAATAGTTGTACTCAGTAGATTGCATTGTGGTGTCTTGTTAACTTAGTTTGATTCAGATTTAATTTTAAAGGGGTGTTTGGTTGTAGGTTGTTTACATTGTTCCACTTGCTTCATTGTGCATTACTATGTTTCTTTTAGTTGCTTGGGGTGTGTTAGAGTCTAATTGACCAGATTCTGAGTCTCAAACTCAGCCAAAGTCAAAATCACAAGGAAATACTCACCACAGTTAACTGTGGTGAGTTTTGAAGTCCAAAACTCATCAAACCATTTCACAAATTGGATTTTTTACTTAGGTTAACTTTTATACAGCTTATCATAACATTTTAAGTCATTAAATCAGCAATCAAAGTTCCCAAAAGTCAAAACTCAAATTTTTCTAAAAAGTCAAAAAGCTCAATCTCAGATTTTTGCCAAAATGGCATGAATTAAATTGATTTTTGTGTAGTGATTCAAGACCTGAAACTTGTTGTGTGATTACTCTATCAGCTGATCTTTGGAATTTCATGATTGGTTGATTTTTGTGATCTTTTCTTAATGACCAAAAAGCCCTTGGAACTGACTTGCAGGGCAAGATAGTTGCCCTGTCTCAGCAGACTCAGGTCACACACCAACCTTTGGTGGTGTTTTGTGGTTAACCCAGTAGGTCCCACACCTCCATCTTGGTTTCATACAACCCCCTCCTACCAGGGAGTAAGGGTTGACCATTTGTTTGACCTGTAAACCTGTAGACCTGTAACAACCCGATATTTTCCACGTCTACGTTTAATCCCAAACTTTGAATATTCCACTATTCACGTGCATTATCAGTAAGGACCTCTCATACGGACTAGAAATTTTCGGCATATCATCATTAGGTCATTTACATGTTATACCACTCTTAGGATTTTCAAATATATATATTTAGTATATTTAACGTTTTACGTATAACGATTTCTAAATAAACGTTAACAAACGATCAATAATGTGACTAACACGTCCAACACTCCCGACTATGATCCCAATATATTTTTATATTCATTTTTATAATATAAAAAAAATTATAATATTAATTTACCCGGTATTTTGGATATTTATTTTAATTATTAACTTAAGTTTACTAAAACTTCGACGGTTTTCGTAGAAATTAAACTATAATTATCTAAACACTCAATAATTTTATCCAACCTATTTTTATAATTTTTATAACTTTATTATGACCCGGTTAACTCCGTTAAAATTTATTTTAGTTAACCCGGTACCCGGTACATTTTAAAACTACACAAATACATAACAATAATACATTTAATCACAAAAGTCTTACACAACCCCCCCCCCCCTTGACTTTGCCGCCCCCCCCCCCCCCCTTGCCAATTTTATTACAAAACCACAAATACACTCCTTGTTCATAAATGTCTATTACTAACCAAATATAATAATATTTATAACCAATAATACATATATACTTACAAGATTTTTATCTCATTTCTTTCACCTATCAAAAAGTTCTTCCTCTCCTTTTCTCTCTTTGACACCCACGGCCAAGAAGGAAGAAACAAGCAAGACCAAAGTTTTTCAAAGATCAAAGTATAAATCTTGTGTTTATAGTGTCCTTGTTAGAGTTTTGAAATAAAAACTCAAGGATTATTAGGTTTTAATCATCTTAACTTCACTAATCTTACAAGTAAGTTTACTAAACTCATTTCATAATTTTTACAAAGTTATTACTATGTTTATACATGTTTCTTGCAAGATCTCATACATGCATTAACTTATACCACTTTATTTTTGTAAACTTTTGATCATACAAGTCCTAGAAGTGATTTTTGGTTAGATCCTTGTTAGATCTACTTGGTTTTGGTGATTAGGAACCCATGACACCCTAAGAAGGTGTATGGTAGGATTAGATTAGTTTTGTGGTGTTTGAAAGAGGTTTGATGGATGATGGAACTAGTTTGGAGACTTGAAAATGGTTTTTGAAACTTTTGATATACCTACTGTCCCTATTTTAATTTCGTGGGAAAATCAGTAGATGATGGCTAAGTTTTGACCAAAGATTTAGAAAATACTTTCAAAAACGAAACTTTAGGCGAAAGAACGGATTAAAACGAGTTTATAACGAAGGAGATATGATTTTTGCAAATTTAACGACGAAAACTATTTCTTAGAAAAACTGCTTGCTGTTTGGCAGAATACGACGGGTAATTAGAGGCATTAAACGTAACCTAGAGGAGCCGAGTTATCAAAAATATACTAGTATACACAAAGACGAATCCGTGGACATAAAGAACAAGGAAAACGAGCCTAAAACGACCGAGTTATACCCGTTTTAACATTGTCAAAACTATATATATATATATATATAGTCACAAATAAAAATAATAACGTACGTACTAAATGGTATATTTTCTAGCAACGTTACTAATGACTATTTTCTTAACAAACGAATACGTACGACCCGAGGGAATATTTATACGACATGACGACGTCATTCTAAGGTTTTGATACAAGGAATATAACACTAACATTTTTGTACGATATATTACGACAAGTTTTTATAACTCTATTTGGACTTATTTTTCCTAAGTATGGAAAGTATTTTAATTGACAATAACTAGTATTTACAAGTTAAGAGTGGTATAGGGAAACATGTGCATGTACATTCCTTCATCATTTCATGATCTAAAGTAGATCATATCATTCATTTAGGTTGCGGTTAGTGTGCGCGTCTTACTTCAGTTCGTACCCTTTGTTATCATATCGCTTATATCAGGTGAGTATTCACGAACCCCCTTTTCTAACTATTTTAATCGTTTTGGGGTGGATGCATGAACAATACTGTTTACTCTTATATGGACTTAAAAGACTCTTGTTTCACTATTTATGCTCGTAAGCAAAAACGTACTTAAACAAACTTGTTTACTATTTACGAACACTATTATCTGAACTTTTTGACTTGTCTTGACATTATAACTTGTTTGCACTCTTGAACCTTTTGACTTGAACTTTTAGACTTAATGTGCCGTACGTTCTAAGACTTAAAGTCTCCCTTGTTCGGAGCAACGTTATAAAGTCTCTCATGTTCAGAGCATCCTTAATAAATCTCGCCATGGTGGAGTGACTAATAAATCTTTGCCAAGTCGGTGAAGTGACTAATAAATCTCGCCTAGGTGGTGGAGTGACTTCAAGTCTCCCATGTTCGGAGCAACATTATAAAGTCTCCCTTGTTCGGAGCGGCCTTGACTTATTATATACTATGATTCCATATTGTGAACTATATTGACCACTTGTGCTTGACTACTAGACACATAACTTTTAGGAAGTGGGTTGTAAACACACAGGTTACAAGTCTCTTATGGCGGGACTTGGAACTGAGTGGATTTGCAATGCCTTTGCCTGGCGAACTTTTTCAAATGGTTTTCCTATTATTTAAAACGTTTATACTCACCAACTATTTTCATAGTTTACCCATTTTCTCTCATGCATTTCAGGTGATCGTCAGTAAGTTTTCTTCATGGTCCTTGCATAATGAAGTTTTCACACGTCACCACTAAGCATTATGTATTTCAAGCTATCTTTTGGGAACTAAACTTTGTGTCTTAAAATGCCGATGTCGGCTAAACAATGTTGTAATGATGTACTTTTCCTTTAATGTAAATTATGGTATTGTCTTATTTCTCTTTGGTGATGTATATCGATTTCGTTACACCTCGTGTTTCCGCCTTCGGCGAGGGTGTGACAGATTGGTACCAGAGCCAGAGGTTATAGAGAATGCCTATTTTTCTAAAATAAAAATCACAACTATAACCAAAGTAACATTTTTCTAATGATACGAGTCGACTAGTCCTAGCATTGCATTATTAATCCTCAAGTATGCATAGCCTGATCACCTATGTATAATTCAGGAAGAATCATGCGATGAAGGGAGTAGTGGTCAAAGATCATGTTTGGTCGAGTCTAGAGAGTCTGGTCACCTGAAGTTGCATTGGTCGGGTGGGTATGCATAACCTGTTTATATGTTCGCGATTATGTTACCGTACCTTATATATGCACTTATGTATATGCTTTCTCTTTGCTACCTTACGCCTTGTTAGATTAGGCATGGCTTTGTTTCCATCATTCTGCGATCTCTATGTCACGACTATCATTATACCGTACATCATCTGTCATCATTCATGTATCGTTCACTCAACCCATTATTTTTGGTCTATATCAGAGCCATGGCCACAATGAACACTCGCTCAGGACGTAACAACAATGAAAACCCGAATGACAGTGCTGCTGGATTAGCTGACCTTCTCACTCAGATTGTTGCGCACATTGATGCCAACCGATCCAATAATGGTGTGGGTCCTTCGAACAACGGTCAGGGATGCAACTATAAGACTTTCATGACATGCAAGCCAATGGAATTTTATGGCACTGAGGGTGCCATTGGACTGCTATCATGGTTTGAGAATGTTGAGTCGAAACTCAGCATCACTAAATGTGCTGAAGGAGATAAGGTTGAATTCTCTGCGGGTCTACTTCAGGGTCGAGCATTGACTTGGTGGAACAACCAGCTACAGACTCGAGGAAGAGAGGCTGCAAATGGATTATCTTGGGAAGCATTTAAGAAACTACTAACTGACGAGTACTGCAGAAAAGATGAAGTGGAGAAGCTGGAAGTGGAATTTTGGAACCACTTGATGGTAGGAGTAGAGATTGACAAGCACACGGCCCGTTTCCATGAGCTAACTAAGATGGTTCCTCATATGGTCTCCACTAAGGAAAAGTTGATCGATCGATATATTTGGGGATTGATTCCTGAAATCAGGAGGGATGTCACTTCATCGAACCCAACCACTCTACAAGCCGCTGTGGGCATGGCATACCGTTTGACAAATGATGTGATCAGATCTGGTGAACTAACAAAAGGAAATAATGAAGGGCGAAAGAGACAGGAAGATCAGCAAGGAAGCCGTCATCAAAATCAACAGGACAAGAGACAGCGAGTAGCTGGAAACTACGGAGCAATAACTCAGGGGCCCGGAGGATATGCAGGCACACATCCTAAATGTACCCGATGTAACCTACACCACTCAGGAGATTGCCCAAGGTGCAGCAGCTGCGGAAAGACAGGCCATCTTGTTCGATATTGCAAAGGAAATCAAGTACGAAGGTCAGCATGTTACGAGTGTGGAAGCTTGGATCATCTCAGGAATACCTGTCCAAAGTTGAAAAGGACTCCCAACCAAGGACCGAATCGTCCAAACCTGGCGGCGGCAATTGAAGGGCCACAAGATGAGGCCGTTGAGATTCCACCCGCGCGTGGCAGAGCTTACTTCCTAGGAAATCCTATCACCCAACATGTCCACGATAGCATAACGGGTACATTCTCTTGAACAACTATGTTATTTTCGTAGCACTTAAGTCTTAGTATAAAACTTATACACAACACCGACTAATCCGAGACCTAGCGTTTTCGACCTTAGTTGCTTCATCAAATTTAACCGCGATCACATACACCTATAGAATGGACGATTTGAATCTCGAGGACGAGATTCCTTTTAAGGTTGGTAGAATGTAACAACCCGATATTTTCCACGTCTACGTTTAATCCCAAACTTTGAATATTCCACTATTCACGTGCATTATCAGTAAGGACCTCTCATACGGACTAGAAATTGTCGGCATATCATCGTTAGGGAAACATGTGCATGTACTGTACATTCCTTCATCATTTCATGATCTAAAGTAGATCATATCATTCATTTAGGTTGCGGTTAGTGTGCGCGTCTTACTTCAGTTCGTACCCTTTGTTATCATATCGCTTATATCAGGTGAGTATTCACGAACCCCCTTTTCTAACTATTTTAATCGTTTTGGGGTGGATGCATGAACAATACTGTTTACTCTTATATGGACTTAAAAGACTCTTGTTTCACTATTTATGCTCGTAAGCAAAAACGTACTTAAACAAACTTGTTTACTATTTACGAACACTATTATCTGAACTTTTTGACTTGTCTTGACATTATAACTTGTTTGCACTCTTGAACCTTTTGACTTGAACTTTTAGACTTAATGTGCCGTACGTTCTAAGACTTAAAGTCTCCCTTGTTCGGAGCAACGTTATAAAGTCTCTCATGTTCAGAGCATCCTTAATAAATCTCGCCATGGTGGAGTGACTAATAAATCTTTGCCAAGTCGGTGAAGTGACTAATAAATCTCACCTAGGTGGTGGAGTGACTTCAAGTCTCCCATGTTCGGAGCAACATTATAAAGTCTCCCTTGTTCGGAGCGGCCTTGACTTATTATATACTATGATTCCATATTGTGAACTATATTGACCACTTGTGCTTGACTACTAGACACATAACTTTTAGACAGTGGGTTGTAAACACACAGGTTACAAGTCTCTTATGGCGGGACTTGGAACTGAGTGGATTTGCAATGCCTTTGCCTGACGAACTTTTTCAAATGGTTTTCCTATTATTTAAAACGTTTATACTCACCAACTATTTTCATAGTTGACCCGTTTTCTCTCATGCATTTCAGGTGATCGTCAGTAAGTTTTCTTCATGGTCCTTGCATAATGAAGTTTTCACACGTCACCACTAAGCATTATGTATTTCAAGCTATCTTTTGGGAACTAAACTTTGTGTCTTAAAATGCCGATGTCGGCTAAACAATGTTGTAATGATGTACTTTTCCTTTAATGTAAATTATGGTATTGTCTTATTTCTCTTTGGTGATGTATATCGATTTCGTTACACCTCGTGTTTCCGCCTTCGGCGAGGGTGTGACAAGACCCCACTTAGTTTGACCTCCCAAGTCTGTCCCTCAACTGACTCAGAATCTCAATAAGCCAAGTGCTTATTCTGAGTTTGTGGCTTAATTTATTAGCTTATTTGTGTGTTACTTGCTTTAACTTGTTCATTGTACTTATTTGTAGCTGTTTTCACCAAAGTGCACATTAGCTCATTTAAGCTTATTTCCACTTCTGGTCAAAGAAAGTCAACTGTCATAGGAATAAGCACTTGAAGTGCTTATTTCCTTGACCACAGTCAAAGTCACTTCACAAAAGTTGTCTAAAAACTTGTAATAAGCAGTTTGGAAGGAGAAAATCTCAAATAAGCCCAACTTAATAGAATTGATAGCTTCTATTTAAGCCAATTAGCTTATTCATCAGCTTATTATTAAGCAATTTCCATTTTTATAATTTTCCTAGGCTTCTGGTGTGTAAAAACAATTTCTATAATTTTTTCAGATTTTTCTTTTATCATTTAATATTTTTCCTAATTTAAAATAATTTTTAGTAATTATTAAATAGTTAATAATTAATAATAATTAATTAGTAAATTAGAAAAATATAAATTAAATTTTAAAATTAGTTTTTAGTTATTTTTAATTTTTTCCAAATTTTAATTTCACTTTTCTAGAGTATTTTAATAATTAATTAGAAATTAGGTTATTTTAAATAATTAAAAAGTAATTAATAATTAGTTAATAATTAGTAATAATTAATTAAATAGTCTTAAAAATATATTTTCATTTCTAAAATTTGTTTTATAGTATTTTGGATTTTTCTAAGTTTAATTTTAATTTTTCCAAGTTAATTTCATATTTATTTATAATTTAGGTTAAATTAGTAAATTAAAAGTAATTAGAAAATAGTATTTAATTAATAGTAATTATAAAATTAGTGTAAAATTTAGTTTTAAATTTCAAAAAATTTTCTCTTATCATTAGGTTTGTAAAAAGTAAATTTTCATACCAGTAGCCTTTCCAGATCACCATATTCACATTTTTGTACGTTTGTTCACGTCTTCGACAAACGTACGATTTTTAAGTTTTAGGTGATTTCTTATCAACCTCAGTTCCCGTAATCATTCACATAGCTTTCGTAAGCTATTTCTGTTAATAATATCCAAATAATTCTCACAACAAACCTTTTTTTTTGTGAATAAACACCCGATCACAAAGCACGCTAAAGTTACAATTCACACCTCAACGGGATTTAACGACCCGGTGATACCTTATATTACCCGGAGCATTGATCTAAGCTATTTGACTTTATTGACCATTCCTTGGTCAATATAAGTTGGTGGTTTAGCATCAATCAGTAACCCAAAAAGAATTACCGTAGTGACCTGCTGTCAGAGCTGTTTGATGTTGACCCTGGCATGAATTTCCATTCAATCATTGAGAATCACAAATGTGAATCCTCTCATAAATGTTCTGGCAGATTGCTAAGATCTGCGTAGGACTCTTAAGTTTACATCTGGCGTCCTTAATGATGAACAACCAATGTAGAAATATCATGTGTTCCTATGTGATCTTTTGATGAATCTCGGGGCTCTAGACTCGATAAGTGCACATTTGGTTTCCTATGCGGAGATTAGGGAGAGGTCTCCTGCTTCAATACCAACCATCGCTAAGAGACAGGTCGATAGATTACACCGGTTCCCCGTGAGAATGAAACAAGCTCTTTTAAGAGAACTTGAGTGGTTAGGAAGGTTAAGTGCAGTGCGTCACTGGGTCCATGACGTCTTTGTCTTCAATACCGGTGTCACCTTAGTAACAACCAGTAGCATATGAATTGTACCCGGTGTCTGCCCTAAGGTTGAACATTTGGAGGGCTATTTCTTTTCACCCTTTTTCATAACTTTTCTTTTTAATTCTTCAACCCCTTCTTTCTCCTTTCTCATTTTCTCCTTTTTTCAATCATACCTAAGGATTTCTAATTCTAATCTATTGGATTTGTCCTTGGGTAGATCCCTCCGGCTCTGGCGGATCATAGGACGGTTTTTCCTAACCTTAGTCACCTTATAACTCCATGACTATCCTATAATTGATCACATGCCATAAAACCTTTTTGTGAAAATCTCTCAAAGTGTTTATGATAATAAAACACATTGTTGACACTTTGAGAGTTTTGCATTTCTTTTGAAGGACTCCCCCTTCACATGTGCTCATGAATTTTTAAGAAATTTGCACATGCGTGAGGAGTTTGTGCTTTTTGAATTGATCCACTTTCAGTGAACATGACCGATTCGAGACACGCTTACATCACTAGTTAGACTAGCTTGAAGTTATTACCCGTCCTGGTCAAGTCCAAAGAAAGTCTCTCGATATGGTACATTCTACTCAGACAAGTCCTATTCGAGACACGCTTACATCACTAGTTAGACTAGCTTGAAATTATTACCCGTCCAGGACAAGTCTTTTCGATTACTGACATTTTAAGCTTCGTCAATTCATTGGTACTTACTGAGTCGAGCTCTTTTGAGATTCAGCCACAATCTTTAAACATCTTTGATCACATTTTAATCATGTCTTCTCCCCCTCAAAAATAGCATATTGTGATATTTTTGGTATCAACTGAGTAAAAAAGCTTTTTGGAGAGAAAGACATATTTCATTTTGCATGAATACGGAGCATTTTTCTTTTTCTACTCCCCCTTAATGATAGCATATTTAAAATTAATTAAGGGTTTTGAGGGAGTTATCTTGAGCACTAATTTTGAGAGATTTTGAGAAATCTTTTGAACAATCTTGAAAAAGTGCTCAAGATTATATTAGGAAAACGAGTTTATGCTTGAAATCTTTTTCGTTTGTTTAGACTCGAACTTATTGAAAAATATTTCGTCATTGAACGTACGAGTCCTTGATTTGAAAATAATCAGAAGTCATCGTTTAAGTACGGGTTTCGTACTAAAGTATACGAAAGCCATCGTGAAGAAACATTTGGGAAACGACATGTTTTAGAAAAACATTTTAAAGAACTCCCGCTCAAGCATCTGTACATGTCCGTATCATTGTTGAATGACATTTCTAGAAACGTACAGAATATTGATTTATACGAGAGACATGTCGTGAGAAGAATATTTTTGGATTTTTTGATTTTATATTGTTTTTGTATTTTTTTGAAAATTTTATATTTTTGTATTTTGTTTTTTTCAAAAATATTTACAGCGAAGCGATTTTGAAAACTTTTTCAAGAATATTCGAGAAGACGTTCTAGCTCCTCAGGAGTTAGGCTTCGCATGCCAATTCGTCGAACTAAATAGTCAAACCGTTCTTTTGGAAGGGCTTTAGTAAATAGATCGGCGAGTTGACAATCAGTCTTAACGAAAAATAATTCAACAGTACCCTCTTCCACGTGTTCTTTGATGAAATGGTATCGGACTTTGATATGCTTCATCTTAGAGTGATGTACGGGATTGCACGAGATGGCTATGGCACTTTTTGAGTCACAATACATAGGTATTCTGTCAAAAGTAAAGCCATAATCTGTAAGCTGTGTCCTCATCCAAAGAACTTGGGCACAACACGCAGATAGAGACACATACTCGGCTTCGGCGGTTGATAGCGCAGTACAATCCTGTTTCTTTGACGACCAGCTTACTAGCTTTTCACCCAAAAATTGTGCTCCACCTGATGTACTCTTTGCTGTAACTTGATCACCAGCATGGTCTGCATCTGAAAATGCTGTTAGATTAAACCGCGAATCCTTCGGATACCAAAGTCCCATGTTAATGGTGCTTCGTAGGTACCGAAAGATCCTTTTAACCTCTTTGAGGTGAAGTTCGGTAGGCTTTGCCTGAAACCGTGCTAGCAAACAAACAGCAAATTGAATATCTGGTCGACTGGCAGTTAGGTACATGAGAGAACCAATCATGCTCTGATATTTCTTCGGATCAATGGGTTTCCCAAACAAATCAGCACCTATTTTTGGTGAAGTGACCATTGGTGTATCAACAGAATCACAATTTTCCATTCCATGTTTTTTCAAAATCTTTATTGTATATTTAGCTTGATTGATAAAAATACCACGAGGGGATTGATGTATTTGTAAACCAAGAAAGAATTTTAGTTCCCCCATCCTGGACATTTCAAATTTGCTTTTCATGAGATTTTCAAAATGTTTTGAATGGTTAGGATTGGTTGATCCAAAAATAATGTCGTCCACGTAAATTTGAACGATCAAAATGTCATCTTTGAATTTTTTGATAAACAAGGTGTCATCAACCGTTCCTTTTGTGAAATTGTTTTTGAGCAAGAAAGATGATAGTTCGTCATACCACGCTCTTGGAGCTTGTTTTAAACCATAAATTGCTTTCTTAAGCTTGTAGACGTAGTCTGGATAATCTTTATCGATGAATCCCTCTGGCTGACTCACATACACTTCTTCTTTCAGAGTTCCATTCAAGAAAGCAGTCTTAATATCCATCTGATAGACTGTGATGTTTTTGTGAGCTGCATAGGCTAAGAAAATCCGGACTGCTTCAAGTCTAGCTACAGGCGCGAATGATTCTTCGAAATCTATCCCTTCTTCTTGTGGATAACCTTTATCCACGAGACGAGCTTTGTTGCGAATTACAGTCATTTCCTCATCAAGTTTGTTCTTCCACAACCACTTGAGATCAAGAACACGTATATCAAGTGGTCGTTCAACAAGTTCCCAACTGTCATGTAAATCGTATTGAAGAATTTCATCCTGCATCGCTTCTATCCAAGGGTATTCTGCCATTGTTTCCCGAATGGTCTTTGGTTCTTTGAGGCTGATTGAGCAAATGTAAATGCACAATTCGAGATCGGTGGCAAGTTGTCTCCTTGTCTGAACTGGCTTTGAAGGTTCACCAATAACATGTTCTATTGGATGGTCTTTTGTCCATTGAAACGTAGAAGGGTACCTTGGGTTTAACGAATGTGTGTTAGATGGTTCTTGTAACCTTGAAGAAGATTTAGCAGAGTCTGTTGCAAACGGGTTTTCAAATACTTCTTCTTCTTCTTCTAACGTAACATCGTTTGAATTATTTGTTGGTTCTTCTTGAAAATTTGTGTTTTGGTTTTGCTCATCAACTCTTGGTAGAACAGTTTCAAGTACTGGAGTTGCTTGAGTAGATGTAGATGTTGTTGAGGGAGTTGGTGCTTCAGCTTCGATTGTTGTAGATGCATCTTGTGGTGGTGGTGGTGGTTGATGGTTTTGGGCGGGTGCAGCGGAATGTTGTTGAGATGCATTTGTCGAAGTTCCACCATAGTATTCATCAAACATTAACTCGAAGAAATTTTCCTGTTCTTGTTCTGAAGGTTTGTCCGTGTTTGTTGACTGAGCTCCTTGGGGCACGAGTCCTGAACTGATGTGTCCAGAAGTCTGCATGTTTGGTGCGGGTCCTAATCCATTTTGATTAGAAGCCATCGGATTAAGCGCGGGTTCTAGAGCGTATCTCTCAGAAGCCATTTGTGAAATCTCGTCAAACTTCACATTCATCGTCTCCATTATCCTTTTCGTTCTTCTATTATACACCCTGAATGCCCTCGAGTTTTCTGAATATCCAATGAAGATTCCAATATCACCCTTAGCTTTTAACTTCCCTAGATCTTCTCTGTCCTTCGTCGGATAGCACAAAGCGTCAAACACGTGAAGGTAAGAGATGTCAGGTTTACAGTTGTTCACTAGCTCATATGGGGTTTTATTGAATCTTGGATGTATTAGGGATCGGTTTTGAGTGAAACAAGCAGTGGCTACAGCATCAGCCCATAAGAATAGTGGTGCACTAGAAAAAATCAGCATTGTGCGAGCAGCTTCCACAAGAGTTCGGTTTCTTCTTTCAACTACCCCATTCTGCTGTGGAGTTCTAACAGCTGATGTTTGATGTGTAATTCCAACATCTTCGAGGTAAGTTCTTAACTCCTGATTTGTGAATTCTGTGCCATTATCCGTTCTTATAATCCTTACTGGAGCTTGAAGTAGAACTTGAATACGCTTCAGAAAGGTGATGATGATGCCTGGTGCTTCGTATTTTGATCTCAAAAACTTTACCCACGTATATCTTGAATAATCATCAACAATAACGAGAATATACTTCTTCCCATTAATCCTTTCAACTCTCATTGGGCCACATAAGTCCATGTGCAACATATGTAACCTTGTTTCCGAACTAGGTACGGTTTTGGGTTTATATGATGCTCTTTTACTTTTTCCTTGTTCGCATGATGGACATAGGTGTTCCTTGGTGTATTTGAACTTAGGAAGACCGGTGACGATGTTGTCTTTGGCTAACTTGTTGATCGTGTCGAAATTGAGATGGGATAATCTTCTATGCCACAGCCAGGACTTAGTTTCGGTTGCCCTTGTCATAAGACAAATTGGTGATGTAGAAGCCATTTGGTTGATTTCGATAGCATACAAGTTTGTACCACGATTACAAGTTAAGAGATCATCACCAACCAAATTTCTTATAAAAACCGTGTTTTTCCTGAATGCAACTTCTAAATCTGCATCACAAAACTGTCCAACTGAAAACAAATTGTGTCCCAACCCTTCGACGTAGTAAACCCGAGTGATTAAAAAATTCCCAAATTGAAGATCTCCGTAACCCTGAATAGCTGCTACATGATCATTTCCAAAGCGTACAGTTCCCATGAATTTCCAGACAAAATTGATCAGCAGCTTTAAATTCCCGGTCATGTGCTTGGAGCAACCCGAGTCGACGATCCAAAGACATATTTCGATAACCTACCAAGAACAGAAGAGTTTGTATTTGGAAACCGTGTTGAATTTGGTTCCATGGGGTTAGGAGTAAAATCTAAATCACACTCATAGATAGTTGCTACTTGTTTAGCTTGAGTTATTTCTAATTTGCCGTTCTGAAGAGTGAACTCTCTACCCGTCGGAATCCACATACAAAACTTAAGGTAGTTCCTAGGCATTCGACTACTAGTGGTAGACCTAAAGCTTGCAACTAATCTTTCTATAGATCTTGATCTGGCACTAGTTCCCTTTGGAACATACTTCTGTTTAGGCGTAACATTCACATTCTTAGAAACACATTCATTATGAACATCATTCATTAAACATTTCTTGCATATTAAACAAACAGAGTCATTACATGCAATAGAAACAGTACTTTCGACATTGCATTCAGATGAAACATGTCTCTTATTACAAAGCGTTAAATTCCTAGGGTGTTCTTCTACTTCTTCAGCTTTATTCTTGCTACTACTCTTAGAAACAGGCGAGACTCTATTGTTCCTTGTATTGCTCCTAGGCTTTAGTCTGCTGCTCCTAGAGGTGCTTTCTAGTCCTGTAGAAGGTAAGGCACACACATTAGGATTTATATTGTTGTCCTTTTTAGCATCCCTAGATTCTTTAGAATTAGCCTTTATGCACTTGTCATTTGTCATAGATGTTGAGGCAGACGCACTAGTGGGACTAATCCTAAAAAGGCAAGGTGCTATCACTTTTGGTGTTTCGACAACCGCTTTTCCTTTATCAACAATCTTTACATTTTCACTTTTCTTAGGCACGGGTGTTGGAGTGACTGGTTTTGTCAAATCCTTTTTCTCATCAACTTTTGGAGCAAACCGTGAAATTGACATTTTTGGTTTTTGAACCGTGTTTGAAACATTTGGTTTCTCCGAAGTCAATGGTTTTGCAAACTTAGTTTCCTCACCCTTTCCTTTTTGACTTTCAAGCTGAGCCCTCAAAAAATCATTTTGCTCTTTCATCCACGCTCATACGACAATTTGTCATACTTGCATTCTTCCTTTTTTCGATCAAGTTGTTTAAAATATGAGACATTTTCTATTTCAAGCTTTATAAGAGCATTTTCATATTTGGAAACAATGTCGGAGGTCTCAGCTCTCAGTCTTTCATCGTCTTGAACAGAATATGTTTGTAAAATGATGGACATAATATCAGTGGTCATAACAGCTTCGAAGAGAGAATCATTTAGGTTTTCCAAAACATTCATGTTTTCACGAGTATCATTAGCTTCGTTTACCAGGGATTTGTGGTCCTTGACAAAGTCGGCCATTTCTTTTAAGAAAGCTTGTTCAAAATGGATTACCCTCGCACTGATGTTATTCAGTGGGATAGTAATTTCGTTTTCAAAAACTTTTTTCTGCTCAATATGAAAACTGGAATGCCAGTTGTTAATATTGATTATAGTTTTAGAAGCAACAATATTTTGAAGTTCTTGAATTCTCTTTTTAACGTCATCCAAAATGTCTCTAGCCTCACTTGTATTAAAAGTGTTGTTAGAAGACATTTGTTCTATTTTTGAAAGAGATTTTGAAGCAATTACTTTCTTAGAAAACATTTTTAAAAATGGTCGTTTTATGGAAAACACAGATGGTTCTTTTTGTGGAACAAAAGTAATTCCCGAAAGTTTGTTCAATTTGTTGTAATCAATGGGTTTCAAATCCTTTTGTTTCATTTTAATTATGCTCTCTTCGACATGTTCTATTGTTTGCACAGAATCCCGAATGACGGGAGGATCATGTTTGGTGTAAATCACATTACCATTGTACAAAACATTCTGTTCTTGCTGAGCTTTCTTGAGATTACAGGGGGTGTTGTCACCAAGAGCCACTTTATGTTTCGTATGGTAAATTGGATTAGTTTGATTTGAAATCATTTTCATTGTTTGACTTGACTGACCCGACTTAACCACTAATTCTTCTAAATGTGCAATCATGTGTTCTGACTCTACGATTTCTGCCAAAAGTTTGTCTTCTTTCTTTGCAAAGTCCTTTTTCAGCTCGTCCCTTTCTTTTTCAAGATTGGTATAAGCTGATTTTTGTTTAGAAAGTTGGTTTTGTAAATCAGAAATTTCCGCGTTTAAAGATTTTATCTTTTTGAAAGAATTAACATCAAGTGTATCAAACTTGAGTTGCAATTGTTTTTCCCTTGAAACGGAATTTTGTTAACCAGTTTCTAATTCAAACAATCTTTTGTTATGAAATTCAAAAGCTTTAACGTTTTCTTTGTAACTCTCAAGCTCAGCGGTCAATTTAGCATTCGCGGCCTTAACATCGCGATTGACCTTTTTCACATTCTCAATTTCAATACAACAATTATTCAATAATGATTCAAACAAAGCACGTGTTTCCTCATCATTCTCAGCATGCTGTGAAACGAAGCCTCCATTATGATTCACATATGGAGTTGCTGAAGGAGTATTGCTACTACTTGGCGTGTCTAGATATGTATCATAATTGTATCATAATTGTATGCTTGCTTCTCAGAATGTTGTTCCTCATGAGGAGACATATTAAATATATCATTATTGTGACATGTGTTGAAATTTGATACCTCAGATGGTGCATTGGTGTCATAAACAGGAAGTGTATCAGAATCTGTGTCATACTTAGCTTCCTGAAGATTCGCCATAAATATACAGTTCGCATCGATATCTTCTCTATCTTCCATGTCATCCATAAGAGCCATAAAATCATTCTCCTCTGCATTCAACTGAAACCCTGCCTCATTCTTTTGTGCCAACAGTAATGCTTTCTGCAAATACGCTGTGTCTTTCTTGTTCGGCTTAGTAGGACAGTTCCTTGCCATATGACCTACACCCTGACAGTTGAAACACTTTACCGGATTACCTTGATTCACATTTCCCAGATTCCCAACTACTGGAGCTGCAACATTTCTATTCTTATTACTCATTGCCTGATTACCAACATTCTGACCCCTCTGATTCCCTGCATACTGACCATACTGATTCCCTGCATACTGACCTGCATTCTGCATATTCTGATTACCCATATTAACTCCAGTAGCATATCCTTGCTGTTTCCCATAAACTCCAACCAGTTGGCCTCCGTTGCCCATATTGAAACTCGGCTGAGCGATCTGCCTGTTGCGAGTATTCGATGAAATCCTTTGGTTGTTGTTGTTGGTGTAGAATAGCGTCCTTGGAATGCCTTTGACAGAAAAGCAAACGCTTGGGTCAATGCTGCAGAAGCTTCATCATTTTCAGTGAATTCTGGGTCTTCGAATTGTGGTATTGCTGTTGTGGAATAACATGTTGTTGTTGCTATGGGTAGAACTGTTGTTGGTAGACCGGTGTTGGTTGTTGAATGTATGAAGGTTGCAAGTAGTTGTGAGTAGAAGATGATGATGATTGTTGTGTGTTCACTGGTAGCGGTGTTGGTGTAGAAGCAATTAATGCGAGAGGATCATGATTCTTTGCCAATCTTTCTTTCCTTACTTCATTAGCCTCAGCTTGGTTTTGTTTCAGAAAGTCATAGAGTTGATCATAATTCACCTTATGTAAATCCTTTGTTTGATTGACAATTGTAACATAACGACCCCATTCTTCTGGAAGGTTATTGATGAATTTGATGTTTGTTGCAATTGTTCGAGGTGTCAACTTGTTTCTGATTAACTCATTCATCAAAGTGCAGAACCTTGTGTAGTAAGATTCAATCTGTTCACCTTTAGTGGATGTAAAGTTCTCCCATTCAGTAAGAAGTTTGTTCTCAACGTCTTGTTGTCCAATCTCTGTTCCATGACATATCCTTCTAACACGTTCCCTCATAGCATAAGCAGTTTCACAACTGTCGACCGCAACAAAGATCTCCCGTGGTAATCCAAGTTGGATTAAATGCATTGCCATATCATCAGCGGCGATCTGCTTCTTGTCTTCCTCTGTGTAATCTGCTTCTGTTTGTTCACGCACGAATGGTTGAGTAGGAGGTGTTGTATTTGGATTACCTTCAATTTGAACTTGTCTTGGCTTGAATGGACCATTTGTAATGGAGTTGATCATTAATTTACCATCAGGCTTTGTTTTGATGTAACGAAGCATGCGGCTTGTCCATGGGAGATATCCACCTTTTTCAAGCATAGGAGGTCGGTTTTCCGCACCGGCTGCATGAATATCTTGCTGAGATTCCATTGATGAAGTGTAGATTGATAAAGTTGATTCGTGGATCGATTCAACGAAGTAGAAGTTGTGTTTAGTGTAAGTTGATGCAAGTTTTTATGGTGAAAAATTTGATCTGAAACCTTAAAACCTCAATAACTTCCATTCGGAGTGGATTTGGGCCTCGAAGCTTCCCTTGAATGATATTTAGATGATTCAACGTGTCCTCCTTCTCGGTCTCACGGTCGTTTTGACGGCTGATTCGTCGAAAACGGAGTTACGGTTCAAAAGTTATGGCCGTTTGAAGTTTGGTTGTCAAAAGTCAAAAACTTACCCGTAAACCTGAACTTATGCGTAAACAGTGGATAATCTTACGCGTAAGATGTTATGTGTAACCTTTAAGTTATGCGTAAGATCTAAGGTTATGCGTAAACAATATGTTTATGCGTAGACTTTGATTTTACGCGTAAACTTAGAGTTTATGCGTAAAAATGTTACGCGTAAGGTTTTTTCAACCAAATTGATCTCTCAAACTTATCCAAGCATGAAAGATATCCCGTGTCGAAGTATTCCACAAACTTATCCAAGTCAGGGAAGTACTGAGTAATATCTGATCGTTGAAGAAAACTTATGCGTAGGATCTTTCGCGTAGGATCTTTTGCGTAGAAGTTCACCTTATGCGTAGGATTCAGACTTTTGCGTAGAAACAGACTTTAGCGTAGGAAGTTATGCGTAGGATCACACCTTATGCGTAGGATTCCAATCTTATGCGTAGAAAAAGGATTTTCTGCTTAAACTTAAGCGTAGGAAGCTGTTTTACGCGTAGAAAGAGGGTTTTAAGCCAAAATTCACGCGTAAACAGTACTAGAATATGAAAACTTACGCGTAAGATGTCCCAAACAGCTAAAAATCCGATGTTTCAACCAAAAACACTTTTTCCACTTGTTTCTTTTGATCAAATCTTACCCAAAACACTTAGAATCACTAAAACTTCAATAAAGTTCACAACTTTAACACTAAGACCACGTAAAAATCAAAACTTTTTGAAGAAAAAGTGCACAAATGAATGAAAAATGCAACTTTTTAACAAAAAACTTGATAAAGACACTCCTAAATCATTGTTAGGCGATTGATACCACCTGTAGGACCTTAGATATATCAACTTTATCACAAATATAAGCACTAGATGAAGTAAAGATGGTGACTTGGTAAGATGTATGTGGCGTTAATACATGAGAGACAAGAGATGAAATATGGAACTTTTATTCAAAGAAAAACACACACTTACACACAAAAGCACACACCTCCAATGAGCCTTTGAGGTGTTTAAATAGTTCTTAACATGAGATGCCCTATGGGCTTTCCATGGGCTTGGTCTTGGGCTTGGTTTCCTTTTACATATAAAGGCTTACATTATTTAACTCATGACATATTAGCTTATCAAGACCAAGGCCCATTGACTATTCTAATAACAAAAACTACGACACATTACAACGTTACAATAAATGAGAATGACCATCACTTTTTAATATAATTTTTTAATGCTAACATTACACCTTAACAATCAAGTTATATAAAGTTTTGAAACTAAAAAGCTATGTACAACCTATTTTGGAATACATTTCTAATGTAAAACAACAAGTCGAGAAACCTTTTAAAAATTTGTCTAAGTCCTTTCTTATAAAAACTCGTCCCATGCTAGCCCAAAACGCACGTATATCTTTAAAATTTACTTAACGAGCATGCCATTTTATTTCACAAACCAATAGACCCCCTAGCAAACAATCATTTTTGTATAAATACTTTGTAATAAAAATCGTGTTTTGAACCTATAAAAATCACAAAGCAAATCGACATAGGAACTAATTCAGAAAACTAAGTAGTATTGATTGGGCCTTAAGGCCCAATCATCCAAAAATAAGCCGATCAAATAAGCTATGGCTATAAGCGGTTTGGCAACGTTTTTATACTCCTAACCTTAGCCCAAAACAAAGCCCAAAACTCTCGTAGGCCCATTGGATCTAAAAACCTTAACGGCCTTACATTTTCGTTAAAAATCCCATAAGCTATAAAATAAGCTTCTCGACTAATAAGCTTTTAGAAAATGTTAAATAAGCTATTTTGAAACTAATTAAGAAATAAAAACACTAAGTTTTGAAATTAGTGAAGTTTGGACTAGATTTGCAAATTTTACAAAATTCGGGTTAAAAGTGTCAATTTTTCAAAGTTGTGGTATAAACTGTCATTTCGAAAACTTAAGGATGAAAACTGATTTTTATAAACTTTTGGGTGAAAAGTGAAAGAATTATAAAGTTTTGGACGTAAAACGTAAATATATTTAATTTTGGACTAACGGCTTAACGCTAACGCCGTGAGGGTAAAAAGTGTAAATTTTTGGAAAAGGCAAGGGTCATATACTAAAATTAACCTTTTTATTTTTATTTTTCCATTTTACGATTTCACGTCACGACGTTACATTTTTATTTCAAACTATCATTATTATTAAACTTTACGTTATATTTATATATATAACTAAACTGAACGTACGATATGCTATAACAACCAAAAGTTTTACTATCGTTAAATTAACAAATCACGTATTCAAAAACTACTCGCGATTAAAACGTTAAGACTATCAAACACTAAAACTTGCCATATATTATCTAGGTTGTGTGTCGAGCCGTTCCCATTTTGCAAACTAAGTATCGATATTTTTATCACTAAACCACTAAGGTGAGTTCATAGCCAACTTTTATAAAACTGTTTTCGTTGGGAGATACATGCTTAAAAATCTAAACACAAGTATTTTCTTATACTATGCCTGAAATTGTTATTGCTTAAGTCCCTTTTTGCCAAAAGCCCCTCATATCATGAACCTTAGTCACCCAGTGGGTGAACGTAAATAATTGTTGATAGATCTATTAGGGATTGACAATCCCCGTTTGGGCGTTGAGAAAACAACCAAACGCACTTTATTTGAAATCTAATAGGTTACTGGCAAGGACCTATCCCGAGGGCCCCTGTTACTATAATCCATCATTTATGATGAGATCTGTTAATCGGCTGAGTGTCATGAGCTTAATGCAATAACAACTGATTTTTAACTTATAATTGTATACCGGTGCAATTATCACTTATAGCTTGTGTTCAACTATTAAACTTAAACCTATGAATATCACTCAACTTTTGTTGATTTTTAGCATGTTTATCTCAGGTCAAAAATGAGCAAGGATGGGACGGAAGAGCACGAAATTCTTACAAAGGCTATAAAATTTTTATTATCATTCGAAAACCTATTTAACAAATTTTAAAACCACTGGGACCTCATTTTTAAAAACTCTGATATTTATAAAAATTCGAATGATAGATGTTTTAGAAAATCATTTTCTACCGAAAAACTATGAGCTGTGAAGTAACACCCAAATCTTTATTCCGCTGCAAATATTTTAAAATTGGGGGTGTTACACATATCGATCTCTCCACAAGGCGAACCATTGACAAATCGGCCGGTGGCAAGCTATGTGATCTAAGTGCGGAAGAATCATGGGAACTCATAGAAGATCTTGCTCTCTATGACAACGAAAGTTGGAATGATCCCCGTGATTTGAACAAAACGGTCAAGGCAATATCTTTGCCTTCGAACAATTCTAGCACTCCCGACTGTAGGATCATGGAACTTGAGGACCAAGTCAAGTTTCTCATGAAATCCTACAAAGCTCCTAAGCCTTCAAGCCAAGTGAACAAAATCACTTCTTCATGCGAATTATGTAGTGGTCCCCATGACACTCGTGATTGCGTGGAACTCTACGGGCAAGCTTTTGCGGATTACGCATCCTCGCGTACCGACGATGCGGGAGACAAGTGGTACACTTTCAAACCCGAGCCAAACCCTTACGGTGATTCCTACAATCCTTCTTGGAAAAATCACCCGAACCTTAGGTGGAAACAAAACCAAAACATGCCCCAAAACAATTCTTCCAATCCACCTAATCGTTACCAATCAAACGGTCCACCCTCTAACCGTACTTTCAACAACAATCCTTCAAATAACTATGGTAGTACCAATAATCTTGAAGGTTTGATGTCCAAGTTTATGGCATCTCAAGAAGCTCGCATAGCTAAGTTTGAAACCGAATTCAATCAACAACAAACGGAGATGACCAATAAGATTGACAACTTGTTGAAAGCCCTCAACAACCAAGTGCTAACTACACCTAGGAAGGATGTAACACCCCCAAAATACCGCAGCGGAAGACTGTGTCACTGGGGTGCTACTTCATAATACAAAGTACAAGTTATAGAAAACGACCTCTAAATGAGACGTTTTGAAAAGTTACCATTCGATTATTGAATTCAAAGTTACAAACATGAGATTCCAAAGTATGATACATAAATGTATACAAAATATTTTGAATGGTAAATGATAAAAGCGTAAGTCTTCAGAATATGCAGCTTGACTCTATGTTCCATGCACTAGCTATCGCCTTACTAACCTGAGATAAACATGCTAAAGTGTCAACACAATGGTTGGTGAGTTCATAGAGTTTGTCTTAAAACAGTTGAAAAGCTTTAGAGAATGCTCACACAGCAAAGGCATTGTGAATCCACTCAGTTGCAAGTCCCGTCCATAACAACACTTGCAACCTGTGTGTTCACAACCTACTACTAAAATATAGTATGATTATAGTCAAACACACAAATAATCTTAATAGTTCACATAATTGCACTTAGTGTTGCTCCGTTCATGTTGGGAGACTTTTAGACTAAAATGCACCTACTGGGAGCCTCTTCCCAAAGATTACTGCTAGTCACTAAAATGCACATGCTGGGAGCCTCTTCCCAAAGACCTACTGGGAGCCACTTCCCAAAGACTACTGGGATCCACTAATTTGAATAACGCAAATAAGTTTATCACAATCATGTATGTATGTAAATGCAAGTCATGTATGTAAATCAAGAAAGTAAAGTATTTGAGCATGTATCTCCACCAAAGAGTTAAAACAAATATTAAAAGAGTAGGGGCTATGACTCACCTTAAGCTTATGTAATGAGAAATGAAAGTGGTAGTCGAATCGCGAAAGTCTCTAAGAGCGGCCTATAATAGAACGTTGCAACTTAGGTTTGGAGTAACGTCTAAGAATACGAAGAATTGCCTATATATGTCTTGCATAATGTTCATGATGTAGTACTTAGTATATAGTGTAAGTCTTTGAATATAAATGGTTTATGAAACATGTATAGGTTGTATATCTCTTACTACCGTTCAGGCCGACATAATTCAGAAGTCATGGAGTAAACGTTCGAGGAGCCAGGACACTTTAATTCGTAAATCAACAACTCATCTCGATGGCTTACTTAATGAACTCCTCACATGAGGCTCCCCACTATTGTAGTATTTGATAACATATATATAAGTTTTTGATCTTTAAAAGTTATATGGTCTTTAGCCGTGGCTTTGCCGTGACCTTGGTCATTGTTAACATGGTCTTGAGACTCAACCTTGGCTTTAGCCATGGTTGTGGTCTTGGCTTTAGGTCATTAGACCTCTTGGTCTTATTAAAGCATAACTATTGTATAGTAACTTTGGTATATATAAAATAGATGTTAAGAAACTGAAGAAAATCTCATTCGTTATTGGTTTTCTGGATACGTGTGCCTGTGTTTTTGAAGAAAACGTGATTTCGGACAACTTTCGTGTTTTAACTTTTTTCGTGAGACGGACCAGAAGGGCCTCTTTTTGCGTGTTTTATGTTCTGTTACAGAAAGTATCTGGCAGTTTTGCCGTAAAGTTTTGGTAATTTCAAATGGTCATAACTTTTAACTCGGGTACTCGTTTTGGGTGATTCAAATTGCTATGTTTTCCTTGTTAAGTCCTCTTTAACAGTAGGTAAGTTTGATATATCATAGTTATACATTTTGGTTGTGGTTCTCCATAAAAGTCACTAGTTTACTTGTTTAAATATCATAAGTTAACATATACATACCATAACTTGTTTTACCAATTTTTATATATCATGAACATAATAATAAGACAATATTTAGTAATAATGAACAATAAATTGCATGAAAATGATATTGAGCAAGAAATTATAATAGGGTTTCTTACAACTTTTGGCTTTCTAAAGAAAGGAAGTCAAGTATGAAACTAGGACACTAAACATATGCTTGCAAACCCTTCACCACAACTCTTGAAACCCTTGCTAGCCTTGATATAGACCTTGTGAAAACCATTTAATCTCAGACCCTAACACCTTGTGTAGCTCCTAATTCAACCATGGAATCACCAAACAAACTCTTGATTCATGTAGAGACTAACTATGTCTTCAACTTTGGTATGTAACTTAAAACTTGAAAATCTAAGGATCAAGGTTTTGTGATTTAAATGTGGCGTTTGGAATGAAGAGAAAGGAATGGATTAAGCTTGTATTTATACTATGAAGAGGAGGTTAGGAAGGTGCCTAGGAAGGTGCCTTAAGGAGGTGCAAGACTTAGGATACTTTCCTAAACTTGGTGACCAAGTTTACACATGTTATGATCTAATGGATCAATGGTCAAGATCAAGCCACACAAGTGATGAATCCCCCCCCCTATGGAGGTTTGAAAAAGGATAGGATGATGACTTGGTTAGTTGGTGATATTATCCTACTTATGGAGCTTGTTTTGACTCCGTAAATTGCTAACCGTAAAACCGGGTATCCTAAAAATATGAAACTTGAAAGAATGACTAAACTTGTCAATATACTCCATAATAAAATATAAAATGAGTGGTAGGTTCTATTGGGGTGCTAAAACCCTGCTAAAACTGGAAACACGGTTCTAAAACGCGTAATACGTAAAACGTACGAAAGTTGCGTAAAATTGAGAAAAGTAAAATGCAACTTTTCTAATAGGATACTAATGACTTAAAATGACCTATAATGTCTAGGCTGGGCTCAGTCTAGTGTCGGTTGGTATTTAATGTCTTTAAACTTAAAACCGTAAGCCTAAAAATCAAGGAATGATTTTTGGTCAAAGGAGAAGGAAAAAATATGTTGACTTGTTCCAAAAATGTGAAAACTCAAATTGTCTTAGAAACGCGGTGCAGGTATAGACTAAGATTACGGCTAAGTAAAAGTGCTTAAAAACGAGAATTCCTGTTTCTCACGGCCGAGGTTTATTTGGTCATATTTTTCTTAGTCATGATTAATTCTCAAATAAATTATGAGAGTACTAAACATTTTTCTGATGCGGGGAAAATTAACGCGGTCGAGTTTCGTTGTGCGTAGGATTTTTAAATGGCGTTTTAACCTAAACGTGTATTTCCTTAATAACTTTCGCGAAAATGATCTGATGAGTGTCAAACTTTTAATTTGCTATGGAAATGATTTGTCACTCGAGGCCATGAAACAAAAATCAAATTTCGGGAAAATTTCGGGAAAATAAATAGTAAAAGTGAATAGTAAAAATGAATAGTGAAATTTTCGGGAATAGAAGTTAACCTGAAAATGTGAATTGTTACAGTCTCTACCCCTTAAGGAGAACTTCGTCCCGAAGTTCAGTTGATGTTAACTACTTACGGTGTGTCTAAGAGAATTTGGGATTTCAGGATCTCTAAAATAGTGGTGTTTACTCTGATTCGTCTAAGGTTGTGGTTAAGGAGTCGTATCGGATGCAAATAAGCCCACTTATTTATAACTCATTACTTACATAAAAAAGCGTCCAAATTTATGTAAGTAAGGGATCATAAACTTATGGTTCGGTGATTTACAATTTCTTTATTTAAATAAAGAGGCGTCCCAATCCATTTAAATAAGGAGATTCTAAATCATCCTACTTAAGAATTTCCGACACAAAAAATCGCTTTCTGGGACAGATGGTAAGATAATCAAGTCATCAAATCCCTAAAGCTAAGCAATAATATTATTTAACTCAAATCTTGTGTCTCATCAAACAAGAACTGTCACAAGATCAAGTTAAATAATTAGTTATTACTGAGCTCCATGTTTTTAATGACTCGACTAATCTCTGGGGTTCCTTATAATACTAAAGTCACATCATCTAACAGCGTGGAACTAAACCAATAACTATCAAAAAGCATATGCGTATGTAGTGTGTGTAAGGCAAATAAAGAGGAGAGTCTTAACGTATATAGCAGTTATAGTCTAGGTACGAAATGCAACCTAGTTCTCTATAACCAAGGCTCTGATACCAATCTGTAACACCCCCAAAATACCGCAGCGGAAAACTGTGTCATTGGGGTGCTACCTCATAATACAAAGTACAAGTTATAGAAAACGACCTCTAAATGAGACGTTTTGAAAAGTTACCATTCGATTATTGAATTCAAAGTTACAAACATGAGATTCCAAAGTATGATACATAAATGTATACAAAATATTTTGAATGGTAAATGATAAAAGCATAAGTCTTCAGAATATGCAGCTTGACTCTATGTTCCATGCACTAGCTATCGCCTTACTAACCTGAGATAAACATGCTAAAGTGTCAACACAATGGTTGGTGAGTTCATAGAGTTTGTCTTAAAACAGTTGAAAAGATTTAAAGAATGTTCACACAGCAAAGGCATTGTGAATCCACTCAGTTGCAAGTCCCGCCCATAACAACACTTGCAACATGTGTGTTCACAACCCACTACTAAAATATAGTATGATTATAGTCAAACACACAAATAATCTTAATAGTTCACATAATTGCACTTAGTGTTGCTCCGTTCATGTTGGGAGACTTTTAGACTAAAATGCACCTACTGGGAGCCTCTTCCCAAAGATTACTACTAGTCACTAAAATGCACATGCTGGGAGCCTCTTCCCAAAGACCTACTGGGAGCCACTTCCCAAAGACTACTGGGAGCCACTAATTTGAATAACGCAAATAAGTTTATCACAATCGTGTATGTATGTAAATGCAAGTCATGTATGTAAATCAAGCAAGTAAAGTATTTGAGCATGTATCTCCCCCAAAGAGTTAAAATAAATATTAAAAGAGTAGGGGCTATGACTCACCTTAAGCTTATGTAATGAGAAATGAAAGTGGTAGTCGAATTGCGAAAACGTTGCGACTTAGGTTTGGAGTAACGTCTAAGAATACGAAGAATTGCCTATATATGTCTTGCATAATGTTCATGATGTAGTACTTAGTATATAGTGTAAGTCTTTGAATATAAATGGTTTATGAAACATGTATAGGTTGTATATCTCTTACTACCGTTCAGGCCGACATAATTCAGAAGTCATGGAGTAAACGTTCGAGGAGCCAGGACACTTTAATTCGTAAATCCACAACTCATCTCGACGGCTTACTTAATGAACTCCTCACATGAGGCTCCCTACTATTGTAGTATTTGATAACATATATATAAGTTTTTGATCTTTAAAAGTTATATGGTCTTTAGCCGTGGCTTTGCCGTGACCTTGGTCATTGTTACCATGGTCTTGAGACTCAACCTTGGCTTTAGCCATGGTTGTGGTCTTGGCTTTAGGTCATTAGACCTCTTGGTCTTATTAAAGCATAACTATTATATAGTAACTTTGGTATAGGCTATGTTTGGCGACATGTAGAAGTAAGTAGTAGCAATAAGCAGCAAGCTGTAGCAGTAAGCAGTAGCAGTAAGCATTAGTTGCTTGTTTAAAAAACGTGTTTGGTAACGTAGCTGTAGTTGTAATTATAAAATGTAAAATTACGAAAAAGGGCATATACTTATTAATGAATGTTATTTTTTTAAGGTAAATTTTTAATATTAAAAGTAAAACGCAAGCGGTATATTGGAAAGGGAATCATTAAGATTGCAAGCTGTTGAGGTGTTACTAAACGCTAGCAGCAGTGTTGCCAAACAAGCATTAAGACTGGAACGCTTGTCGCTTGCCGCTTACCGCTCTTAAACGCTTCTAAAAATGTGTTGCCAAACATGACCGTATATAAAATAGCTGTTAAGAAACTGAAGAAAATCTCATTCGTTATTGGTTTTCTAGATACGTGCACCTGAGTTTTTGAAGAAAACGTGATTCCGGACAACTTTCGTGCTTTAACTTTTTCGTGAAACGGACCAGAAGGGCCTCTTTTTGCGTGTTTTATGTTCTGTTACAGAAAGTATTTGGCAGTTTTGCCGTAAAGTTTTGGTAATTTCAAATGGTCATAACTTTTAACTCGGGCACTCGTTTTGGGTGATTCAAATTGCTATGTTTTCATTGTTAAGTCCTATTTAATAGTAGGTAAGTTTCAAATATCATAGTTATACTATTTTGGTCTTGGTTCTCCATAAAAGGCACTAGTTTACTTGTTTAAATATCATAAGTTAACATATATATATACCATAACTTGTTTTACCAATTTTTATATATCATGAACATAATAACAAGACAATATATAGTAAGAATGAAATATAAATAGCATGAAAATGATATTGAGCAAGAAAGAATAATAGGGTTTCTTACAACTTTTGGCTTTCTAAAGAAAGGAAGTCAAGTATGAAACTAGGACACTAAACCTATGCTTGCAAACCTTCACCACAACTCTTGAAACCCTTGCTAGCCTTGATATAGACCTTCTGAAAACCATTTAATCTCAGCCCCTAACACCTTGTGTAGCTCCTAATTCAACCATGGAATCACCAAACAAACTCTTGATTCATGTAGAGACTAACTATGTCTTCAACTTTGGTATGTAACTTATAACTTGGAAATCAAAGGATCAAGGTTTTGTGATTTAAGTGTGGCGTTTGGAATGAAGAGAAAGGAATGGATTAAGCTTGTATTTATACTATGAAGAGGAGGTTAGGAAGGTGCCTTAAGGAGGTGCAAGACTTAGGATACTTTCCTAAACTTGGTGACCAAGTTTACACATGTTATGATCTAATGGATCAATGGTCAAGATCAAGTCACACAAGTGATGAATCCCCCCCCCCCTATGGCGGTTTGAAAAAGGATAGGATGATGACTTGGTTAGTTGGTGATATTATCCTACTTATGGAGCTAGTTTTGACTCCGTAAATTGCTAACCGTAAGTTGTTAAGTCACGAAACGTAAAACCGGGTATCCTAAAAATATGAAACTTGAAAGAATGACTAAACTTGTCAATATACTCCATAATAAAATATAAAATGAGTGGTAGGTTCTATTGGGGTGCTAAAACCCTGCTAAAACTGGAAACACGGTTCTAAAACGCGTAATACGTAAAACGTACGAAAGTTGCGTAAAATTGAGAAAAGTAAAATGCAACTTTTCTAATAGGATACTAATGACTTAAAATAACCTATAATGTCTAGGCTGGGCTCAGTCTAGTGTCGGTTGGTATTTATTGTCTTTAAACTTAAAACCGTAAGCCTAAAAATCAAGGAATGATTTATAAAATCAAGGAATGATTTTTGGTCAAAGGAGGAGGAAAAAATATGTTGACTTGTCCCAAAAATGTGAAAACTCAAATTGTCTTAGAAACGCGGTGCAGGTATAGACTAAGATTACGGCTAAGTAAAAGTGCTTAAAAATGAGAATTCCTGTTTCTCACGGCCGAGGTTTATTTGGTCATATTTTTCTTAGTCATGATTAATTCTCAAATAAATCATGAGTACTAAACATTTTTATGATGCGGGGAAAATTAACGCGGTCGAGTTTCGTTGTGCGTAGGATTTTTAAATGACGTTTTAACCTAAACGTGTATTTCCTTAATAACTTTCGCGAAAATGATCTGATGAGTGTCAAACTTTTAATTTGCTATTGAAATGATTTATCACTCGAGGCCATGAAACAAAAATCAAATTTCAGGAAAATTTCGGGAAAATGAATAGTAAAAGTGAATAGTAAAAATGAATAGTGAAATTTTCGGGAAAAGAAGTTAACCCGAAAATGTGAATTGTTACAAAGGACACTAGGGACACTAGTAGCGGAATCCAAATTAAGGACCCCTCATCATCCAAACACGTCCACTTTGTCAATGTTGTCACCATTAAGCCAATAGATAGGAATATAGAAGAAAGTGACAAGAATGAAGTTGGAATAGAAACCGGGGCTAAGGACGAGGTTAAGGAAATTGAGGATATTAAGAAAGAAAAGTTAGAGGAAGTAGAAAATGTGGAGAAACACTTTGATAAGTTACCCACCAAGGAAGAACGGGAATATCATAAGGATCTATTCGATGACCCTGAGACACCATACGTCCTTGGTTCACCACTTATCAAAACGGGTGATCCCTCTAACATCAACATTCCATTCAACATTGGGCTTATGCATGTGTGGAAAGCTTATATCGATCTTTGGTCTCCTATAAACATCATGACTAGGACCTTTTATAACTGGGTAATGAAGAAGTAACTTGGATATAGGATGATGCCTAACACAAATTGGATGAGCAACTTTGTAGGAAGAGTGAAAGGATTACATGTCTTTGTAGGAAACTTCACTTATGTTACCGACTTTGTGATTGTAGAGGATATTCGTCCGGTAATAGATGGTTGCCTAAGTCAAGTAGTGATCGGAAAACCGTTTGTTGAGGCCTCTAAGATGAATTATGACCCGTCCCTATGGATAGTTAGATTCAAGGATGAGAACGATGAGATTGCTTACCAAATGCCCTATAAGAACAATACCGTCTTCTATCAAATCTAGAAAAGGAACACAACCAAGCGGTTTACTATAGGAATGATGAGGATAGGCGTAGAGGAGTAGATTATGTCATGAGTAGAATAATCGGTTTCTACAAAGAATGTTTGCAACTAGGTCCGGAATACAAAACTAAGATTGGAGATGACCTAGAGAATGAGACCAATGGCGAGGTCACGTAATTGCCCATGACCTTGAGTTTAGCTACAAGACTCGTAAATAAAGAAAAGCGCTTCTTGGAAGGCAACCCATGTTTTGTGTGTTTTTATTTGTTTGATTTTTAATTGTTTGAATGTTATTTGCTTCCGTATGCATGCTTTATTTTTATTGTTGGTAGCTCATGTTTCAAACTAAAATTGTGAAAATGCTTTATTTTGTTGTTTAACTTCATCTTAACTTCATATAAAGGTATTTTGCAAAAGTTAAGTGTAAGTGGAAACCCCAAATTTGTTTATAAGAACGAAAATGATCTTGATTCGCCACAATATTAAATGAGCATGTATATTAGTATTTGTTAGAGTCAAATGCTTGTATTGAGTCATAATGATGTTTTGTAGGATTTTCCAGGAAGTAGGACATAAGTTTTTCCAAAAATTTTCCGGAAACTTAACATAAAGATTTCTACAGGTCACTTTTGACGGCGTCAGGATTTAACCCCTGACGACGTCACGTGTAAAATTCTGGAAATTTTGCGAGTTTTGTTTTTCTAACGGAGTCTTAAAAGTTTTTGTTGATTCTTTAGTTTTATGAACTCCAGGAAATCTACAAACATTCATTCCACAAGCATTATATCTTAAATTGCTTTCTAGGATTTGTTAGTATATATAGATTGCCGCCAATTTTACGCGAGGTTGCCTTGATTGTTATCTCAGGTTTAACAGGTTATATATGACAAGATGATTTATATTTCTGGAAGGGAAGCTTTGAACGTTCATTTTCTTGGAGGAAGATCTAACCTTGTTGACACACTATCCACACCAAACGAATCAAGGGAGTATTCATTTTCATTCTTTTACCTATTTTACTTTTACATCATTTAATTGAACATTGGGGACAATGTTCATCCTAAGTGTAAGGGGAGGATAAATGATGATACCTTATAGGATACCATTGCACTTGAGTTTGTTTGTTTGATGGTAGGTGTGTAATAAAACTAAGAGAAATACTTGTTAGTGTATTTTTAGCGCCAAATTTAAATTTTTTTACAACATTTAGGAGTGAAACTTTAGCCTTAGCAAGCGTCTCATGGATAGGAGTTGTATGACTAGCACAATTCAGAAAAATTTTCCACCCAAATACGTGAGGTTCGCCTTTAGATTTGATAGGAAAAGCATTCATTATTAGTGCTTAAGAGTGTACCAGTAGCATTTAGATTCTAGAACTTGCGTTAGTGATGCATCCCGAGACCGCTAGTGAGACTACATTCGTGTAGTAGGATTTACTACATGATAAGAGACATTAGGATCACCCTTGTGTTAAACCCGTTGATGAGTGTCTAAATACTCATCATTTTATACCAATCTGAATTGCCAAAACATCCAAAAACACTCAAATATGCATCAAAATATCTTAGAAGTGTGTTTTATATATTTCAAATGCAAAATAATCAAAAACAGATAAAAAACGTACAAATTTTGCATAATTGGCAGTTTCAGTCCCTCAAGTTTCAAAAGTTGTCAAAACTAGTCCCTGGTAAATCAAAACATGAAAAATATCATCAAAGGTCCTTAGGGATTCATAATTTGTCAAGTTTAGTCATTTAAAGTTAAAAATTGAAAAATGACAACTTTAGTCCCTCAAGTTTCAAAAATGTCAAAAATAGTCCTTAAGGTTTTGAAAATGGAAAAATATGAAAAATAAACCTTGCACTATTCTTAAATGACAAAATTGGTCCTTATGATAAACATTTTGGGAAATTACATCTTTAGTCCCTTAAAAATCCAAAGTTACATAAATGGTCCCTGGAGTTTGAGAAATTGGCAGAAAAGGTCCCTAGGATTTAAAAATGGAAAAATTACATCTTTTGTCCTTGTGTTTGGTTTAAATGCAAGTTTAATCCTTGGAAGTAGTTTGGAAAAGTTACAAAATCAGTCCATATAAATTTACCAAATTACAAAATTGGTCTTTGTTTAATACCATATACCAACCGGACCCTTTTTATTAAACAAAAACCAAAAACAAGCCTAGTCCAAACACAATACCAAGCCCACCCTTTTTCCCCCTAGGCCCAAAATAAGCTCAGCCCACACACCCCCTTTATTATTTAGAACGGGTCAAACCCCGTTTGACCTCCCAAACCGCCAACACTGTTCACCACCCTCACCCCCAGCCTGAAACCTGAAACCAGGTGGTTTTACCACCACCTCACCACCCTTCCACCTCATCCCCTACTTTCCCCTCACCACCTTTCCACCTCACAACCAAACCACATCAACATTAAATGCATTCCACACCAATTTTCCCTCCAAACCATGCCTGCTCCTCTGTTTTCTTCCATATCACGCAAACTTGTCCTAAAACTATCTCTTTTGTCCCCTGACACATCTACAACCTTCCAATAATCTTTAATTGCACAACTTTGGACCCAAGTAAACGTGGAGACTTTTTGGCGCCAAAATGGTTTAAACGGCTAGGATCAATTCAGAGCTATGGAAGGTCAAGATTCAAAGTGGGATATGCTCAGAGACTTACAAGGAACCCTAAAGTGAGCCTATAAAAGGAAGAGAAGTATAAGAGATTACTATCTAGTTTATTTTTCAATTAGGTGTATGTCGAATTAATTAAGTTTTAAATTCCAGTGTATCTTAAGCTTTCAAGTGTAATTTCTAGTGTTTTCAAGTGTATTGTGAACTTCTTTTAGTAATAAATTTCAAAGTTTGTGTATGAATTCAACTTATGCAATTTCAACTTTCAAAAATCTCAAAATTACTTAATATTGTTCTTAGTTGGTGTTACTATGGACTCAATAAGCTCATATAAGCTCCTAATAAGCTCAATAAAGCTTTTAGTAACTTACAAAATCAGTATAAGATAAAAAAATTCCATAAATACAAAATTGGTCAATGAAAGTCAACTGTGGCAATTGGATTTGATTTCTGGGATTCAGAGCTGATTTGGAAGCATAAGGAAGCTTTGGAGTTGGGTTTAGATCCTCAGGGGGGAATTAGGATTGTTCTTGGTTCATTGGTTTAAGCAGGAAAGCATATTGTAAGTCATCAAAATCTCATATCTGTCTTTTTACTGTAGCTGTGCTTATTCTTTCGCTTATTCAGTTCTTTGTGCTTATTTAGTCCTAAGTAGTGATAATACAACATAAAATTAGTAGCTTGTTTGATAAATTCATTAGTTGCTTAAAAATCTTAGTAAAACAGTCAACAAAGCATAATTAGTATTCTTGATTATTTATGGTTGTCACTTGTTTCTAAGTGCTTATTTATACTTAACATAACATAAAAAGTCATTGTGGATCAGTTATAAGAGCCCTTGTAATCATTTGCTTCAAAAATCACAAAACAGTCAATCTTTAGGTGTGTTTGGATCAGTGTGATCCAAGGTGTTGTGGTGTTTACTTGTTGTTGTATCTTGTTTAAACCAATCACATAGGTCCATATCAACTTAGAACAAGCATAAACTCAGACCTAGTTAACTAATAAAGTCAAAATCTCTTTGAATCACTCACAGTGATTCACTGTGTTGGAATTAGAGTAGCATAAGCTTCAAATCAATTCACAAATAGTTGTTCTAGCTTAATATAGTCTTATCATAGCTTATTATAACACAATCATTCAGAAAATTAAGGTAGAGTTTCATAATAGTCAACTAAGTTAAGTTTTACAAAAAGTCAAAAAGTGCACAACCTCAGAAATCCTCAAAATGGCATGATTTATCTAGAATTTTGTATTCAATCTTAAGCTTTGAAACTTATTGAGGTGTTAGTATACCAGCTTAACTTTAGTTTCCTGCATCTATTTCATTTTTAAGAATTTTCTTGTGCAAGTTACAGACCTCCAAAAACACTTGCAGGGGAAGGTACTCCCCTGCTACACAGATCAGCATCTCACCACCACCACTTTGGTGGTTGTTTGTGGCTACCCCAGTGGGTCCCACACTCCCTAATTGGTTTCTTACAACCCCCCTCCTACCAAGGTTCAAGATTTGACCCCTTGTTTGACCTAGTGATCAGTGGACCCCACCTAGAATCAACCCTAAAGTCTGTCCCATTTCTGTGTAAAATTTCAAGTGCCAAAGTGCTTATTTCCATCTTATTAGCTTATCAGTGTTCATTGCTTATTGTTTTTAGCTTATTTAAGTCACCTTAGCTTATTTGTACCTAGTTTCATCAGTGTGGACCCCACATAACTCCATTTAACCTTATTTCTTTGTGTGGTCAAACTTAGTCAACTGTCTAGGGTAATAAGCACTTACAGTGCTTATTCTTGGTTTCTAAATTAGTTGTTTTTGTAAAAGTTTCATTATTTAAGTATTTTATTAGTTCTATAAAATAAAAACAAGAAAAAGCCAAACTTAATTATAGTGATAGCTTCTATTTAATAGAAATTATATATTTAATTTTCATTTCAGCTTATTAATAAGCACTTTTCCATTTTTATAATTTTCTTAATTTCTTATTACCTTTAAGTAGTTAAAATATTTTTCTTAGATTTTTCCTAAGCAGTTTACTATTTATTAGAATTAAAAATAGTTTAAATAATTAAATAGGTAATATTAAGAATTAATTAGTTTTCTTTAATTTTAATTTACAACAGTAGAATTTTATATATTTCCTAGGTTTTATAAAGTAGTTAAGATTTTTAGAAAATAGTTTCATAATTTCCACTGTCCATTTTCTAATTTTCTTATTTAATTTAATTAAATTAGATTTAAATTGATTAATAAGTAATTAAATAGTAAATTAGCCTAAAATATAATTTTTAGAAGTTTTTATAATTTTGTAGGATTCCTGTGATGGTTAATTAGTTTTATAAATTTTTCCATAATTTTATAACTCATTTAGGTATTAATAGTAATTTAAAATAGTTTAATTAGTTTAATTAAGATAAATAATTTTAAATTAATAGAAACTCATAAAAAGACAAAAATATGTATTTTCATTTTTAATACTTTCTTCAAGTTCTTCTTAAGGTTTAGATATTATTTTTGCAAGTTTTTAGTTTAAATTGTAATCTTTATAATTTTTAGTTAATTTAACTTAGGTTTAATTTACTTATTAAATAGTTTTAATTAATTAAATAGTAATTAAATATTAAAATAATCAATTTCATAATATTATTATCATTTTAAATTTTCTTTTAATTTTAAGTTTTAAAAAGTTTCACTTGTACCCCCTGTAGTTTGTAACTTGTTAAAACCCACTTTTCTCTGTCTGTTATCTGATTTTCTAATTTATGCTTTTGTGTGTATCTCTGTTATTGTTTATATCATTTCACATTATCCAAATACCAAGTAATCAGTAGTATAAACATTCCCCAATCATTTTGGTTACTGTCCTCAGTACCACTCATTCCTCTAATCGTTCAAAATACAATTTCAATCTCGTTGGGACTTAACGACCCGGGGATTTCCCTATATTTCCACGGTCAATATAAACTTGCACTTTCTCCTAGGTGGGCCTATCAACTGCACACGGTTGACTGGTTGGTTTAGGAGGAGTCACCCGTATCATAATTACTTGACCATTTAAGTCATATTACTTGACTAGTAAAGTCAATTAATTTTTCCCACACCTTAGCGTTGTACTCATTTTTAGTACACGAAACCCCTAGTACACCCCTCCGAGCCTATCTTTTCGATTCTAACTTTAATCATTTTACTTAAAGGAAGAATTTATTACAACCCACCCAAATGTGCAACCAAATCTCCTTAGCCTTCCGTGTATGCACACATCTTTAGTGCATTATTGTTATTTGTTTAAACCCTTAGTTATTTATCTAATTGATTACATGGTTGCTAAGTCGAGTCATATCTTGTACATATTATTTTGGGACGATTGGGACGATTGGGTAAAGTACTTGTGTTATGGAGTAATGGGGAAGAACATCATATATTACCCCCATATGTGCATTAATCTTAAAAAGTACTCCAAGTGTTTTGATTATCTTGATTCGAGTCATTAGATTAGTTTATTGTAAAGTATGTAAAAATTCAAGTGTAAGGGGAATGTACATTCCCTATGATGTAGTATTTTGGATGGTAGGGTAAGAATGTATGCAAAAAAAAAAAAAAAAAAAAAAAAAAAAAAAAAAAAAACATACGGACTACCATCCCGTTTCATTCTATGTTTGTTTAAAGTTTTTGTTATTTTTGATTTATTAGCTTATGTCGAGTCGAGTCTTGGCTTAGCAACGCCATATTGTACATGTAATTAACCAAGATGATTAACTCGCCACCAATAAATATTGCCTTTATCCAACAAAACCGTGTTTTCCATATCCCTACACCTGACGTTATAACCATTTAAAAGACCTCTTTGATAGTTTATCCTAGGTGCTTACGCCAAGTGGTGGAGGTTTGATCCTTTCCCAAGCCTATGGTAATCTATTTGCTATGACAGGTAGTGAGAGATGTTTTCCATTTCCGTATTGTGATATATACTTTATTACACTCGAGAGATGTGAGTATCTAAACACTATTTGTGAGGTGCTAGTGTACGACCTCCGTGCCTGTTTTTGGTTTTTAGTGGAACGATTATTTGTTGTAATTACTTTTATATTAGTGTTAAATGATCCTTAACTTGTATTTTGATTAGAATAAAAGCGCATTTGCTTGAGGACAAGCAAATCTCAAGTGTAAGGGTATTTGATGAGGCAAAAAGTGTACCGCTTTTAAGGGGTCATTTAAGGCCGAATTCGAGATTATTTGATCAATTATTGCCCAAAATCGTTCCTTTTGTCATTTTAGGTACTTTTGGAGAGAAATCTGGGAAAAGAAGCATTTTGGACGTTTTTGGAGCATAAAAGTGAAGAAAACGGCAAAGTCTCAAAATTCCTTACTGGAACAGTACCTGACGACGTCAAGCTTCTACATGTGACAGCGTCAAGAATGACAAAAGAGGTGGATGTGGAACTTATAACGTGACGGCCCAGAATGTTTTCAAGCTTATTGGCCTGACGGCGTCACCTAGGCCGTCAGGGTCCAAGTACACGTGACGGTCCAGAGTATTATTCTACATGACGGCGTCAGAAGTGGATCTAGGCAATACGAATTTCATCATGGCGGCTAGTTGATGGAGTCACAAGCTATAACATGACGCCGTCAAGGTGTAAAATCTATATATAGTTTTTTAATTTTCATTAATTAGTGTGGAACTTTGGGTGCAACTTTGAGGGAATAAACCCTAGACGAATTTTACAGCTTTTTCAAGGGTTTCAACCCCTTGATTCTTCCATGTTCAATTGAAGATAAGTACTTATTCAAATCATTCAATATGTCTATGTGTTGTGTGATTATATCTTACGCTTGTCTTCTCTTTAACATGTTAGGCTAGATTTTCATTGTGTTTGCTTAGATGTAGTGAAACCTACATGTTGATTATGGGTTGATTGTTTGTTTATAATTGTTACGGATGATTATATTCGATGTTAGGCTTAAGAAAACTGGCAGACTTCCATTGGTAACTTGCTTGAACGTCTTAAGAAACATGATCAGAGGTATACTACGATTTTTTGTTGTATTTAATGCGTACGAGAATTCTAATGATCCCATGTTAGGAGCTTCTAACGGCTCGACATAGGAGTGAAGTAGGATCTTATAGAGTTAGGGAATATTGTACACGGCCCTACGACTAGTATTAAGGAATATGGCCCGTCATCTATGCAATTGTAACAAGCTAATCAACCTGTAAAAGATATCTAGGGAGTAATGAAATCTAAGTAAACACAACTTTCCTCATTATTGTTTCCACCACATTAGTATAATAGTTTCATTTTCATTTTTGTTATTTTATTTTGATTGCATCTTTAGATTAATTGGGTTAGTTGGCTAGCAACTAATTCCGCCCACTCCTTCAAAACCCAAGATTTTTAATTGCTTTCCATAAAATATAAAAATACAAAAAGAATTATCCCTCACCTGTAGACCTAGTTTAGTATGCTTTCTAATCCTAGCGACACTATTCCTGAGTTGAACGATCAATCCCCCGGTACTTGTCAGTATACTATACTACAACGATCAGGTACACTGCCTGGTGGGGGTTGTAAGCTTCTCGAGATCCCTTGAGAGGTAGAACCTGTTGCGAGGGCGCAATTCCCACGTATCAAACTTGTTGAACACTATGACCTTTAGGTTTACAAAAATAAGTCACATAAGTTAGTTGAAGTACTTAATGCGTGATTGAGGTCATTAGCATTGTGATCATCGAGTTAATTTACCAATATTCATAGATTTAGATGTTAGAGACCATCTAGTCTAGATTACTTTAGAAATCACCAAGATAATCAATGCACATAAAACAAAGAAAAATGAAAACTAGGTAAACACGTTTTATCCTTATTTGCGATAAACTCTAGAAATCTTTGATGTTTTATTTTGTTATTTAGGGACCGTTTGGTTTGAGCCTTTTGTCCAAAAGGTTTGGACTAAAAAAAGTTGTTTGTTTGCAATCCAAGGGGTTTGAAAATAGACTTGGACCCACAAACGAAGGAATAGGCAATTCCAAGTTTATGTGCCTACTTTTGCCAAACTGTTGCGTGACACCCACTATATCCCCACTTTCTCTCTCTCTCTCTCTCTCTCTCTCTATATATATATATATATATATATATATATATATATATATATATATATATATATATTTGATTCTCATCTTTTGACACCCACTATCTCCCCACTTTCTCAATCTTATATATATATATATATATATATATATATATATATATATATATATATATATATTCATCTTTTGATTCTTCTTATTGGCTGCTTTCACATAAGTATGGCCAACGTTTTTTATATTTTATTATTTATTAATAAATTATATATTTTATAATATGGTTTCACTCTTTTACCTTAAATCCAAATCCAAATCATAATCTAAATTCAAATCCAAATCCTAAACCCATCTACAGACCAAACGGACCTTTATTGTTTACGTTTATTTCAATTGATAATCAACCAACATTCGCTCGGAACAAAAACACTCCCCCTTATACTTGCTTTTATGTTAGATTTGATTCATTATTTTTGTTAGACAACCGATTATTACACATCATTCTCTTTGTGATTGACACTCGGACTAGCCGAATCTATATTACTATACGATTAGGTATGTTTGCTTGTATTGTGTAGAAATCCATGAACATAGGTAAAAATCCAATTTATGAATTTAAAGCTTGTGATTTACACACATCAGTAGTTTGTCTTAAAAATGAACATACTATATTTAGGTGCATTTTTCTTTAATCAAGCTTTGAAACACTTTATGAGTACTTGAAATACGGATGGCAGATAGATGAAGCTTTACATGTTTATAACTTGTAAATACAGTTTTTACCTTTTATTTATATGAATCAATAAGGCTGGTCCCAATTGGGGCTCAGTGAGGGATCGGCAAGGGAGGTCACGCAGCAAGATGGTTGGGCTCACATCTAGGGGTGTAATCGAGTCTAGCCGAGCTTGAGCTTAACAGGGCTTGAGCTTGGCTTGAAATTTATAAGTTAAGCTTGAGCTTGGCTTGATAGCTTAACGAGCTTTAATCATCCAGGCTTGAGCTTGGCTTGAAAAATTCGATAAAAGTTTGAGCTAGGCTTGTAAAGCTTGAACGTACATAAAAATATTGTATCTAATAGCCAAACCCATCAATAGATATATGTATAAAGTAAAACAAACTTAAACCATAATAGCCAAACTCACTAGTGTGTTACACAAATGATAACACTATAACAGTCGACAGCCCAAGAAGTGTGAAGATACATAAAGTAGGATACAAAACGTTTCGATTAATTAGGTTTAAATAACCTTCTAAAATACATGTTTAATTATTTACAACGTAAGTCGTTATAATTATGTTAATACTCAAATTATCCCTAGTTAGTTATATAAATTTATAATGGAAATATATTTATATTAAAGCTCAAAAAAGCTTGATTCGAACTCGAGCCGAGCTATCAAAAGCTTGAGCCAATCTAAATGACCTTCTAGAATACATGTTTAATTATTTACAACGTAAGTCATTATAATTATGTTAATACTCAAATTATCCCTAGTTAGTTATATAAATTTATAATGGAAATATATTTATATTAAAGCTCAAAAAGCTTGATTCGAGCTCGAGCCGAGCTAACAAAAGCTTGAGCTTGGATCGTTATATGTTTCGATCTATAAGCTTGACTTGATTGCAGCCCTACTTACAACGGGAAGAAGAAAAGCAAGAGACGAAAGGTGAAACTTTCACCTTTCGAGTTCCGTGCCCTTCAAATATTTTTGTTATTTGGCTTTTTGTTTGTGAGTGTGTTTGGAGCATTAAGTGGGATATTTTAATAAATAAAAAAATGTGTTGAAAGGTAGAGTGATGTGAGATGGTTGAGTGCGAAAAATGAGATGCTGGTAAAATAGAAAGAAAATTGATGTGACACTGAGCTGAAAAGTGAATTGGTGTGAGGGTTGAGACTAGCCTAAGAAAAATACGCATAATCCCTCGTACTTCTTGTAATAATTGTCCCACGCTACCACGAAAGTAGAAACATCGAATCAAATGTTTATATAATCACCAAACAAACTCTCATTGTTCATTACATATACTAGCAGGGTACCCGCGTTGCAGCGGCGGGCGCCTATAATAATTTTTTTTTGATGAGCGATATTTTTCGATTATATATATTTATGATTACAACTTTACGCATGACGATAACTTTAGGAAACAACTTTATCGCACACTCTTTCATAAAAAGAAAATAGCAGACAACCCGTGCATCGCGATGCAACAATGATACGAAAACTGAATATTACGAAGTTGTGATGATTGAAGGCCATATGTACTTGCGAGTCGGCTGATGTTATGTAATATTTATCACAATTATATATAAAATTTAAACATAGAGTATGTTAGACCTAAGACCTTGATAGATCTTTGAGCACTCGTGGATCGTTAGTTATGTTAATGTAATCACTAACACACTAAAAGAAAATCTCTGAAACTTGTATTCTAAAGCGGAAACAAACACAAGTATGAACAACTAAATACTAAGAACACTTGATCCTCTATGGATCTTTTAATAATACTAAAAGTGTTTTCTAAAAACGTGTGTACAATACATAATCGTGTGTTCCTTTTATACACAAGGAACCCTAAACCGTTTCACAAGAAACGTATCTTCTAAAAACTTTAAAAGATATGCATTATCACTTCCTAAATAAACTCATGCATATCCTAACTATATTACATAATATACGGAATATCTATTTTCGCAGAAACTAATAATACTGAAACTAGTCTTCAGCAGATACACTGCTTCAGCAGGAACCAGCTCTTCAGCAGTAACCGTCAGCAGAATTCTCAATTAGCAGAATTCCCAACAATCCTCCCCTAATCTTGAATTTGACATGGTTAAGTTCAAGATTCTTGATAGATCTTGAAAGTTACAAACCAAGAGGATTGAAGTCGAACATCATCAGCAAAGAATCATCATCAGCAGGATCTCTATGATCAGCACAAACTTGAAAATACCATTCTTTGCAGCAACAAATGACCAAATGTACATCAAAACAGATTAGTTTCATACTATTCTCATCACATCCAGGTGTGTTAACTCCTGTGAGAGGTGAATCATTGAACATAATGGATTTGATGTCTCTTTACCAATAGCCATCACTACTAGAGTAGCCAAATGTTTAAGTTCAAAAACTATGGTACACTGATGACCATATGATTTTTAGCAATTCATCAGCTATAAACGGATTTGAGTTGTCTTTACCTGTAGCCATTTGCTCAGGACTAGTCAATTATTTGGTTGATTTAATCACCTTAGTAAATTGAATACCAAATATGGTTTTCCACTGCCTTTACCACAAGCCATACACTTGTGGGCTAGCCAATTATTGGGAATCCATAAAGGAAAAATCCATTGTCAATTGACAACCATCCAACTCTCAGTTGTTAATCATGGGTGAGTTGAGTACCCAATAGTTTTTAGCAAACTATTACAGCTAGCAACAGATTTGACATGTCTTTACCAAAGCTGTACCCTTTGGACTAGCCAACTTTTTGATGGAATAGTCAACATCAGGTAAGTTGATAACCAGAGAAGGTGTGATATGAACCAACACCATAACCTGCATACAACATACACAATACTATACAAATCTGTCAGTTTTTTTTTTTTTTTTTTTTTTTTTTTTTTTTTTACTAAAAATAATAAGAAATAAAGAAGTATATAACAAAATACCATCAATTAGAAGCAGCTCTGGAAGTCCTGATCCTGAGTTTGAACAATTTAACCAGAGATTCAGCAAACAACCTAGCATTCCCAACTGGATCAGGAGGAATCTCCAACTTCTGTTGAAGCATGGAGAGGTACTGTCAGAGGATACCTTTTCCCAAGAACCATGAGAGCCCTGATTCCAGATGTGGTCTCCAAAACATGAACATAGGGCATAGGATAAAACTTCCAACATTGAACTTTCCAACTATGATTGTTTTTCCACACATCATAACCAGCACCAGTGGGAGTAGAAGAATCCATAAGCACTCTAAGATCACCTAATAGATACAATCCTGCACCTGTAAGAGTATGAGCAGCATAATATTTTTGAACCAACTCATTGAGAGTGACCAAGTCCTGATGATCCACAAGATGTAGTATTTCTTGTAGGAATGTGAATGACAGAGAAGTTTTATCAAGTCTATAAATGGTATTGATCTGACCATTCTTAGATAATTCCCAATGAACCAAAACATCTCTAACACCCTGATGAGTGCTCAAACACTCATCATTTTTGGTCAATCTGAACTGCAAAAACATACAAAAACACTCAGAAATGCATCAAAATACTGAAAATATTCTAAAATTGTGTTTTATATGTTTCAGATGCAAAATGAGTAAAAACAGATGAAAAGCGCACAAAGTTTGCATAATTGGCAGTTTCGGTCCACCAACTTTCAAAAATTGGCAAAAATAGTCCCTGAGCACTTATTTTAAAAGTAAAGTCACCAAAGGTCCTTTTGAAATCATAAGTTGTCATGTTTAGTCCTTTGGTAAAAAATTTCAAAAGTTTTGAGAATTTACAAGTTTAATCCCTGGAGTTCCAAAATTGACAGATTTGGTCCTTGGGAAATAATTTTTGGATAAAAAGTCAACTTTGGACCTTGGGAAGTCACAAATTATCAAAAACAGTCCTTGGAATGAAAGTTTGAAAGAATTGCAAATTTGGTCCCTCAAGTTTCAATGATTGACAGTTTTAGTCCCTAAAGGTCCGAAAGTGGAAAATTACATTCATGGACCTTGGATTATGGAAATATGACAGGAAAAACCTTTGAAACATGTTTGGAGGATTGCCAAACCCACCGCTCAACTTTCAAAATTTGCAAGAATGGTCCTTGTGATTTACATAGCTAAAACCTAATGGACCCTTGTTTATTATTTCCAAAAATCCAAAACCCACCCAAATTACCAAACCCAGTCCAAATCCTAGGCCCATCCATCACCAGCCCACCTCCCGTTTTAATAATAAAAACGGGTCAAACACCCCTTTGACCACCTCCTTCACTCCCACTTGGCTGTAAAAACACTGTGTACCGCCCCCACCTTCACCAACTCTGCAACTCACCCCACTCCTTGTCCCCCTTAGCCTCCAATTGAGTCCAAAGATCATTTATTGCCCTCAAACATCTACAAGCTAGCTGCAAATTGCAAAAGGGGTTTTTGGCACCAAAAAGATCATTCAAGGGTCAGGATTAAATCCAGTCATCCAAAGGCTAGGATTGATTGTGGGAAATGTTCAAGAAGTCAAGAAAACCCTAAGGGTTCCATATATATATAAAGAGAAGGAGCAGAGCCGAGCAGCATGATTTTAAGCTGTAAGAGTAGTTTTTAAATAATCATTAGTGTAATTGTTAATGTTTTGTTAGCCTAAGAAGATTTCAGCTTTTGTAATTCTTTAACTTAGTGTTCAATAAAATTCCAATTTTAATTCTTGTTACAGCAATTTAAAATTCCATTTGCTTTAAATTTTAAGTTTTCCTATGTAAGCCTCTATTACTGTTCCTATAAGCTCAGTAAAGCTTAATTAGCTTGTTAAGAGTCTTTCCTTTCTTTTAAGTTGTTTTCAAAAGGATTTACTCAAGTTTTTAGAAAAATCTCAAAAATACAAAAATAGCTTATTTTATTGTTTATTTGGCTTTCTGCTTATTAAGTGCTTCTTTCATGCTTTTTTATGCTTATTCATGTTCCATGTTGCTGTTTATGCTTATTTGGTAACCTAGATAGTAGCGGTTTATGGTTTTACTGCTTCATTGTCCATTTAGCGTAACTCAGCTTATTGGGATTAGCGTATTAAAAGTACTTATAACTTGGTCTTTACTGCTTATTCACACATAATATAGTTTAATATGTACCTAGCTTTCATTTTCAGAAGCATCCTAAGCCAGTAATAGTGTAAATCCAAAATCAGTTTCTATATAAGGGGTGTTTAGTTTAAGCTTAACATGTGTGCTCTGGTTGTTTATTGGCCTTGTTTGTTGCAACACTAGTTTGCATTAGGGTAGAATAAACTAGTTTGGTCTTAAAATTTGTAGTTTAAACAACAAAAGTCAAAATTCATTGCAGTCCCCATTATAGATTATCTATTAGTGTTATAGGTTAGTATAATCACATATGTAGGTTCGTATCTTATTGCATTAGCTTAATTTAGTCCCTTAACAGCTTATTACCTCATTCTCAATCATTAGATGCAGTCCAAACTTCAATTTAGTCAAACCAAGTGTTAAAATCAAAAAAGTCAATTTGCCCTTTGTGCAAATAAGTCAGATCTTAGGAGATTTTTGGTGATTTTTGTGTTGAGTATTAGGCCTTCATCTTTTTAGGGATTATTATCTACCAGCTTAACTCTAGAATCTTACCATTGTCTTATTTTTATGAATTTTTGTAGTGCTTATTTTGGCTTATCCAAGTAGCCTGCAGGGGAAGCATCTCCCCTGCACCACAGACCTTGACCAAAACACCAATTTTCATCTGTTTGGCCTGACCCCATCTGTGGGCCCCACCCCATCTCCGAGAACCAGGGCTTATTTTGGGGTTTAGGGCCTATTTGCTAGGGCTGCTTGCCCTTTTCTTTTTGTCTCATCACACCCCATACACTGAGTGATCAGTGTTGACCACCCAAATTCATGCCCTCCCCTAGTGCTTATTAGTGGGACTTAGGGGCTGAACTTAGGCTTTTTAGAAAGCCCTTCTTGGTGGCTTTTAAGATCAGGTTTTACTTTTGGCTTCCAAATTCCCTAGTGGGCCCCACAAGCCTGAATAGATTGCCAAATTTGGCGTGTTGCACTCAGTTTTGGTCCATAGCTTATTTGTTTGTAATAGCTATTTAGTGTGCTTATTTCCTTCCTTGTTGCTTATTTCTAGTAACTAGCACCTGTCATAGCTTATTTCACCCTTGGCTCTCACTGTGTGGCTTATTGCAAGCTTATTCAAGATCTGACAAGTCCTAATAAGCCGTAAGCTACAATCTGTTAAGCACTTTGGATTCCAAAGTGCTTATTTTTCATATATAGCCAAAGTGTCTTCATTAAAGTTGCTTAATTTTAGTATTTAAATAGTTTTGTAAAAAGAAAAACCAAAAAAGCTCAATTTTATAGAAGTGATAACTTCTATTTAAGAAGCTTATTACTTATTAGCTTATTTTCCTTAAGTACTTAGTGTTTTTATATTTTTCTTAGGGTCCTATATTTATTTAATAATTTTATAAAAAGTTTCAGATTTTTCTTAGCTTATTTAGTATTTATTAGCATTTTATTTAGTTTTAAAAGTATTTAATAAATAATTAAATCGTATTTAATTAGTAATAATTAGATAAATAGTGTGAAAAATATAATTCTAGTTTTAAAATAAGTTTTATAATATTTTAGATTTTTCTAAGTCATTATTTTATTTTTCTAGGCTTATTTTACATTTTCTCATTTATTAGTGTATTATTAAATAGTTTAAATTAGTTTTTAATTAATAATAATTAGATAAAAAGTCTTAAAAATATAATTTTAATTTTAAAATTAGTTTTATAATATTTTAGATTTTTCCAAATTTAATTTTCATATTTTTAGAGTAATTCCATAATTAGTTATAATTTAGGTTAATTTAAATAATTAAAAAGTAATTAATAATTAGTAATTAATTAATAATAAATAATTAAATAGTGTAAAAATTAATTTTATTTTTCTAAAAATCTTCTTTTATTATTAGGATTGTAAAAATGTAATTTTCATATTCGTAAGTATTTTATTTGTACAAAACTCGCATTTTATTTCGTACGTTCACGTAACTTTAATCTGAACGTACGCGTTTTTAGATTTAACACGTTTCTGGGTTTTCTAAGTTTACAATATTGTTATTATAGCTTATTTAAGCTATTTCATTGTATAAATCAGTAGTGTAATTATTCACAAACCCTTTCTGTCCAAATTCACCCGATCACAAACCCGTTTTCGTACCATCACACCTCGTCGGGACATAACGACCCGGGGAAACCTTGTACTTCCACGGAGATTGACTCTAGGAAGTTTGACTTTGTTGACCAATCACTTGGTCAATTTAAGTTGACCGTTTGGAGCCAATCAAATTTTGGCGCCGCTACCGAGGAGGTTGTGCGCGTTATTCTAAACGGTTTGCAGATTAGTGAAACTGGATATACACTCTTTGTATATTTACCATCCTTGTTCATATTTTCTTATCATATAAAAACAAAACGGTTCCCGAAAACATTTTAAATCAGTTTTCAACGAACACAAAAACCCAAAAAGATTTTTTTTCTCATTTGTACAAAATGTTTTCCAAAAACTCCAAAAATATTCACCTTTACCCTCTCACATCTTTGATTCTTCTTCCCTACCCCTCTGTAAACCTTTGATTCTTTCTATGTCGTATCCACACCATTGTGGTTGTCAATGGTGTGGTGGTCCTCATAATGGTGGGAATTGTCCCGGCTGTAGCATGGTAGAGTTAGGAGATGGGTCTGACTATAACCAAGCTCCCTATCCTTACCATGACACATCTGATTCATTCTACCAGCCACCACATCATGAGATACCAACATATCTGTGTGAGTTTTGTGGAGGTCCTCACCAAGGAGTTGAGTGTCAATTCGGAAACACGTTTATCTATGAACAGTTTTCTGGTGATGCTCAGAATTTTGGTTATGACCAATATCCACATGATTCACCAGTCTAGACTCAACAGTTTAACTGTTGTGAGTACTGTGGTGGTTCACACTACGGTTCTGATTGTCAATCAAGAAACACGCTTGTCTATGAGCAGGTTCCTGGTGACAATTATAACACATATTACTCACAGCCACATCGGTTTTACTATTGTGATTACTGTGGAGGTCCACACTTCAGCTCAGATTGTCAAACAGGGAATCCAATTTCCTGTAACAATCTTGACACATCATATTATGACCAACCTCCACAGTACCAAATGAATCAAGCAATTCTTCCAGAAATTCAAAATGTACTAGAAATACTTGATGATCTTAAGGGTTTAGTTAAAGACTTTGCCCAAAGAGACACTCATAAAAAATCCATGGAAAAATTGTTGGCTGAAGAGCAAGCTGCTAGAATAAATTCCCAAGATGCCTATGAAAAATCTATTAGGGAATCAATTGCAAAAGAAAAAGCAGCCAAATCTAGCTCTCAGTACCGTTTCATTCCTGATGACAGTGATGATGAAGATACCCTTGATATTCTTCAATTTTATAAAACTTCATCTAGCTCCTCAGTCTGTTGTTATCACACCCAAAGTTCACACTCACTCTCTGAACATGGGGGATGAGCATCTTAGCACTGTTCCTGAAAAGGAATCGGACGAATTCATAAAGTCTAGTGTTAAGAACCTTATCTCAATCCTAGGAGAGTCACAGGGAACTTTTGATCATGTGTGTGATTTACCTTCCCCTCTTGAGTGTCCAAAAGATCAATTTGAGACTTTCTCTGATTGTAGCAAAGATTGTGCATCTTATGGAGACATCGAGTATGTTGAGGCATCAGTTCCACATTTTGATGCTGATCATCTTCTTGACGAGTTCGCCGATGAGCTCACTCACATCAATCCACTTCCAACAGGAAGTGACGATGATCTCTTTGACTTTGAAGCCGATCTAGGAGAAATTGAAAGTCTCTTATGTCATGATCCGTCACTCACTTCTTATCCCAACAGTCCATAAGAGAATGTAGATCACCTTGTTCCTAAAACACTTAATACGACTTTCACCAACCCTCTATTTGAATTCGAATCTGAATTCACTGTGATTTCTAACAATCCAATCCTTGATGAGGAGAGTGATGAGTCTGTAATGGAACAAGAGTTCACAGATTCACATCATGTGAATGATTCTCTTCATGAGGAGTTCGCCGGTGAACTCACTCATATCATGACTCCTCCGGAGTATGATAGCCCGGGGGAGATGCACTCAATCATGAGAATTTTCAAATTCCCACCCTCCCGCTCGGGATGTTTTCAAACCCAATGAGCTTAACCGTTGAAATCTAAATTCAGGCAAATGAGCCTGACCTTGAGGAAGAAGATTTTATCATGATTATCATCATGATCTTCTTTCTTTTCTTCACCTATCGGGTGACTTCTCATATTCTTCACTCCTTCGGGAATGAAGACATTATCTTTGACCCCGACATCACCGCTTATAGTTTATACTATCTTAAGCCAGGGTCTGTATATCTCATCGGTGTGGAACTTTCACGTGCTTCAAATGTTTGTCCAAACATCTTGAATGAAAGTCCGATGGAGATTGTTTCTTCCACATCTTGCTTCCCCAAGAACAAATGAATTTGGGGTCGAGTCAAGCTAGCGACTCGGTAAACAAAAACAGTAGCATGCATATGGGGTTTTCACCCTAAGTGTGGGGGAGTACCCCTTCTGTTGTTACCATGTATATATATCAATAAATAAAACAAAGTGAAAAATGGTGTTTCCATATTTGGCTTGTAATGTTGCCCTTTTACATTCAAAGAGTCGGCATAATAGCCGGGACTTTGAATATTGAGGACAATATTCAATTCTATGTGTGGGGGAGGGGGGTTATTCTAGCGAATTTGATCACATTTTACCTTCTAGTACCCCCATTTTTGGCCAAAAATTTTAAAAATTTTTCACTTAAGTTTCAAAATTTTTGTGGTTATCAGTCCACCATGTCTAAACGACAAAAGGATTGGCTAATCCAGCAGCAAACGGCTCTTGGTAAAGATAACTCAAATCCGTTGACAGCTTACAATTTGCCCAAAATTGTATGGTATTCAACTCACCATATCCTAAAAATTAAAAGAGTTGGCTAGCCCGCAAGGTTATGGCTTGTGGTAAAGGCAGTGGAAAACCATAATTGGTAATCAGCTCACCAAGATGATGATTATTCCATCAAGAGTTGGCTAGTCCAGAAGCAAACGGCTTCTGGTAAAGACAAATCAAATCCGTTTAAAGCTGGTGGTTTGCTCAAAATCACATGGTTATCAGTGTACCATGGTTCTTACTTGAACTGAAACATTTGGCTACTCCAGAAGTAATGGCTTTTGGTAAAGAGACATAAAATCCATTAAATTTTCAAAACAGTTTATTTTCTATATTGCTAGGGACTAGCAATAGTTTAGTGTTGAGGATTGATGAGTGCTCAAACACTCATCATTTTTGGTCAATCTGAACTGCAAAAACATACAAAAACACTCAGAAATGCATCAAAATACTGAAAATATTCTAAAATTGTGTTTTATGTGTTTCAGATGCAAAATGAGTAAAAACAGATGGAAAATGCACAAAGTTTGCATAATTGGCAGTTTCAGTCCCCCAACTTTCAATAACTGGCAAAAATAGTCCCTGAGCACTTATTTTTAAAGTAAAGTCACCAAAGGTCCTTTTGAAATAATAAGTTGTCATGTTTAGTCCTTTGGTGAAAAATTTCAAAAGTTTTGAGAATTTACAAGTTTAATCCCTGGAGTACCAAAATTAACAGATTTGGTCCCTGGGAAATAATTTTTGGATAAAAAGTCAACTTTGGACCTTGGGAAGTTACAAATTATCAAAAACAGTCCTTGGAATGAAAGTTTGAAAGAATTGCAAATTGGTCCCTCAAGTTTCAATGATTGACAGTTTTAGTCCCTGGAGGTTCAAAAGTGGAAAATTACATTCATGGACCTTGGATTATGGAAATATGACAGGAAAAACCTTTGAAACATGTTTGGAGGATTGCCAAACCCACCCCTCAACTTTCAAAATTTGCAAGAATGGTCCTTGTGATTTACATAGCTAAAACCTAATGGACCCTTGTTTATTATTTCCAAAAATCCAAAACCCACCCAAATTACCAAATCCAGTCCAAATCCTAGGCCCATCCATCACCAGCCCACCTCCCGTTTTAATAATAAAAACGGGTCACACACCCCTTTGACCACCTCCTTCACTCCCACTTGACTGCAAAAACACTGTGTACCTCCCCCACTTTCACCAACTCTGCAACTCACCCCACTCCTTGTCCCCCTTAGCCTCCAAGTGAGTCCAAAAATCATTTATTGCCCTCAAACATCTACAAGCTAGCTGCAAATTGCAAAAGGGGTTTTTGGCACCAAAAAGATCATTCAAGGGTCAGGATTAAATCTAGTCATCCAAAGGCTAGGATTGATTGTGGGAAATGCTCAAGAAGTCAAGAAAACCCTAAGGGTTCCATATATATTGAAAGAGAAGGAGCAGAGCCGAGCAGTAGGATTTTTAGCTGTAGGAGTAGTTTTTAATTAATCATTAGTGTAATTGTTAATGTTTTGTAAGCCTAAGAATATTTCAGCTTTTGTAATTCTTTAACTTAGTGTTCAATACAATTCTAATTTTAATTCTTGTTACAGCCATTTAAAATTCCATTTGCTTTAAATTTTAAGTTTTCCTATGTAAACGTCAATTACTCTTCCTATAAGCTCAGTAAAGCTTAATTAGCTTGTTGAGAGCCTTTCCTTTCTTTTAAGTTGTTTTCAAATGGATTTACTCAAGTTTTCAGAAAAATCTCAAAAATACAAAAATAGCTTATTTTATTGTTTATTTTGCTTTCTGCTTATTAAGTGCTTCTTTCATGCTTTTTTATGCTTATTCATGTTCCATGTTGCTGTTTATGCTTATTTGGTAACCTAGATAGTAGTGGTTTATGGTTTTACTGCTTCACTGTCCATTTAGCTTAACTCAGCTTATTGGGATTAGCTTATTAAAAGTACTTATAACTTGGTCTATACTGCTTATTCACACATAATATAGCTTAATATGTACCTAGCTTTCATTTTCAGAAGCATCCTAAGCCAGTTATAATGTAAATCCAAAATCAGGTTCAATGTAAGGGGTGTTTGGTTTAAGCTTAATCTGTGTGCTCTGGTTGTTTATTGCCCTTGTTTTTTGCATCACTAGTTTGCATTAGGGTAGAATAAACTAGTTTGGTCATAAAATTTGTAGTTTAAACAACAAAAGTCAAAATTCATTGCAGTCTCCATTATAGATTATCTGTTAGTGTTATAGGTTAGTATAATCACATATGTAGGTTCTTATCTTATTTCATTAGCTTAATTTATAGCAGCTTATTACATCCTTCTCAATCATTAGATGCAGTCCAAACTTCAATTTAGTCAAACCAAGTGTTAAAATCAAAAAAGTCAATTTGCCCTTTGTGCAAAAAAGTCAGATCTTGGGAGATTTTTGGTGATTTTTGTGGTGAGTATTAGGCCTTCATCTTTTTAGGGATTATTATCTACCAGCTTAACTCTAGAATCTTACGATTGTCTTATTTTTATGAATTTTTGTAGTGCTTATTTTGGCTTATCCAAGTAGCCTGCAGGGGAAGCATCTCCCCTGCACCACAGACCCTGACCAAAACACCAATTTTCATCTGTTTGCCCTGACCCCATCTGTGGGCCCCACACCATGATCTTTGGCTTATTTGAGAGCCAATAAGCCAAACTCCAAGAACCAGAGCTTATTTTGTGATTTAGGGCCTATTTGCTAGGGCTGCTTGCCCTTTTCTTTTTCTCTCATCACACCCCATACACTGAGTGATCAGTGTTGACCACCCTAGTTCATGCCCTCCCCTAGTGCTTATTAGTGGGACTTAGGGGCTGAACTTGGGCTTTTTAGAAAGCCCTTTTTGGTGGCTTTTAAGATCAGGTTTTACTTTTGGCTTCCAAATTCCCTAGTGGGCCCCACAAGCCTGAATAGATTACCAAATTTGGCCTGTTGCACTCAGTTTTGGTCCTTAGCTTATTTGTTTGTAATAGCTATTTAGTGTGCTTATTTCCTTCCTTGTTGCTTATTTCTAGTCACTAGAACCTGTCATAGCTTATTTCACCCTTGGCTCTTACTGTGTGGCTTATTGCAAGCTTATTCAAGATCTGACAAGTCCTAATAAGCCTTAAGCTACAATCTGTTAAGCACTTTGGATTCCAAAGTGCTTATTTTTCATATCTAGCCAAAGTGTCTTCATTAAAGTTGCTTAATTTTAGTATTTAAATAATTTTGTAAAAAGAAAAACCAAAAAAGCTAAATTTTATGGAAGTGATAGCTTCTTTTTAAGAAGCTTATTGCTTATTAACTTATTTTCCTTAAGCACTTAGTGTTTTTATATTTTTCTTAGGGTCCTGTATTTATTTAATAATTTTTTAAAAAGTTTCAGATTTTTCTTAGCTTATTTAGTATTTATTAGCATTTTATTTATTTTTAAAAGTAGTTAATAAATAATTAAATAGTAATTAATTAGTAATAATTAGATAAACAGTGTGAAAAATATAATTCCAATTTTAAAATATGTTTTATAATATTTTAGATTTTTCTAAGTCATTATTTTATTTTTCTAGGCTTATTTTACATTTTCTCATTTATTAGTGTATTATTAAATAGTTTAAATTAGTTTTTAATTAATAATAATTAGATAAAAAGTCTTAAAAATATAATTTTAATTTTAAAATTAGTTTTATAATATTTTAGATTTTTCCAAATTTAATTTTCATATTTTTAGAGTAATTCCATAATTAGTTATAATTTAGGTTAATTTAAATAATTAAAAAGTAATTAATAATTAGTAATTAATTAATAATAAATAATTAAATAGTGTAAAAATTAATTTTCTTTTTCTAAAAATCTTCTTTTATTATTAGGATTGTAAAAATGTAATTTTCATATTCGTCGGTATTTTATTTGTACAAAACTCGCATTTTATTTCGTACGTTCACGTAACTTTAATCTAAACGTACGCGTTTTTAGGTTTAAAACGTTTCTGGGTTTTCTAAGTCTACAATATTGTTATTATAGCTTATTTTATCTATTTCATTGTAGAAATCAGTAGTGTAATCATTCATAAACCCTTTCTGTCCAAATTCACCCGATCACAAACCCGTTTTCGTACCATCACACCTCGTCGGGACATAACGACCCGGGGAAACCCTGTACTTCCATGGAGATTGACTCTAGGCAGTTTGACTTTGTTGACCAATCACTTGGTCAATTTAAGTTGACCGTTTGGAGCCAATCACACCCTCTTTCCAATCATCAGGGGATCCTTCTTTGATAAAGAAAGCATCAGGAACATTAACATCTACTAGTCTTTGTGCTGAATGTGAAGTTCTCACTCTTACCATTCTCTTGGCCCTTCTTCCAGGAACGTAAATAGCATCATGTGGTAAAGAAGGTTCCTCAGGAGCTACATCCTCAGTAGATATATCTTATGCAACATTAGTTTCCACTGATGGAATATCCAAGTGTTGATCAGTAGAATCCTGAGGAGAAGCAAGTGCAGCAGATTCATATTGTTCATCCATGGCCTTCCTTATCTGTTTAGCCCTAGCAACTGTAAGCTCTACTTCTCTCTCTTTAAGCTCATGAAATCTTGCCATTTCAACTTGTTGATCATCATCTAACCTTTTTGCAGCCTCTTCACCCAACATCTCCTCCTCCATTTGTTTTCTGGTTCTCTTTCTAGAAAGAAGAGCTTCTGCTACAACTTTGGCTTTACCTTTATCAGCAACAGATGAAGCAGCAACAGTTGTCACATCAGCAGAAGTATCAGGTAAAGATACTTGATTAACAACAGAAACATCTACATCCATAGTAGAACCAGCATTAACAGAAAATGATGGAGACTTAGCAGGCACATTAGAAGAAACAGCTTCATCAAGTTGGACTTTCTGAGAAGATGGTTCTGCATCATCAGCAAGAATGTATCTACTGATGCATGAATCCCATCAGTAGTCTTGTCAGCAGCAATATCACTAGTTGGTTCATTCTACTGAAGAGTATCATCAGCATCTGTCATAAGAATCTCAGCACCACTAGACACCTTAGAAGATTCAGCAGCTTTCTTTGCCAAATACCGTCTTCTACTTTGTTAGCCTGCTATTTTATAAAAGATAACGTCACACATAAAGAAATGGACTAGATATCATACAAATAGTACTTTAGGGACTATTATTGTAATATAGGTAAACATGTGATGAAATGAGCCTATAAATACCCCTCATGACTATCCATGAGGGGTGTGGGAAAGTGTGTGTATTGTTTCATTTATTCTTTGTTAATATAAACCCTTTTCTCTACCTTTCTCTCTCTACTTTCTCTCTCTAAAACAATGATGTATTTCGATCAACCGCGACCTCCCGAACGTGTTTCTTGGTCATAACAAGTGGTATCAGAGCTAACCGGGGGCGAATCGTGGTGTTTTTGGGTGAAAAAATCGTGTTTTTGGGTGAAAATAACGGATCTGGTACTGTTCATCAAAATTTTGTCGAGTTTGAAAATTTTTCGAGTTAGATAAATTTTTATCGAGTTAGCATGTATGTTATCGAGTTTGGATTTTTTTTCCGAGTTAAGTGTGATTTTTTATCGAGTTAGGAAGAGATTATCGAGTTAGGGTTTACTGTTCTATCGAGTTAGCCTTTCTTGTCGAGTTACGGACTTACCGAGTTAGACGCTTTATCGAGTTAGAAGCTGTTTTTTGCCGAGTTAGGCATGGCTCATCCTTATCGTTTATCGAGTAAGGTTTCTTAATGTTATCGAGTAAGGGGAAACTATACTTCGTTCGTTTCTACTTATCGAGTTAGAAGATCTATCGAGTTAAGACTTCACTTATCGAGTTTGACAGCTTTGAAATCCTTACCGAGTTTGAATGGTTATCGAGTTTGAAGGTTACCGAGTTAGGAGATTATCGGGTTTGGAGCTTATCGAGTTTGGGGCTTATTGAGTTTGAAGGTTACCGAGTTGGGAGATTATCGAGTTTGGAGCTTATCGAGTTTGGGGCTATTATCGAGTTAGGCAAAAAAAAAATTTTGAGTAAAATTTATTTTTTACAGGAGATTAAACGTTCAATTTTTACGCGAAATTTAAATTTTGGTATAAGGTTGAAAATTTTGGCCCGAAATTCAAATTTTTCGGCCAAAATTCAAATTTTTTCGACAAAATTTTGCGTAAAAATTTTTAATACTCAAATTTTTCTGGTAACCTTAGAATTGCATTTCATAGTGATTTCCAAATTATGGGCGAGAAAATTTTCCAATTTTATTTTTGGAGGGAAAATACGAAATCACTACGAATCACCCGAAATAGAATTTCAAGCTTCACCAAAACACACCACGGATTGCTTAAACGATCCTGATCAAGAATCACAATCAAATGACAACGGCTAGTATTAGATTTTTGTGACTACGGAGTTTTTGTACGATATTGCTTATTTGGGTTTAAAGTTCATTTCACGGGCATGTGTACTTATTTATCTCTAAGTCTAGGGGTGGATGGATGCATGACTTCGGAGATACTTGTTTGGGCAAACACTAGAGATAGTGATTAAGACTTGGATTATCTAGTTATACCCGATGTAAGGAGTTACATTTTAGTACTCACGGGTTATAGCTATCACTTTAAGGAGTTACGTTGTAGTACTCAGTGTCACATGAAGTTGTGGAGATTCCAAGAGGTGGATATTTCATATACTGTTTGTTGGTTTGGGTATATGGCACTACCTATGCTTAAAGGAGTTACATTGTAGTGCTCAGTATAGGTTCTTAGTCACACCATCGTACAAGATTAAGTCACATATCTACGAGATGTATACTTCATTCTCAGATTGGTTATATTGGGTTCTCTCCATACAGTGGTCATTTACTAGCTGATTGGAATTTGAAGAGGTCGCTTAAAGGTTGAAGAGAAGAGAAGAGATTGTAGAATCAAGAGAGTCATATCCTATCAGCATATTCTCACAAATTATGCTTTCATGGTTTATCTACATTGCATCAGAAGTGTAAAGTACGGGTAATTTTGGCATGTACACACAATAGTATGATGATCTCGATACATCGCAACCATCAGGAGGGAGAAGAACATGCCAAAAGAAGTAGTGTTTCATCTCTAGTACGTTGGTTGTTCGAGGGAATTGTGCTTACACTAGAATCGAAGAAGTACTAATGATGTGTACATCGGAGCGTATTACCAACCTTCTGTGCAATACTATGTGAGTTATGCTATGATGCTCCCAGAACGACAACCATGGTGCAAACTCATTAGTATCTACCTTATCCGCTGCGAGATGAGAAGAGAGTTGTCAATTCAGGAGGGAGCAGAAGTAAAAGAATAAAGGCTCACTAGTTAGGAAGGAGTAATAACCTAACTAGACCATTACAATTGAAGTTCAGAGCTACAAAGACCTTTGCCATCAGTGTCAAAGATCATACGCCGAGATCGTCGGAAGAGAGAACTTCAAGTCTGCCTCAGTATCTAGACTACAGAGACTCTGCGCTTCAACAACGTCAACATAGTTTACTATTGTTGTAATTTACACGTTTATGTGTTTATAGGTCTCATTGTATCCATTCATGTGTGACAATATCTTGGAGGGAGATTGTTAGCCTTGCTATTTTATAAAAGATAACATCACACATAAAGAAATGGACTAGATATCATACAAATAGTACTTTAGGGACTATTATTGTAATATAGGCAAACATGTGATGAAATGAGCCTATAAATACCCCTCATGACTATCCATGAGGGGTGTGGGAAAGTGTGTGTATTGTTTCATTTATTCTTTGTTAATATAAACCCTTTTCTCCACCTTTCTCTCTCTACTTTCTCTCTCTAAAACAATGATGTATTTCGATCAACCGCGACCTCCCGAACGTGTTTCTTGGTCATAACATACTTCTTCTGCTGAACTGAATTGAGTCCTTAAGTTTGGAAACTTCAGCTACTTTGGGAGTGGAAGCATGAGTCTGTCTAGCAACTTCAGCCAAGATCTCAAGGGAGTCCAAATTTCCCTCCTTATGTACTTCATCAGCATCAATTACAACCTTTCTTTGCTTTTGCTGATCAAGTTGTGCTTCCAAATCCTGAACATTGCTTTCAGCATTTCAATCTCACCACCAAGAGTAGATTTGGTATCTGCAAGCTCCTTTTGAAGATCATCAGTATTTTTGATATACCTGCAAAGCAAATCATGTACAGAGGTGAGAGTAACAAGGTCCTTTGCTCCACCAACAAATTGCTCATTGGTCATGGGAGCTGCATTGAACCTAACAGGAGAATCAGACATATGTAAAACATTGGGAGAGCCTGCATCATATGTCTCTCTCATAGGACTAGGTGTGGGTAGACTAGTAATCTCAAGTTCAAGAGGTGTAGGTACTTGGGTACCAAGAGATTGAATTGTCTCTTCAACCTCAGCAACAAGCTCATCAGGAGCAACCTGAGAAGGTGATGGAATAAGACTAGGTGACAGAGGTAAATGGGAAGGTGGAGGCTGGTCAGAAGAAACAGGCAATGGTTCAGCAGTTGTAGATGGCTCTCTCTCATTTACCACTGAAGGATTACCATCAGCAGCAACACCATAAGATGATGGATTACCATCATCAGCAGCATTTGGAGAGGGCATATTATCAGTAGCATCACCCTCAACTGCATCATCATTGCCATGTGGCAACATAGCAGCTAACAGAGGGCGATGTTCCCCATCATAGTTAGTTTGCATAGAGGCAAATAACTTGGAACCAAGACTCTTAATGGGCACATGAATTCTGTCTTCAGTGGTTATGTCTAAAATAATTTGTAGAAACCTAGGGTACATTAAAAACTTATGACTTTGCTTCTCAATATTTTCTATCATATTAGCAAAAATAAACATTGAGAAATTATAAGTTAACCCTTTAGAAAGACAGACAATACCACAACCCAATTGGGTAGAGAACTGATCCCAGCTACCAGACTTATTGCTGATACATTGGAGCAGTAAATGCACCAAAAACCTCCACTTGGGACAGAACTGATTCTCCAGCCACTTAGTTGTGTCAGTGCTTTGGTAACCAGCTTCCCTCAACCCGGCAAGAATTTCTTCAGTGTTGGAGTGAAAAACTCCATTCTCATCATCCAGCTGAAGCTTTATCCTTATCAAACTTTCAGTCACCACATACTCAGTTCCATCAATCGTAGCCACAATCACTGTGTTAGATCTTTTCCTAGAAGATGCCCAAAATTGCTTCACCATAGATTCATATATCACATTTGGAGAATGTGTTAAAGCATAATGAATCTTTGAACGCTGTAGAAACTCCACCATTGAATCAAACAGTTCATGTCCTTTAACCTTTTTCAGAACAGCAAACTTGTTATGATCTTTCTTGAATTGAAGTCGTGCCATTTGAATGATTTGTCAGAAACGGTTATGAATTATGCAAATGAATGATGGGTTTAAATGGAGTGATGGGAGAATAATTTAGTTTTGGCAAAGATATGCAAAGTAGGTTATATATGGAAGTTCCCCAATCGTGGTCAAAAAAATATCGGAACAAATCGTTGTCCATATCTGACGTGTAAAGTGGATCCATCCAATTTCAAAATTACCCTTCAGCAGAAACGAAGGTCAATCTGCTGATGAATGGTCAATCAGTAGAAACCACTCAAGAGTAAAAATATCTTCAGTAAATATCTTGATTTTACTGTGCCACCCAACTCGCATTAATTATCATAAAGCCTTGACTTCGCCTATTTAATAACCCCAAATCACACTTTTACAGATATCAATTATCCCCAATTCTTATCAAACCCCTAATTTCTCAATTAACCTCAATTCTTCACCAAATCATGTCTTCCAAACCAGAAATCATCGACCTAACCACCTCCGCTTCCTCTTCTTCATCATCAGAGGATCTTCCACCTTATCCTTCTGAGTTAGATGATTCAGATTATGCTAGAGAGCTAGAGAGACGATGGAATGCATTGGAGAGGGGGGAACCAAGCAATGCCCCCATTCCTGCTGAGAGACAATATGTCTCTCCCTTCATCTTTACTTCTGATGAAGACTCTTCAGATGATGAAGACGAAGATCCATCATTTCTTCCTCCTTCCACACCAGAGAGATCCCAACCAAGGCCAAGGAAGAGTAATCCATCTCTTCCAACATCACGGGGTGTGGTGTTGGGTCTTCCTGCTCCAGGATCTGGTGCTTCATACCATGGACACAGGGGAAAGGGCAAGAAGGCAGAGGTGGTGGGTAAGGGGAAATGGAAAGTGGAGTAGTTGATGATGGGATGTTGCCAAGGACCAAAGATGTAAAACTAGGTTCTTGAGCATCTTCTTGCCTTGAACTAAAGATATAAAACTCGGTTCTTGAGCATCTTCGTCGTCATCATCATCATTCTCTTCTTTCCATTTTCACCTTCAGCTTCTTCATCGTACTGGTCATGCATATCCACCAGCCCTTTTGTAATAGATGATAGAAGCTTAGTATTGATTTGGTAGACTTAGCATAGGAATGATCTTTGTATTCCACTTTGAAGTTGATTGTAAGCTGTAAATTGTTTCTTGAATGAATGAACAACTTTTCTTATTTGTCAATTTATGAATTTTACTTCAGTAGAAGCAATGAATCTCAGCATATTTGACTCTTCAGTGGAAACAATTCTCAGCAAACATGATCACATTCCCTTTGAAACAGCTCTTGGTGAATTTCAAATAAAGAGTAGCAACTTCACATAAGAACATTCTACAAAACAGACACAGAGTAACAAACAAAACAAACAAATCTTACAGAAACATTAGTTGGTTAGTGTTAGCCAAACAATAATATCATAAATTATACAAAGTTTACAATGACGTTTACAATGACAATCCTCCCCTGAGGCATATGCGTCCCCTGAGGCTTATGCCTCCCCTCAAACTTTACAGTCAAGGGTTAAGCATACCAATATGGACCACCAAGTGTTGAAACCTGGGTCCATCAAAAGCTTTAGTTAAAAGATCTGCCACATTATCATCTGTGTGAATTTTAACCACTTTAATCAAATGTTTTTCATATGCATCCCTGATAAAGTGGTGCCTGATTTCAATATGTTTGGTTCTATTATGAAAAACTAGATTTTTAACAATGCAAATGGTACTTTGATTGTCAATAAAAATGGTGGTATTCATGAAATTAAACCCATAATCCAATAATTGATTATGAATCCATAGAACCTGTCCACAACAATTGGCAGCAGCAACATACTCTGCTTCAGTAGTAGAGGTAGCAACAATGGTCTGTTTCTTGCATTGGCAACCTCCAGTTGTGGATCTCCTATCCATATTGGCACCAGCATAGTCACTATCACTAAATGCTTCCAACTTAAAAGGAGATTCTTTTGGGTACCAAAGACCTAATTTGGGTTGGCCTTTCAGGTACTTGAAGATCTTTTTGACAACATTCAAGTGAGAAGTAAGTGGAGTGACTTGGTGCCTAGAACAAGCACTCACAACAAATGTAATGTCAGGTCTAGAAGCAGTCAAATACATCAAAGAACCAATCATGGACCTGTACAAATGGACATTCATTGGAAGATCAGGTTCAAGATTGGTCTTTGGTTTGGGAGCTTCAAAGGGTGTAGTGGCAGTTCTGACATTGTCCATATCAAATTTCTTCAACATATCTCTTATATACTTATCCTAACTGATAAAGATACCATCAGGTTTCTGCTGAACTTGTAAATCCAAAAAGAAAGCGAGCTCCCCCATGGCACTCATCTGAAATTCTCCCTTCATCAAATCCTCAAACTCTCTACACCACTCTTCTTTAGTGGAACCAAATATGATGTCATCCACATAAACTTGCACTAGAATGATATCCCTGGAATCTTTCTTAAGAAAGAGATTCTTGTCAATGGTACCTCTTTTGTAACCATGCTTCAGCAGAAATGTAGAAAGCCTAGCATACCAAGCTCTAGGTTCCTGATGTAGTCCATAGAGAGCTTTAACAACCTTATAAACATGATCAGGATGATATGGGTCCTCAAAACCCTTGGTTTGAGTCATATAAACCTCCTCTTCAATCTCACCATACAGAAAAGCACCTTTTACATCCATCTGATATACCATAAAACCCGTATAAGATGCATAGGCCAAGAATATCCTGATTGCTTCAACTCTAGCCACTGGTGCAAAGACTTCATCATAGTCTATGCCTTCCTCTTGCCTGAACCCCTGAGCTACTAATCTTGCTTTATTTTTCACCACAATACCCCTTGCATCTCTTTTATTCTTCAAAATCCATTTTGTCCCAATTGCAAATTTACCATCAGGAAGAGGTACCAGTATCCAAACCTGTTGATTCTTAAATTGCAGCATCTCTTCTTGCCTTGCTTCAAGCCAACTTGAATCAGCAAGTGCTTGAGGAACACTGGTTGGCTCTATTTGAGAAAGGAAGCAAGCAAACAGACAATGTTTAAAGTCTGTATGATTGTCCCTTTATTGATTGTAGACATAGGAAATGAAAGCAACTTCACCATATTTAGTGTTCTTGATGAGTTCATAAAAACTCATCATTTCTGTCAAGTCTGAACAACAAAAACATGTAAAAACACTTAGAAACACCACAAAATATTACAAATATCCTTAGAAGGTGTTTTTATATGTTTCAGACATAAAAGAACTGAAAACAGGGAAAAACGGCCAAAGTTTACCAAATTGTCAAAATCAGTCCCTGAACTTTCGAGAAATGTCAGAAATGGTCCCTGGATGATTTATTTTAAAGAAAAGTCAATAACAGTCCTCAGGAATCATGGAATAACAATTTTTACCCTTGGAAGTTCAAAATATCAAAATTGGCAAAACAGGTCCCTACAGTTTCAATATTGACAGAAAATACCCCTCATTGTTCAAAAATGGAATTTTATCATCAAAGGGTCCTTGGTAATTCACAACTTGATAAATTTGACCCCTAAATGATAAATTCAAAGAAATTACAAAACAAGTCCATGCAATTTGGAAATTGGCAAAATTGGTCCCTGGTTACTTTTAAATTTGGAAAAATATTAAAAAGGTCCTTATAATATTTTTAAATGGCAAGAAAGGTCCTTTATGATAAACTTTGGAACAGGTACAAGTTTGGTCCTTGGAAATTCAGAAGTTACAAGTTAAGTCCTTGGGCTTTTAAACCTTACAAAACCAAATGGATCCAAAATAAAAATAACATAATCCAATTCCAAATCCTAAACAAATGAAAGCCTGGTCCAGCAATTTTGCCCAAGCCCAAAACCCTTAAAGCCCATTTCCCTTTATAAATAAAAACGGGGCGTTGACCCTCGTTGACCCATCATCCCTAACCTCCCATCATCACCTGCTTCTTCATTCTCTCCCATAACTCCACCTCCACCTTACACCATCTCCACCTCAACCCTTCCCTATCACTCCCACAACATAACCCACATCCCTGGGTTTGCCCAGAAGTTACCACGTGGCAAAACTACATCCACACTCACCCCCTACAACCTGTACACCCTGCAAACTACATCCACCACACCCCTAGCCTTCCCAAATTGTTCCCTATACCTCACATATCATCCCAAAGTGCATTAATTGCACTGAGTCTACCCCAAGCAGCCTAAACCACTTTTGGCGCCAAAAGTGGATTTGAACGGTTCTGATGAATTACACACATCCAAGGGCTCTAATGTAATGGGAAATGCTCAGATTGACAACTGGAACAAGTTTGAAGTCTATAAAAGAGAAGAGAAGCAGAGATAGATAGTGTATAGTTTAATTTTAATTTCATGTATGTCGAATATTTTAGTTTCATAGTCTCAGTGTAATATTAAGCTTTCAAACATCATATTTAGTGTTTTCAGTGTTACTTAAATCTTATTCAAGCTTTAATCTCAGTTTCTCATTATATTTTCAGTTAATGCTTAAATTTAACTTAAAATTCTCATTTTATTGTAATGCTGTTATTAGTGTTATTATTTTACTTATAATCTCATATAAGTTAATATAATAACTTATTTACTGTATTAAAACTTTCAGAAGTTAGTTATCATCATAAACAGAAAAATATTAAAAATACAAAGAAAAATAGTGAAAAATAAAAAATAAGAAGAATGAAAGAAGAAGCATGGAGCAGAGGAAAATTTGGATTGCCTCTGGGTTAGAAACCTTGTGGAAGGTTAATAAGAGTGGTAATTATCCCTGGTTCCATATCTCAGCTTGACATCAGTTGTAAGCTTAATTTTCAATTTTTTTCTTTCTACTATAGACTAGCTTATAATCTGCTTATATTATTGTTTTTGCATCAATTTAGTGTTGGTTAGTTGATATATAACTTAAAATCATATGTTGGTTCATTTATTTTTCATGTTGCTCAAAATCTTCAGTTGACTGTCAAGTTGCTTATTTTTAATAAGCTGAGTCTAAACTGTGTGTGACTGCATGTTTAAGCTTATAAAGGTTTAATTTGACAAGTTATAATCTTTTGAGTCGATAAGATAGGTTAAATCAGTACTTAACTTTGAAAATCTTAAAATCAGTTGATTATGTAGGTGTTTGGATCAGTGGTTTTCATCACTGTGCTTGGTGTTTCAGTGGCAACAAACGGTACATGCATGTTTCTTTAGGTCATTTTAGTTCAGTCTAGCAATAAAAACTTGTGGTCTTTTATCAAAAAGTTAAGATCTTAGTTTAATATCAATATTTAGTTAACTGTTAGGGATTTAGGCTTCAATATCTGTCATATTAGCTCATAGGTTGTTATGGGTGCTTAAAATCATCTCATTATAGCTTATTATTACTTATTCAATTATAAAATCAAGATCTAAATTCATAATAGTCAACTTAGTTTAGTTTTATAAAAAGTCAAAATTGTAGTTGTTCAGTTTTTTCCAAAAACTCAAGGAATTATTGTGATTTTTCTGTGGAGATTTAGACCTTGTGCTTTTTAGGTTTATTAGTCTCCCACCTCTACTTAAGTATTCCATTGTTCTTTCATTTTTAGGAATTTTTTGCTGGGCCCCACACAACCCCAAACACAACTGCAGGGAGGAAAGCCTCCCCTGCATCAGCAGCATCATATCCATCACCACCACTTTGGTGGTGATTTGTGACCACCACAGTGGGCCCCACACTTCCATTTTTGGTTCTCCCAACCCCCCTCCTGGTAGGCTCTCAGTATTGGCCTTTTGTTTAACCTAGGACTCATTGGACCCCACCTAAATTAAGCCCTAAACCTTGTCCCATTTTGCTGTCTCAGTCCACCAATAAGCAAAGGCTTATTGTGGCTTATTGGCTTATCCAGTGGATCCTTTGTACTTTTTCTAGCTTATGCATGTCCATTAAACTTATTTGAACTAATTTTTACCAAAGTGGACCCCAAATAAGCTCTTGTGAGCTTAATCTCTAAACTGGTCAACAATAGTCAACTGTTAAGGTATTTAGCTTATAATTAGCTTATTTTTAAGCTCTGAAAAAGTTGATTTCACAAAAGTTGTTTGATTTTAGATATTAAATAGGTTTGTAAAAGAAAATTCCAGAAAAGACAAATTTAAAATAAATGATAGCTCCTATTTAATATTTTTTTACTTTTAATTTTCCTTTTTAATATTTTGTTAAGTGATTACCTGTTTTTATATTTTTCTAAATTACTTTGTTATATTTTATAGTTGTAGTAATTTTCCTAGAATTTTCTGTGCTTATCTTGTATTTATTAGATTTAATAATAGTTTGTTTAGTATTTAATTAAATATGTTAAATAATTTGTAACTGTTAAACATTGTGCTATAGTAGTGTGTTTTTATATTTTTCCTAGATTCCTTGTTTGATTTTAAGTTTGTAATAATTTTTCTAGAATTTTTACTGTAGTCTTTATAATTTTTACATTTAATTTTATTTAAATTACTTAAAACATAAAAACCAAATAAAAATTAGAGTAGTTGTTTAGATTTTATATAATTTTCATTTTTATAATTTTCCTAAGTTTATAAACTTTATTAGAACCTGTAAAAAATAGTTTTATAATTTTCCCTTTTCATTTTCTATTTTTCCACCTTTATTTAGTTTAATTAGATTTAAATTAATAATATAGTTTTTAATTAATAAAAATTACATAAAAAGACAAAAATATTTCTTTTTAATTTTTATAAATCTTTTAAGTTATTTTAGATTTTTAGAAATTATTTTTATAATTTTCCAAGTTAAATTTGTAGTATAATACATTTTAGATTTAGTTAATTAGATTTTAAATAAGTTTTGAATAGTTTTTATTAATTAATTAATATTAAATTAATATAATAATAATATAATATTTTCATTTTAGATTTTAATTTTCTTTTAAGTTAAAAAGTTTTTAAAATTTTCATTTTTACACCCTTGTAGTTATAAACTTGTCATATTTAGTCTTTATACTTTTCATACTTACGTTTTTAATACTTTGTGTTACGTGTTTTGTGTATCTGATTGTTGTATGCTTAATTACTATTTCCAAATAATTTCTCAATCAATCATTAGTAATACAAACCATTCTAACCTATTCCTATTCATAATCACCCATTCCCAAATTTCGTTTTATTACAGATTTCATACCTCGTTGGGATTAACGACCCGCGGATACCTTGTACTCCACGGAGCATTAGTCTAAGCTGTTTTTGACTTGTTGACCATTTAAACTTGGTTAATATTATCTAACTGTTTAGCACTGATCAAATTTTGGCGCCGCTGCCGGGGAGGTGTGCTGCGTACTACGAATTTGGAAGCATACGTGGTTCTGAATATACACTCATTGTAAATTTACCATCTCTGTTCATATTTATATAAAAACCAAAAAGAATTTCTTTTTCTTTATTCCAGTGCATGCGCACTCGTTCTTCTAGGTCTACAAGTCCTCATCGCGAGCTTTTCACAATTCCTCGAAGACGTACCCAAAAACATTCTGCCCCGAAAATTGAGCCTGAAATTCAGACTGAACCTGAACCTTCAGTCATTATGGCAGAAGACCGCCCAATGTCTGAGCTTCTCCAGGCACCCATCGAGGGTTATGGAGATGCTATTGTTGTACCCGCCATAGTATCTGACAATTTCGAATTAAAAACCGGATTACTTAATCTGGTAACTTCTAGTCAGTTCTACGGTTTCGAAAGGGGCGATCCTCATTCGCATATACGATGGTTTAACAAGATTACATCTACCATCAAATATAAGAATGTCCCGCCAGAGGCTATTAAACTACTTCTTTTTCCCTTTTCTCTAGAGGGGGCAGCCAGAGTCTGGCTAGAAAAACGACCCCCTCGTTCCATAGATACATGGGAAGATTTAGTTAAGAAATTTGTGAATGAATTCTATCCACCATCCAAAACTGCCTATCTTAGAAATAAAATCACCAAGTTTTCACAAAGACCTGGTGAAACATTCAGTGAAGCATGGGATAGATTTAAAGAGTTGCTTCGCAAATGTCCTCACCACGGATTTTCTGAGTTAATGCAACTCGACACGTTTTAAAACGGAGTGAGCCAAGCAGACCAAGACTCCCTCAATGCCTCAGCTGGAGGTAATTTTTTGAGTCGTACTGTCAAAGAAGCTTTAGCTATAATAGAAAACAAATCTAAGGTTCGAACTACACGAAACAAACAGGTCGATCCTTCATCATCTACCGTGAATCAATCTAGCACTGATGCTAAGATTGATAAACTCACGGATGCTATACAAGCTTTGGTTCACTCCAACCAAAAGAAAGTCTCCTTCCCACAGAATCCTTCACATGCTGAAGTTAAGAAAGTGGATGTTTGTGTTACTTGCGGTGGTCCTCATGCATACTATAACTGTACTGCCACCGATAGTAACACGTTTGAAACAAATGCGATTGCCGGTAGTTCCAATCCAGGAGCTAATCAATATCGTCCTCCTGCTGAACCACCATGGCGTCCGAACACTTACCCTGTACCACCTGGTTTTAACCAGAATATACAAAACCGTCCCCAAAACCAAAATAGAAGTAACCAAGGTTTTTCTAACCAAGGTAACTTTAATCAAGGATATCCCCAAAACTTTCCAAATCAGGGGAATAGAAATCAGGGACAGGGTAACTTTAACCCTGGCTACTTTCATGGAAACCCAAATCAGGGGCAATTTCAAAATCAAGGGTTTAACCAGAACAACCGAGGGCAAACCCCTCCTATCCAAACACAAGCTGTTGTTCCAAACCCTACTCCCTCTGATGAATTGTTAAAACAATTCATGAAAACCCGGGAAGAAACAAACCGGTTGTTGATCAGCCAGATTTCTGACATTAAGAAATCTTTAAATGAAAGACCCTCGGGCTCAGGTAAATTACCTAGCACCACGATCGCGAATCCGAGGGGTGATGCAAAAGCGATCACAACCAGGAGTAGAGCTTCGTATAAAGGACCCAAAATTCCATCTACCTCTTTCTCTTCTCCTGAGGTATTGGAAAAAGAAGTTGAGGTTACAACGATACCTCCTATTGATAAAGGAAGTACCGACGACGTCCCTCCTCCAGTTATTCAGGTTCCAGCTACTAAAAACAAAGTAGTACCTGAAACTCCACCAGTTCCCGTAGAAAATCCAAAAACCACCCCTAAATCTTCAATTCCATACCCATCACGATTAAGTGAACAAAAGCTTCGCGAGAAAGCTAGTCATCAAATGGACAAATTCTATCAAATATTTCAAGAATTACATTTTGACATAAGCTTCGCGGATGCTATCATTTTGATGCCCAAGTTTGCATCAACGCTTAAACATTTGTTGAGTAATAAGGAAAAGCTGTTTGAAATGACTAAAACTCCATTAAATGAGAACTGCTCTGCAGTTCTATTAAAAAAGCTTCCTGAAAAGCTCGGAGATCCTGGAAAATTTCTAATACCTTGTGTATTTCCAGGAATGGTTGATTGCTATGCCTTGGCCGATCTTGGTGCCAGCATCAACCTGATGCCACATTCAGTATGGAAGAAACTATCTCTTCCAGGACTTACACCTACTTGCATGACTTTAGAGCTTGCAGACCGATCAATATCACGTCCTCTTGGCATTTCTGAGGACATATTTGTGAAAGTAGGGAAGTTTCATTTTCCAGCCGACTTTGTCGTTGTTGAATTTGATGCAGATCAAAGGGTTCCTCTAATTGTTGGAAGAGGATTCCTTAAAACGGGTCGTGCTCTCATAGATGTCTTTGAACATGAGATCACATTACGTGTGGGTACGGAAGCTATCACATTTAACCTCGATCAAACTTTGAGGTACTCCTCAAATTACGACTCTGAATCGGTTAACCGAATAGATGTCATTGATATTGCTTGTGAGGAGTACGCTCAAGAAGTTCTTGGTTATTCTGATGATTACCTGAGTGGCAATCCCACTCCATCTTCTACTCCTATAATTCATAATTCTAATCATTCCCTCACTCCGTTTGAGGGAAATGACTTCATCCTTGAGGAAATAGAGGCCTTTCTTAGAAGTGATTTAATTCCATCTGGAATTGATCATCAAGAGATTGACCCAGAGGGGGATATCATGCTCCTTGAGCAATTGTTAAACAAAGATCCCTCCCATCCTCCTATTCTACCACTAACACTTCATAAAGAGGAAATCAAATATGTTGAGAAAACTGATGAATTTCCTGAAGTTGAACTCAAAGACTTACCTCCTCATCTCGAATACGCTTTTTTGGAAGGTAACGATAAGTTACCCGTTATTATAGCAAAAGATTTAAGTGATGAGGAGAGAGCTGCTCTCATAACGGTCTTAAAGTCACACAAGCAAGCAATTGCTTGGAAATTATCTGATATAAAGGGTATTAACCCTGAATTTTGTACTCACAAAATTCTTATGGAAGATGACTTTAAGCCTGCAATTCAACACCAGAGATGAGTTAATCCTAAAATACATGATGTTATCAAACAAGAAGTTCTCAAACTTCTTGATGCTGGATTAATATACCCGATCTCTGATAGTCCTTGGGTTAGTCCCATCCACTGTGTCCCAAAGAAGGGTGGCATAACTGTTGTCACCAATGAGGAAAATGAGTTGATTCCGACTCGTTTGGTTACTGGGTGGTGTGTATGCATCGACTATAGAAAACTAAACGATGCCACCCGAAAAGACCACTTTCCTCTACCCTTTATGGACCAAATGCTTGAGAGATTGGCAGGAAATGAGTACTATTGTTTCCTGGACGGTTTCTCGGGATATTTTCAGATCCCCATTGATCCACAGGATCAAGAAAAAACTACCTTCACATGCCCATATGGAACATTTGCCTACCGTCGTATGTCATTTGGCTTATGCAACGCTCCTGGCACGTTCCAAAGGTGCATGATGGCTATATTTTCCGATACCATCGGAAAAACTATGGAGGTATTTATGGATGACTTCTCAGTCATCGGGGATTCTTTCCAAGCTTGTCTCACCAATTTGGAAATCATGCTTAAACGCTGTGAAGACATAAACTTGTGTCTGAATTGGGAGAAAAGCCATTTTATGGTCAAAGAGGGCATTGTCCTCGGCCATAAGATTTCAAAGAATGGCATAGAGGTAGATAGAGCAAAAGTTGATGTAATTGCTAAACTACCTCCTCCCACTACCGTCAAAGGTGTTAGAAGTTTCCTGGGTCATGCTGGATTTTACCGTAGATTTATACAAGATTTTTCAAAAATCTCCAGGCCTATGACCCATCTCTTAGAGAAGGATACTCCTTTCATCTTCTCACCTGAGTGCTTAGAAGTGTTTCAAATTTTGAAACAAAAGCTTACTGAAGCACCCATTCTTGTTGCCCCTGACTGGGACTTGCCATTCGAATTAATGTGCGATGCAAGTGACTTTGCAATTGGTGCAGTCTTAGGGCAACATTTAAGTAAACACTTTCAGCCGATACACTATGCTAGTAAGACCATGACATAAGCTCAAACACGCTATACCACCACAGAAAAAGAATTATTAGCTGTGGTATACGCCTTTGAGAAATTTAGGTCTTACTTGATCCTAACAAAAAGTGTAGTGTATACGGACCACTCGGCTTTGAAATACCTGTTTGCTAAACAGGATGCTAAGCCGAGATTGCTCCATTGGGTTCTACTCCTTCAAGAATTTGACATTATCATACATGATAAGAAAGGAGCAGAAAACCTTGCGGCTGATCACTTATCCCGTCTAGAGAATCCTCATCAGGATGATCTCGAGAGAATGGAAATTAATGAAACCTTTTCTCTGGAGACACTAAATTTAATCTCTAGTCGGGATGATACCTCTACCCCATGGTTTGCAGATTTTGCAAATTACCATGCGGGTAATTTTGTAGTGAAAGGGATGTCGCCCCAACAGAAGAAAAAATTCTTCAAAGACGTCAAACACTATTTCTGGGACGACCCCTACCTCTTTAAGATATGTGCGGATCAAGTCATCCAACGGTGTGTCCATGGTACTGAGGCCATGGAAATCCTCAAAGCCTGTCATGATGGACCCACTGGGGGACATCACAGCTCAAACTACACCGCCAAAAAGGTGTTTGATTCTGGTTTCTATTGGCCCACCATCTATAAAGATGCCCAAGAACTTGTCAAAACTTGTGATGCTTGTCAACATCACGGGAATGTTTCTAAGAAGGATGAGATGCCTCAAAACATCATCCAAGTCTGTGAAATATTTGATATCTGGGGCATTGACTTCATGGGCCCGTTTCCGTCTTCACGAGGGTACAAGTATATACTCGTGGCTGTCGACTATTTGTCTAAATGGGTTGAGGCGAAAGCTTTACCCACTAATGACGCCCGAGTTGTTGTAAAATTTCTGAAGTCTCTCTTTGCTCGATTTGGGACTCCTCGTGCCATTATCAGTGATCGTGGTACACACTTTTGCAATGATCAATTTGCAAGAGTGATGCTGAAATATGGTGTAACTCACCGTCTTTCTACTGCATATCACCCCCAAACTAGTGGGCAGGTGGAGGTCCCAAATCGGGGCATTAAGAGAATTCTGGAGAGGACGGTTGGTGAAAACCGTGCCTCTTGGTCGGACAAATTGGACGACGCACTCTGGGCTTTTCGTACGGCTTATAAAACACCCATTGGGTATACTACATACAAGTTGGTGTACGGAAAGACATGTCATCTTCAGATCGAATTAGAGCACAAAGCCTACTGGGCTTTGAAACATGCAAACTTTGACATTCAGACAGCGGGTGATCACCGCAAGGTTCAGCTAAACGAGCTAAATGAACTACGTGATCAAGCTTACGAGAATTCTTTAATCTATAAAGAAAAGACTAAGAAGATACATGACTCTAAAATAAAGAACCGCGTTTTCAACGTTGGTGACAGAGTTCTTCTTTTCAATTCTAGATTGAAAATTTTCTCGGGCAAGCTAAAAACCCGTTGGTATGGACCATTTACTGTAGCAAAAGTATACCCATACGGAACTGTTGAGTTATTGCAACCCGACGGTCCCAATTTTAAAGTAAATGGACATCGTTTGAAACACTACTTTGGAGGGGACATACCACAAATGGTTGTCCCAGATCTCCAAACTTTCCCCACGGACTAATTAATACGGGGTCGAGTCAAGCTAGTGACTCGGAAAACAAAAACATTAGCATCACATGGGTTCTCACCCATGTTTCTGACTTCTTTCTCTGTTCTACCACCCAAGTGTAGGGGAGTTGCCCTACTGTAAATAAAGTACATAAAATAAAAATGAAAAAAATTCAAAAATAAAATAAAAGTTGTTCCTACATTTAGCTTGTGATATTGCATTTTTACGTTCAAAGAGTCGGCATAATAGCCGGGACTTTGAATATTGAGGACAATATTCATTTCTAAGTGTAGGGGGGGGGGGGGGGAATTCTAGCGAATTTAATCACATTATAAATCTAGTATCCCCGTTTTTGCCAAAAATTTAAAAAAAAAAAATTCAAAATTTTCACTTAATGAAGTACTTGGCATTAACACAACAAATGGTTATTAGTCCACCATGTCTAATCCACATAAGGACTGGCTAATCCAGGAGCAAACGGTGCTTGGTAAAGATAACTCAAATCCGTTTATGGCTTGCAATTTGCCAAAAATTGTATGGTTCCTCAACTCCTCATATCCCATAAAGCAAATGAGTTGGCTAGCCCGCAAGATTATGGCTTGTGGTAAAGGCAGTGAAAAACTATAATTGGTAATCAGCTCACCAAGATGTTGACTATTCCATCAAGAGTTGGCTAGTCCAGAAGCAAACGGCTTTTGGTAAAGACTAATCAAATCCGTTGACAGCTGGTGGTTTGCTCAAAATTACACGGTTATCAGGTGTACCACAGTTTTCACACCTGGCTACTCCAGAAGTAATGGCTGTCTGGTAAAGAGATTTTAAAATCCATTAAATTTTCAAAAATGGGTTTTTAGTGGATGCCAGATTGCTAGGGACTAGCAATAGTTAAGTGTAGGGGATTGATGAGTTCATAAAAACTCATCATTTCTGTCAAGTCTGAACAACAAAAACATGTAAAAACACTTAGAAACACCACAAAATATTACAAATATCCTTAGAAGGTGTTTTTATATGTTTCAGACATAAAAGAACTGAAAACAGGGAAAAACGGCCAAAGTTTACAAAATTGACAAAATCAGTCCCTGAACTTTCAAGAAATGTCAGAAATGGTCCCTGGATGATTTATTTTAAAGAAAAGTCAATAACAGTCCTCAGGAATCATGGAATAACAATTTTTACCCTTGGAAGTTCAAAATATCAAAATTGGCAAAACAGGTCCCTAAAGTTTCAATATTGACAGAAAATACCCCTCAGTGTTCAAAAATGGAATTTTATCATCAAAGGGTCCTTGGTAATTCACAACTTGATAAATTTGACCCCTAAATGATAAATTCAAAGAAATTACAAAACAAGTCCCTATAATTTGAAAATTGGCAAAATTGGTCCCCGGTTACTTTTAAATTTGGAAAAATATTAAAAAGGTCCTTATAATATTTTTAAATGGCAAGAAAGGTCCTTTGTGATAAACTTTAGAACAGGTACAAGTTTGGTCCTAGGAAATTCAGAAGTTACAAGTTAAGTCCTTGGGCTTTTAAACCTTACAAAACCAAACGAATCCAAAATAAAAATAACACAATCCAATTCCAAATCCTAAACAAATGAAAGCCTGGTCCAGCAATTTTGCCCAAGCCCAAAACCCTTAAAGCCCATTTCCTTTTATAAATAAAAACGGGGTGTTGACCCTCGTTGACCCTTCATCCCTAACCTCCCATTATCACCTGCTTCTCCATTCTCTCCCACAACTCCACCTCCACCTTACACCATCTCCACCTCAACCCTTCCCTGTCACTCCCACAACATAACCCACATCCCTGGGTTTGCCCAGAAGTTACCACGTGGCAAAACTACATCCACCCTCACCCCCTACAACCTGTACACCCTGCAAACTACATCCACCACACCCCTAGCCTTCCCAAATTGTTCCCTATACCTCACATATCATCCCAAAGTGCATTAATTGCACTGAGTCTACCCCAAGAAACCTAAACCACTTTTGGCGCCAAAAGTGGATTTGAACGGTTCTGATGAATTACACACATCCAAGGGCTCTAATGTAATGGGAAATGCTCAGATTGACACCTGGAACAAGTTTGAAGTCTATAAAAGAGAAGAGAAGCAGAGATAGATAGTGTGTAGTTTAATTTTAATTTCATGTATCTCGAATATTTTAGTTTCATAGTCTCAGTGTAATATTAAGCTTTCAAACATCATATTTAGTGTTTTCAGTGTTACTTAAATCTTATTCAAGCTTTAATCTCAGTTTCTCATAATATTTTCAGTTTATGCTTAAATTTAACTTAAAATTCTCATTTTATTGTAATGCTGTTATTAGTGTTATTATTTGACTTATAATCTCATATAAGTTAATATAATAACTTATTTACTATATTAGAACTTTCAAAAGTTAGTTATCATCATAAACAGAAAAATATTAAAAATACAAAGAAAAATAGTGAAAAATAAAAAATAAGAAGAATGAAAGAAGAAGCATGGAGCAGAGGAAAATTTGGATTGCCTCTGGGTTAGAAACCATGTGGAAGGTTAATAAGAGTGGTAATTATCCCTGGTTCCATATCTCAGCTTGACATCAGTTGTAAGCTTAATTTTCAATTTTTTTCTTTCTACTATAGACTAGCTTATAATCTGCTTATATTATTGTTTTTGCATCAATTTAGTGTTGGTTAGTTGATATATAACTTAAAATCATATGTTGGTTCATTTATTTTTCATGTTGCTCAAAATCTTCACTTGACTGTCAAGTTGCTTATTTTTGATAAGCTGAGTCTAAACTGTGTGTGACTGCATGTTTAAGCTTATAAAGGTTTAATTTGACAAGTTATAATCTTCTGAGTTGATAAGATAGGTTAAATCAGTCCTTAACTTTGAAAATCTTAAAATCAGTTGATTATGTGGGTGTTTGGATCAGTGGTTTTCATCACTGTGCTTGGTGTTTCAGTGGCAACAAACGGTATATGCATGTTTCTTTAGGTCATTTTAGTTCAGTCTAGCAATAAAAACTTGTGGTCTTTTATCAAAAAGTCAAGATCTTAGTTTAATATCAATATTTAGTTAACTGTTAGGGATTTAGGCTTCAATATCTGTCATATTAGCTCATAGGTTGTTATGGGTGCTTAAAATCATCTCATTATAGCTTATTATTACTTATTCAATTATAAAATCAAGATCTAAATTCATAATAGTCAACTTAGTTTAGTTTTATAAAAAGTCAAGGAATTATTGTGATTTTTCTGTGGAGATTTAGACCTTGTGCTTTTTAGGTTTATTAGTCTCCCACCTCTACTTAAGTATTCCATTGTTCTTTCATTTTCAGGAATTTTCTGCTGGGCCCAACACAACCCCAAACACAACTGCAGGGAGGAAAGCCTCCCCTGCATCAGCAGCATCATATCCATCACCACCACTTTGGTGGTGATTTGTGACCACCACAGTGGGCCCCACACTTCCATTTTTGGTTCTCCCAACCCCCCTCCTGGTAGGCTCTCAGTATTGGCCTTTTGTTTAACCTAGGACTCATTGGACCCCACCTAAATTAAGCCCTAAACCTTGTCCCATTTTGCTGTCTCAGTCCACCAATAAGCAAAGGCTTATTGTGGCTTATTAGCTTATCCAGTGGATCCTTTGTACTTTTTCTAGCTTATGCATGTCCATTAAACTTATTAGAACTAATTTTTACCAAAGTGGACCCCAAATAAGCTCTTGTGAGCTTAATCTCTAAACTGGTCAACAATAGTCAACTGTTAAGGTATTTAGCTTATAATTAGCTTATTTTTAAGCTCTGAAAAAGTTGATTTCACAAAAGTTGTTTGATTTTAGATATTAAATAGGTTTGTAAAAGAAAATTCCAGAAAAGACAAATTTAAAATAAGTGATAGCTCCTATTTAATATTTTTTTAATTTTAATTTTCCTTTTTAATATTTAGTTAAGTGATTACCTGTTTTTATATTTTTCTAAGTTACTTTGTTATATTTTATAGTTGTAGTAATTTTCCTAGAATTTTCTGTGCTTATCTTGTATTTATTAGATTTAATAATAGTTTATTTAGTATTTAATTAAATCTGTTAAATAATTTGTAACTGTTAAAAATTGTGCTATAGTAGTGTGTTTTTATATTGTTCCTAGATTCCTTGTTTGATTTTAAGTTTGTAATAATTTTTCTAGAATTTTTACTGTAGTCTTTATAATTTTTACATTTAATTTTATTTAAATTACTTAAAACATAAAAACCAAATAAAAATTAGAATAGTTGTTTAGATTTTCTATTATTTTCATTTTTATAATTTTCCTAAGTTTATAAACTTTATTAGAACCTGTAAAAAATAGTTTTATAATTTTCCCTTTTCATTTTCTATTTTTCCACCTTTATTTAGTTAATTAGATTTAAATTAATAATATAGTTTTTAATTAATAAAAATTACATTAAAAGACAAAAATATTTCTTTTTAATTTTTATAAATCTTTTAAGTTATTTTAGATTTTTAGAAATTATTTTTATAATTTTCCAAGTTAAATTTGTAGTATAATACATTTTAGATTTAGTTAATTAGATTTTAAATAAGTTTTAAATAGTTTTTATTAATTAATTAATATTAAATTAATATAATAATAATATAATATTTTCTTTTTAGATTTTAATTTTCTTTTAAGTTAAAAAGTTTTTAAAATTTTCATTTTTACACCCTTGTAGTTATAAACTTGTCATATTTAGTCTTTATACTTTTCATACTTACGTTTTTAATACTTTGTGTTACGTGTTTTGTGTATCTGATTGTTGTATGCTTAATTACTGTTTCCAAATAATTTCTCAATCAATCATTAGTAATACAAACCATTCTAACCTATTCCTATTCATAATCACCCGTTCCCAAATTTCGTTTTATTACAGATTTCATACCTCGTTGGGATTAACGACCCGCGGATACCTTGTACTCCACGGAGCATTAGTCTAAGCTGTTTTTGACTTGTTGACCATTTAAACTTGGTTAATATTATCTGACTGTTTAGCACTGATCAGTTCTTCACAGTACTTCTAGTTCTAACAGGTGCTTGAGGATCTCCTATAACCTTTGATAGGGGATGAGCAATATTGATCCTCTTTGTTGTTGTGGGGTTGACATTGATGGTGGTGTCAAGGTTGTTCACAGTGGGTCCAAACTCACTATCATAGGAAGAGGAGTTGAAGATGCCCACTTTGGATTGGTAATTGTCAAGATCAGAAGGACTTGGAAATCTTGTAAATGGTTTCCCAAAGTCTGTAGACACTTCAGTAGAAATGGGAGATTGTGCAGCAGGACTATCAGCAATTTTGATCACATCAGAAGGAACAGGAGAGCCTTCAGTAGAACTGTCAGTGGCATCCTGGTTTCCACTGACTGCTTGTGCTGATTGTTGGAACAAGGCCTCAGTCTCTTTTGCAAATTTTTCACTGAGCCTCTTAGCTTCCTGAGTGGCTGCATGTTCTTGCTTCTTGAGTCTAGCAAGATCCTCTGCATAATGTGACTCATCTTCATGCTCATCAGCAGAATGATCACCTGCAAATTGATTAGGGGGAAAAGAAGGTACAACAATGGTTTGTTCATCTTTCTCAGAGTCACTCTCTGAGTCATTATCCAGGGTACCTGCAGGGTTAGTAGGAGACTCTTTTGTACCTGCAAATTTGTTAGAAACATGTCTAGTATAACCCAAGTGATCAGTTAAGTAATCCTGGTCAAAATACCAAGTATGACCTTGTCCTTGAACATTAAGCTGATCTTCTAGGAATCTTAGGTTAAGGGTCTCCTCTATCCTTTTAGCATTTAAATTGTACACCCTATATGCCTTGCTATGAGCTGAATAACCCACAATATATCCCTCATCAGCTTTCCCATCATACTTTCCCAGTGTATCACTAGTAATCAAAATGGTCACTTTACAACCAAAAGGTTTAAGGTAATGAATATCAGGAACTTTCCCAGTGAGAAGTTCATAAGGTGTCTTGACATGAGGTCTAGTGATGGATACCCTGTTCAAAACATAACAAACAGTGCTTACTGCTTCAGTCCAAAACATAGTGGGTAACTTAGAGTCTGCAAGCATGGATCTTGCTGCCTTTATTAAGGTCCTATTCTTCCTTTCAGCAACCCCATTTTGTTGTGGGGTCCTTGGAGTGCTGTAGTCCCTTTTTTTCCCTTTAGACTTACAAAGTTCTATTACTATGACATTTTTGAACTCTGTCCCATTGTCACACCTAATGCCTTTAACCTTTTTATTTAGCTGGTTTTCAATCAGGGTAATGAATTCTTTTAAAATAGGAGTTGTTTCATCTTTAGTTTTCAAAAAGAATACCCAGCAAAACCTGCTATAATCATCAGTGATAACCAGGCAGAAGTACTTATGATCAATACTTCTGATAGGAGTTGGACCAAAGAGATCCATGTGCAGCAACTGAAGAGGTTCTGAGATGGTGCTCACAGCTTTTATGGCTTTGTATGAGGCTCTGTGTTGCTTTCCTTTGTTGCAGGCAACACAGTTATGTTCATTGGTGAAGACTTTTGAAGGAAGTCCATGAACCAGACCAAGTTTAGAAAGCTTGTTAATGGTCTTGAAATTCACATGAGCCATCCTCCTATGCCATCTTGTAGATTCATCCAGGGAAGCTTTGGCCACCAAACATGTTAGATCACCTTCAGGTTGAACTTCATTCAGATTGAATGTGTACAAATTGAAGGTTCTAGGAACTCTGAGCAAAATGGTTGTATCTTCTGGAAGTTTGAAGTCCTTTGAGAGCACAAGACATTCATCCTCAGAGAAGAAAACTTTATTCTTGGTATCACATATTTGTGATACAAAGAACAGATTGAAGTGCTGAAGTTCCTTCACATAATATACATTCTCAAAATCCAACAGAGGTGTTTTAATAGTGCCTTTCCCAGTGATTTTATCATCTCCTCCACCAAAAGTCACATTGCCTCCTCCTTCAATAGGTACAAAGTCATGCATCTTATCCTTGTTCCCTGACATGCTTCTGGAACAACCACTATCTACTATGCCTACTTCAGTACTCTTCAGGGGATGATCCTACAACAACAACAAAATAATATACAAAAATTAGTACACTTTGGAGACTCAAGTCATTGCTGACTTGAGCCTGCCTTGTGGATCATAAGAGTTAGGCCATGTAGATGTATTAGATCCACCATTGTTCTTGGGCCTGTATTGAAAATTAGGTCCCTTCTTTGTCCAAGAACAACCTGTTGAGGGCTTCACAGCAGTATCCCAATACCCTTCACCAACATACATAGAGTCAAAATGTCTAGGCCAATAATTATTATGAAAGTAAGAACTAGTTGGTCGCACATATGGTCTAGTACCAGTTCTTCTCCATGAAGAATGTTTTTCAGCAGATTTGTGTTTCTGCTGATGTGGAATAAAAGATGGTATATCATTAACATTTTCCCACATTTGCCTAGGTTTCCTTTGACTAGCACATACACCCATTATTTGCTCATAAAAAGTACAATCCTTAATCAAATGAAATTTACTTCCACACACAAAGCATTTCTTCTTTTTAGAAGATTTATTCAAATTGAAAGATGTACCATAACATGAAAAAGAATTCAAACCACAAACATTAACAGAATTGTTTTTGACAGAATTAAAAACATTGTTTTGCAAAGAATTAAATAACAAGTCTTCAGAAGAAACTTTCTTGGAATCAGCAGTAACTCTAATAGGCTTGTGGGGAGTCTTGGTTGATGTCTTGGGTGTGGTCTTGGGAAGGTCTGACTTTTCACTTGAATCACAACTGGTATATGCAGTAGACCCTTGGTCAGAAGACTTGTCACTGTCAGAACAAGAGACAAAGTCAGTAGATTTAGAATCAGGGTCTGGCAAGTCAATTGACTTTTTGCCATAAAGATGGTGTGATCCATCAAAGTCAACAGTTATGGACAGGTCTGTGGGCATGTGTTCTCCTCTAATAGGTCCAGGTACAACATGTAATTTACCTTCTTTTACATAGTTAGCTAATCCTGCTGGTGTTGATTTACCTAGGTCATTCCTAGCTTCTAAACCAACATATTTTTTAAATCCTAAACCTATTCCAGAGTTCACAGCCTGACTACCATAAAGTACACTAGCTAAGTTATCACCTGATATTAACCAAGACTTATGTCTTGATACTTCTTTATCTAGTTTTTCTTTAAGCACTAGATTTTCTGAAACTACATCAGCTTTCTCTTTCTCAGTACGCCTTAAATCAATCTTAGCACATTCTAAATCACTTTCTAAAACTCTTATCTTTTCTTCATATCTAAGCTGATTCTTTTGAAACCATACCTTTTGTCTTTCTAAAGTTTTTAAAGCCTTTTTGTAAGCCTCAACTTCAACATAACATTCATTATATTTAGGTTTCAATTCATCATATTCTTGTTTAAGTTCATTATATCTTACACTACAGCCAAAAACACAGTTATGTACCTGAGAGATGCCCATTAAGGAAACTTGATCCTTCTTATCCTCTGTGGGGCAGTATGCCAGCATATTCACTTGCTCAGAACCAGAAGCTTCCTCCTCAACAGGCTCATGAACAGTCGAATTGACATGTTCATCCACAGTCACCAAAGCTTTGGAAGTTCCAGCTTTAGAAGTTCCTGCTTCCACTAGATAGGAGCCATATCTAACTTCATCACCAGGCTTTCTATCCTTGCATTCTCTTGAGAAGTGACCCATATGTCCACAAGTGTAGCACTTAACCTTCCTTCTGTCAAATCTTGTTGCATCTCTTCCCTTGAAACCAAACTTTCTCCCAGACTTATTCTCAAACCTTTTGATATTCAGAGAAATCATTGCCAACTGCCATTTCAAGTTCATCTCTTCCATCTCCAATGGATCCAACTGTTCAAAATCCTCATAAGCTAGAAACTGCTGATGTTCATATTCAGCAACAAAAGAGTGAAGTACCTCTTCCATTATATTACTGGATTTTGATTGAGGAGTTCGTTTAGTGTGGGTATGAGAATAAGATACTGAGGTGTAAGAGCTTGAGGCATGATGCACCGGATTCGATATGGTGCTAACAAAGGCTGAGTGAGTGGATGGACGAATGGGACTTCTAACATCAGGCTCAAGAGATTTAAGGTTGTTGTAGAGGTCATCAAAAGAGATCATGTCCAATCCACCTTTAGTTTTGAGAGCAATGCTTACTTGCAGCCAAGATGGTGGCAAAGATCTTAGGAACTTAGCATTGCAGTCCACATTATCTGGTCTAGCCTTCAGCTGATTAAGTTGACTCAAGATCTTGTGGAACCTGTCATAGCCCTTGTGGATTCCTTCTTCCTCAGATATCTGAAACTCTTGAAACTATTGCTTCAGCATTGATTTCTTCATCCTTCTTGACTCATCATTCCCACCAAATCTAGCCTTGATGGCCATCCAAATGTCCTTGGCATCTTCCATGAAGTGGAAGTCACCCATGTGGTCATCTAGTATAGCATGAAGGAGAATTGTTCTGACTTTATTCTCCCTCTGCACGACTAGAACTTCTTCAGCAGTTTTAGGACCTACGATGGTAACCACCCCATCAACATCTTTGACATGTTTCTTTAAGCTGTTACCCTTACGGGCAACTTCCCAAAGATTCCAGTCAATGTTTGTGATCCAGTTTTGCATCTTCATGGACCACAATTCATACTCCTCTGCATTCTTAAGGTATGGGAATTTGGCATTACTGTTTGAGAGAGTGAGTTGTTGGAGAGAAGTGGTGTTTTGGTTCTGAGTTGCATCAGATTCATCATTTGTTCCAGGCATTGTTTTTGGTTGTTTATGATTGAGAGGGTGTAAGATTGATGTTTCTTAGTATCACATAGACTCTCCCGAAGCTCTGATACCACTTGTTAGACCTAAGACCTTGATAGATCTTTGAGCACTCGTGGATCGTTAGTTATGTCAATGTAATCACTAACACACTAAAAGAAAATCTCTGAAACTTGTATTCTAAAGCGGAAACAAACACAAGTATGAACAACTGAATACTAAGAACACTTGATCCTTTATGGATCTTTTAATAATACTAAAAGTGTTTTCTAAAAACGTGTGTACAATACATAATCGTGTGTTCCTTTTATACACAAGGAACCCTAAACCGTTTCACAAGAAACGTATCTTCTAAAAACTTTAAAAGATATGCACTATCACTTCCTAAATAAACTCATGCATATCCTAACTATATTACATAATATACGGAATATCTATTTCCGCAGAAACTAATAATAAGAAACTAGTCTTCAGCAGATACACTGCTTCAGCAGGAACCAGCTCTTCAGCAATATCCTTCAGTAGTAACCGTCAGCAGAATTCTCAATTAGCAGAATTCCCAACAGAGTAATATACATTTATTAATGTAATATATGATTAGTGAATCTATATATGACAATACTTAATAAAAATAAATCACGGTATTTAAAAGTTACATATTTTCGTACTTTAAATTTATTTTAGATCGAATTTATTAGCAAAATAATTAGAATTTCACTAAGCTTTTATAGAAATACATAAATAAAAGATAAAATGTTTTTTTCCTTTGTAATATGGAAATTTCAGAATTTTCAAAAATGTCCATAATCAAACAAAAAATTAGCATTAAACTTACATCGATGAATGTTTTAAATAATTATGTATTGGAGAATTATTTGTTTAATATAATATAGCAAGGTACACGTGCGTTGCATCGATAGGTACCATCTAATTAAATAGTTCGGGATCAATATTTTTCGCTTATACATGTTTTACTCTTTATTTTATTTTATTTATTTATTTATTTTCACAATTCTCCTAGTATATACTTTTATTTGTGACAAATTTCATTAACAGAATTTTTGTGGATAATGTTGTCAATTAAAATGTTGACTAACCAAACATTTTTATATTTATTGATTTGATTAACCAATCTTTACCATTTGCATTATAACTTGTTTATCATGTAACTTGTTGAGACTGACATTCATTAAAGTTAAAGGTTGACCAGTCACTTGTTTTACATGTGTTGTGTTTAAACAATTTGTATAATTTGTTTAAAAACATGTATTACTTAACGTAAAATTTTGTTTTAGTAAGTGTTTTAATTGATTGTACCATTAACTTAATAAATTTGAATGTGACTCTACAAATTTATCCAAAGTAGTTGGAAACATAAGTTGAACAAAATAACACATCGACACAAGCATGAATGTTTAAAAAGTTGTTTTTTTTCCTACATAGTTTCTTTTGAAAAGATTTATTATAAGAGAGCAATAAATGTCATTGAATCATATTAACCAAAAGATATGGAATGATTTCATAATTTATAGCGTTGATGTTTTTGTGTTAACTTGTTGTAGAAACTTACTATATTTAAGCCTTTTTTTTTTTTTTTTAAGAATAGTAATCATATAGTAACTTACTATGTTTTTGTATGTGTGTGTGGTGATTAGTAAATCTATACTATTCTCACCACACACACATACAAAAACATGTTTCTATCACAAAACTGTGAACGCCTACGGATCTACAATTGTCTGTCCAACATTTCGACATAATGCACCGATCCCACTGTTCAAATCTCCATTAAAATCTTCGATTACCGATCCAACAAACACGTTAGGCACTTTGATTCTATCTTTAAAACCAAACAAAATGCAATCAAAATCCCTTGCTTCTGCTTTAAACTCGAACCACAACAGTTTGGCTTCAAGATCTTTATGGTCTCGGGTAAGGGGTATGTGGGTTTCGTTTTTCTTTAAACCGAAACATAGAAGGAATGAAACAAGTTTGTTTTTGTTCTTTCTTAAACATTTTCAGATATTACAAAAGAAGCGATGCTTCACATAGATCTTCGAACAAACTGAGATCTTTTTGTTTATTTTTGTTGTTCGAGTCTTAATTGAGATTGAGTGATGTAAGATGGTTGAGTGCGAAAAATGAGATGCTGGTAAAATAGAAAGAAAACTGATATGACGCTAAGCTAAAAAGTGAATTGGTGTGAGGGTTGAGACTAGCCTAAGAAAAATACGCATAATCCCTAGTACTTCTTGTGATAATTGTCCCACGCTACCAAGAAAGTAGAAACATCGAATCAAATGTTTATATAATCACCACACAAACTCTCATTGTTCATTACATATATTAAAAGAAAAACAGAACATTTGGTAGGGTTTGAGCAAAATTCAAAACCCAATGTAAACAATCTCGAATACTTAATTTAAAGAAAAAATCGAAAAACAAAAAACTCATGGAGTCAAAGCAAACACTTTGGGTAGCATCATATAAAAGGCCAAAATCAACACTTTGGAAGATCCAAAGGTGGTGGAAGCAGCTTTTGGTTTGGGAGCTTACCATCCATAACAGCCCATGCCATTTTCAAACCCCAACTCAAATGAATCTCAATGTGACAATGCATAAACCAAACTCCTGGATTATCAGCCCGAAACCGGATAGCCACCCATCCACCTGCTGGCACACCAATTGTGTTCCTTTCAACAGGATCTACCAGATTGAAGTTAGCAGGATCAGTTGCTGAATTAAAATTCCCGGTCCCTTGACCCACAACATAAAAGTTGTAGCCGTGTAGGTGAAGAGGATGGTTTTCGGCCCCCTGGATGCTAGTACCTTGCATCACTAGCTCCACAGTGGTGTTGTATGGTAGGGTTACCACTTTTGTTCCATGTGAAACCATGGTGTTGTTCGGCGGTGGGCCCGTGTAATTGAACGGATTAAGAGGGAATGTTGGGAAATTTGCGGCGAGTAAGTTAAGTTTCCTGGAGTATTGGGCTTGAAGAAGTGCAGTTGTTGGATTATTGAAAGAAACATTATTAACTGACGCTGAAAATTTGGTTCCGTTTGGACCTTGACATGTTTGGTTTTTTGGACATGGGTCGGTTCCAAGCCCGACCGTGAAAAAGTATTGCTTTTGAACAGTTTGTGGAACGTTTATGGAAAATTGTGAATTTCCTAAACTACGGAATTTGCTGGTCCAGTTGGCAACATATGATGTGGCATTGATAGCGGGTAGTGGAGGTAGGGCGAGGCCTTTGATGGAACTGTTGGAGAATGGCTTGATATCATGGTTGTATTCCAAAACACCAACGACAGTTGTGTTATCAAAAGTTCCTGAAGCAGCTGTAGAATAGGGTCGAGCAGCCATCAAGAATTTTGCATTTAAGGAGAGGCTTTTGGTCTTCAAAAGAACATTCGTTGTTTGACCCGGTGTGATGAAGATTGTATCCGTTTGAAATGGCTTCACATAGCTTGCGTCAGCATCAACAATTGTAAATGTATGGTTTGTAATTTTAAAGAAGAGTTCATCATTGAGGGCAGCATTGATCAATCGAAGGAGATAGGTCTTCCCGGGCTTCACCTTTAGTCGAAAAGTTTCTGCATGTGAATTAATGTTAGCTCTTATTAGTTCACAAAAAGTAAGATGGTACAAAAGTACGATCATATAGAGTTAGTTACCCTTTGAACAATTGTATAACGGGCCTGGAAGCCCATTAATGGTATAAGCGTCTGAGATATTTGGGCCTGCTCCTGTTTGAAGGGCCTGGTTGATCACAGCCTCGGTGTCGTTGTTCCACCACTCTCCTATTATGTAAAAGGATACATTTTAGGCTATGTTTGGCGACACGTAGCAGTAAGCAGTAGTAATAAGCAGTAAGCTGTAGCAGTAAGCAGTAGTTGTTTGTTTAAAACACGTGTTTGGTAACGTAGCTGTAGATGTAATTATAAAATGTAAATTTACGAAAAATGACATATACTTATGAATGAATGTTATTTTTTAAGGGTAAATTGGTAATATTAAAATTAAACGCTAGCGGTATATTGGAAAGCTTCTTTAGGAAGCATTAAGATTGCAAGCTTTTGAGGTGTTGCTAAACGCTAGCAACAGTGTTGCCAAACAAGCATTAAGACTGAAACGCTTGTCGCTTGTCGCTTACCGCTCTTAAACGCTTCAAAAATGATGTTGCCAAACATGACCTTAGTATGTGAAAACAAGCTTTGCCCAAACCATTTAAAGGTAAAGTTTCAATTATTACCAAATATAATCGGGACTTCCTTGTAAGGCTTTACAAATGGGTAAGAAGTGTTAAGCCTAGGTAGAATGACAATTGGGCCATAAAGGGTTGACCTAATCCATGAAGCATGGGCATGATACCAAAGTGTTCCTGTTTGTCCGATAATGGTAAAGTTGTAAACATATGATTGGCCCGTTTGAATTGGGCATTGTGTTATGTATGCTGGCCCATCAGCCCATCCAGTTCGAAGTTGTCGAATTCCATGCCTGCCCTCATCAACGAGACATATCAGTAAATACAATTTCTGGTCATTATGCCAACTTTTTAGAAACTGAAAAAAATAAATAAATAATAAAAGAAGCGTACCAATGGATAGTGATATTATTTGAGACATGATTAACAACTTTGATCACCAATCGGTCACCTTCCCTAGCAATAATCCTCGGGCCTGGGAATTTCCCATTGACGGTTATTATGCTTTTTGTTTTACACAACCTCGTTACATTATGCAGCCGTATCTATAAACAAAAACAGATTTCAAATAAATGCAACTTATGAAAATCAATTTATAGTTATCTTAAGACTTACGTTGAATTTGTAGTGTCTGGTTACGCCCGTAGCAGCATTTTGGGCCATTGTCAATTCAGGGCACAAGCAAATAAAGCATGAGATGAAGAGAAAAGCAGCCAAGGAAGTTGCTGATACACCCATGTTGATTGCTTTTGATAGTACTTCGGAAAGATGATTATTACATTTGAAAGAGTTTTGGTATTTATAGTGATCTATCTAAGATATATGTATGATTGTAAAGAATACATATTTACCTACTTCATGAGGACCAAATGTACAATGGAGTGGTGTTAAAGTCAGTTTATCTGATTTGACATGTACATTCAGTTATCAGCAACTCTTCAAGTTTTAGTATGACATATTGACAGAGTTACCCTTGTTTATTTAGGACTTTGTAAGGCATATATGTTCTTGTATGTGTCATCCTCTCTTTAAAAACCTTTGGGTTATACTTTTGGGACATCCTAAAATGTAAATACTGTCTATAACTTTTTGTTATAATTTTCTAAAAAAATATCGACACTTTGGGTTAGGGTTATACTTTTTGGCCGTGAAATCTGTGATTTAATTTATATATAAACATATCAATGTATTGGTTGTCGTTTATAAATTCATTAGCCTTGGAGCAATATATATTCCAGATTCCTTAACTTTTGGCCATGATATACATGATACATGTCACATTGGATGAAAGTCCCCTGAATGGCTCAATTCATTAATATGCTTACAACATCTTTCTTTTTTATTCTTACTTGTACAAACTGCTGGTTAGAGAGTTTAGCTTGTCTGTGTTCGTTTTTTTATTAATAGCCTTTACATGAGATATTGGAGTCAAAACCTTATAGCAATGCTGCAATATGGTAACATGTTCAAAGCACCCTTTATAACTTTACACAATGATAGAGGAAATGGTGTGTCTATTACTCGTAAGATATATAAGTGATCTTGTGAACTCAAAACAATTATTCATAATAATGATAACTTATCATAAAAGAACTTATAATATCCATAAACATCTAAAAAGGGAAGAAAAAGAAATGATATATTCGGAGGGTACTTTGGGAAAGTTTGATATAGTTGGATTTGGCAAAGACTAGAAAACAGAAAATAAAAATGCATATATTGATTTCAACCGTTAGTCTTGTTAACTAAGGCAAAAAAAACAACGGTTAGAATTAGTTAACCAATCAAATATTTTTGTTACAGGCAGGCTCTAATGATGATTATTGTAGGGTTATACAGGTTAGGTTGTGATGGCACATATATAACCAAACAGGGCCCTTATAAACTTCTATATCATTATTTTCTGATTGAATTGTTCTCCATAATAGTTTGATGAAAGAATCAAATCACTTGAAAATCATTTAAAGTGTTTGATACATCAAAAGGTTTAACACTAAGAAGTTACAAATAATTTTGTGAATTATGAAGAGATTAGATAAAAAAAAATAAATAAATAAATAAAAAATAATAATTTAGAACACGCATTCAATTTATTTTTTTATGTTGTGGCATTTCTTTTCTTGTATACGTTTATCTTTATCTTTCCAAGTGATGTTCTCACTTTTGAAGCAACAACAAGAAGAACGTACCCAATCTCGCAAGAGCGAGGTATGGGGTTCTCACTTTTGAAGCATATTATTATATATACTAAAACCCAGAAGTTGCGTTTGCAATAGTAACGTTATCACAAATGTTATTACTGAAATGTTAGGGACAATTTTGTGGTCCATGTTGAAGGAGTACAAGATTACTGTACATAGCACTATACAAAGTACACATGTTGCAAAAAGGTATTGGATAAAAAATAACGGGTACTGTTACTCCGTCCCGTAAGAGAACTGTGCGAAACACTGTTCATTAGCTAATTACCCCGTTATGTCTACTGTTCATCCCCGTAATGAAGCTGTAATGGTGGTGTTTCTCAGCTTTTTTGCCTTCACTTGGTGGGTAAATATCATACACTCATCTAATCTTTCAAAACCCAGAAACTTCTACATACATTCTCTTTCTCTAATTGCATCTACCATACCACCTTACACATGTATGCACATCAAATTTTGTTGTATAGTTTCTTATTGTACATATATAACTTCATGTGCCTTTTTTCCTCGCTTTTGTTGGTTAAAATCTGACTTAACGCAACTACAACATTCCAATTGAATTGAATTAGGGTTTTTTTATTTGTTTTTTTTGGGGATTGTTGTTATATTTTTAGTGTCGCCTGTGTGTTAATTTTTGTTCCAATTCAATCGAGTTACGTTTTTTTAGGGTTTACTGTTAAAATTACGGATTCCACACAAATGGTTCATAAGATTTAGGGTTTCGATTAAATTTAAGGCTTCTTATGAAATTAGGGGTGTTTGGGATTGGGGTTTACATCAGGGTTGTTATGAAATTAACTGATTAGGGTTAATGGGGTTGCCTAATTAGATTCGCCATTGTGGTAGGTGTGTGGTCACAGGAAGTGACCTTATATGTTACCATAAATCGTGGCCGCAAATATATAGGCCACGATGGCAGTTACCATCGGATATAATAGATATAGATGGTTTGGTTGTTGGTTGTGTCGTTCACTTAGCTCTAATGATTGTTTAAATATATTGTCTTTGTGCAGAACGTGGAACGATGGTAAAGTGCAACAAACGGTTGCCTCGAAACGCAACTTCTGGGTTTTAGTATATATAATAATTTTAAATAGCTACTGTAATAGAAAAAAAGGGTAAGCTCTCTAGTCTATTTGTTTGCAATCCTATGGTTATTAAAGTTGACAAACACTTCTTTAGGATCTTATGAAATTAAGTGTTTAGGGTTAATGGGGTTCGCTAATTACTTTTCCCGTTGTGGCAGGTGTGTGGTGACATGAAGTCATCTTATACGCTGCTATAACTGATGGTCACAAATATATAGGCCGCGATCGCAGTTACCATTGGATATAATAGATATAAATTCTTTGGTTGTTCGTTGTGCCGTTCACTTGGCTCTAATGACCCTTTAAATATGTTGTCTTGGTGCAGAACGTGGAAGGACGGTAGAGTGCAACAAACAGTTGCCTCAGCAACCTCCATGTCTGCAGCCATGGTGGAATTCTGAATTTGAAAATTAAGGTTGCTTATGTTTTTTATAAGAGGCAATGATGAATTTAAACGTGTTTGATTAAAGGCGCGGACTTCCGTATCTTGGCGGGGCAAAGTGTCACATTTGCGGCCATGGCGGATGTATCCCCTTTTGAGATTACCAATCAATCTGAGCCTCATATTATGAACTGAAATCAGTAACTTGACTTTTGGTTGTTATTGGGAAGTTTAATGATCGAATTGCTGCACGGATTGTTAAACTAATTGATGATCCAAGCCCTTCATCGTCTGTTCCTAAAAAACAGATAGATGAAAAAAAAATTATTGATGCACGCTTTCTGTCTCCACCACATGAATCATGTTGGAGGATAGTTGACTTTCCTATCCATCATAGAGAACCGGCAGTTTTGCTGAAAAAGAACCTCTAAGCCGCGTTTTCACAGATGATGGGCGAAAGTTAACTACACTTACAGAATGGTTTACGTATAACGTATCCTTTACGTGCAAATCTTTCAAGATTTTGTATGGTTCATGTAGAGATCCTATGGTTCCTGTAACGAAAACCTTTGTGACAACGAACCAAAAGACACCTTCTTCCCAAAGTAGCAGCCAACATAAAAAAAGGTAAATATTTTATTTTATTTTATTTTATTCATCCGCTCAAGTAGAATCCGACATTACGATGAAAAGTATTATCTCAACGATGCTTTTCTCTGGCTTGCTTTTCAAAATTGCATTTAAAATTTTAATTGGATTAAGTATTTGAGAACTTACTTAGGGACATGGGCATAACTCAAAACGGTAGCGATTGTGATGACCCATTAAAATTTTATGTTTCTCTTTTTTTGTTCCCGTTATTTGTTCGCGAACCACAGGTTAAAAACCTCAATATCAGTTTGCATGAATGAGTAATTTTCGACAAGCAACTTTTCACTTTGTCATCTTATTGATATAATTTAATGTAAAAATGTAATTTTGTTCTTTCTTAACTGGTACAACAGTTTGTATATATAGGTTGTGATAAAAAAAAAGGCGCATAAATTGCTACAGTTGCACAAACAGAGATTGCACAGTGACGAACCATTTCCATAGGTCTTCACTTGCGCAACACTTCTTCGCATTACAAATGCATTTTTTTCAATAACCTAATTAAGTATTGGCATTACCAATGATTTACTGCTATTTTTTTTCACGGTTCTTTTTGTCGTGCAGGTTTGACGAAAAATCGGATTCCAGGGGCCACATTGGAAGGCAGAGCTCTTAATGGTATCTTGAACACCTGCAGGTCCATTGTAAGTCATATATAGTCAGGTAACAAATATAGTACTCGGTATGCTTATACAAAATTGTATTGGACGACTGGGATGGATGCGTCAGAATGGGTAAATTTCTTTTTTTTTTTTTTTTTTTTTTTTTTTTACCTTTTACAAACTTATCTTGAAGTATTTATGTAAATGTGGTTTTATTTTGGTGTCACTTGGATGAGATATTGACATGTTAAAATAGCCACTACTATAGCACCTCTTTCAGAAACAATACAATTTGTATATATTTTTATTATTCTTGCCTAATTGGTGTAGCTTAAAATAGTGTCCGAAAATTAGTCACTTTAAATTGTAGTAACCAGTTTGGATGTATTTCGGAACATCCCCTTTTATGCAATTTTTTTGTTGTTACTATTCTGGGCTGATTGTCGTGGTTTGTGCTGGTGTGCAGACGCAAAGGGATCAATTGCATATTATAGAGTGGGTAGAGGCAGCTTTGAAGCCACTACAACGCAAATAAGGTGGAAAAGATGTTCCTACCAAACGGCATGTATGGGGGTTTACCTTACTGTTATTGCATTCAACTAAAGATGACCCACCAATGACTACCTATTCATGTGCAGGTATGTTTATTTTTACTTTTCATTCTGGATCACGTATCTGTGTTACAGCTGCTTTATGCTTTCATATAAAAATGAATGCCACTTTGCCTTTAAATTATTATATCATGCCTACAAATTACTGTTCAATACAGGATACTATGTATGTTCCAAAATGTGGATTTACTAGCATAATTAATAACGTATTCCGAAATGTTGTCTTCTTTAATGCAATTTATCAAAGAATGTTTATACTCATCTTTTAGTTTGAAAAATAATGTTAAAACTGAGTGTGCTATTTGAAACTTCAATAACCATATTTGAAATTTAGCAACAGACCGTAGATATATTAATGTTTTCTCATTTGCTTAGTGAAACTTATATAAGGGTTGTTTGGCCTTTCCGACACTGCTTATTGATACTGCCTATATAGTCATTGTCTAGGATTGGCTCTTTATTATCTATTTTTTGTTCCATTAACAGTTTAGTAAGTATTAATATATGGGTTGCTGAAAATTGTATCATGACTATACCATAAAGCTAAATAGCAGCAATAATTGCATTTTTTTTATGTTAAAATTGACACAAATCTCTTTCGTTAAATCAAACTGGAAAATTCCATTGGGTCATTCTTTTATGCATAGGATAGATACTTTGTTAATATCAATTTTAAAGCAATACAATTTAGTTACTAAAGGGATCAAATTTTTTTATTATTTATGCAGTGGATTTCCATTTTGGTTTAAGTATTTTCGTTGAATTAATTCAGAATTGATTCCCATATTAATTTAAAACAACTTGTAACTGCAACCATGTGCAACTCCAACAACTTACGAGTTACTACTATTTGGATACTGAAATGGGTGCGTTTGGGGGTACTGAAATAAGACCTAAAATGGGTGCGTTTGGGTGCTGAATAGAGGGCTAAAATGGCTGTGTTTGGGGTACTCAAATAGCTATGTTTAGGTGCTAAGATGGGCGAGCTTGAGTGCTCAAATGGGCGTGTTTTAGTGATGAATCTTGTACTGAAATGGGTGCATTTAGAAGCATAAAGGACATCAATTTCTATCTATATTTCCCACTGTATTAGACAAAAATATGGGAAAACAGAGTGCTAAAATGTCACCCCTTTAATTGGAATGTATTTTATGATGATATTTATATGTTTTGAATATGTCATGAAATGAAAGATATTGATGTTTGATGTTTTTAGTTGCAGGGATACTCATAGATGGACAAGTTTGAAGCCATGCCAAAAGAAGAAACTCAACCTCCCATGAATTTGTAGTTGCATAACAACTCTAAGCTTTGTAGCTCAAGAAAGAAGTTCCAAGTATTTCGACTATGCACTTCCGAGAAAGAACGGAACTACATCTTTCATCAATTGTATATACGCCTTTTAGTGATTAATCTCTTAACTAGATATCGTACTTGGTTTATTTGATGCAAATTAATTATCCCTTTTCTTGGAGTACTGAAAGTAGATTGGTCGATTTAAATTCTTACAAGTAAGTTTTGTGTGGTGATCATCAATTGTATATACACCTTTTAGTGTTTCATACAAACGGGCTTCACAGGCGGTCTTAATCATAGCGCCCCCGCAGCAACGCGCGGGCTACCCCGCTCGTTATTACCTAATCTTTAGAATACGATTTATATTATTTTCTGATTTTATTTTCTCTGTTTCTGTTTTTTTTATCATTCTCAACAAATATTTGAAAAAATGATTTTATACATTCCGTTTGATGTTCTAGAAGCTCCCTCTCAGAAATATACAGTAATAAATTCCGTTGAAGGATTTAAAATACATGAGCTTTCATAAAAATCAATTGTTTTTCAAAAAAATATTGCACATTTGTCTTTTCTTTTCGGACACTTAAATCTTTTAACCATTTTCACTTATACAAATTAGAATCATTTAAGTGATCTCACAAAATTTGAAGTTATCATTTAAGCTTCTCGTTTTAAACCAGATTTGAACAGAAATGTTTAGAAGCCTAAGCATTAAAGCTCTAAACTTAGAAATCTTTTTGAGGTTTTTATACGTGAGCTTCATTAAAAGACTTCTTTCATTTTAAATAAAGTTTTACTCTTAAAAGGAGAAAAAGCCAAAATATATTATTAGGCACAGTTCTGCACTGAGAAGTAAAAACCACTATGACATCAAATTAGACAACAACGACTTTTGGTACCCATCTAAGCACGGTGCCAACATGTTTACAAAGTTTGGAAACAGTGTACCCAAGCCGCCCCACTCCCTCAAACCGATCCCCAAGTCAGCGGCTTGGAATAGTGTCGGCTCTCAAAACATTTTAATAAATGTTATATAGTATAATATCTTGTTGGATAATTTATGTGTTTATCAATAGATCCATTTATCTATAATTTTATACGCTAGATTTATTGTTAAGTAATGAATGTATGGGTGATCATCTTTATGTTTGATGCTTGAATCATAGTTACATGACCATTGCAGCTGTAGCTATAGAGGACCAAGTCCGTTGGTTAAATCAAGCATAGCTTAAGGTCATAGGTTACTGATTAATTGAGTGTAAATGACCATTTACATGAACTAAGTGAACACTATGACCTTTAGGTTCACATACATAAATCACATAAGTTAGTTGAAGTACCTAATGCATTATTGAGGTGGTTAGTATCGTGACCATCGAGTAAACTTACCAATATTTATAGATCTAGATGTTAGTGAGCATCTTGTCTAAATTGCTTTAGAAATCACGAGCAAGTTAATCAATACACATTGCACGAATCAAATTGTAGTTAAAACAAAGGAAAATGAAAACTAAGTGAACACTTTTTTATCCTTATTTGCTTTAAACTTTAGAAATCTATGATGGTTTATCTTGTTATGTATTGCTTTCAATTATTTTAATCAATAATCAACCAACGTCCGCTCGTAACTAAAGCGCTCCCTTTTACTTGCTTCTTCATTAGATTTAATTCATTATTTTAGTTAGACAACAAATTATTACACATCATTCTCCTTGTAATTGACACTCGGACTAGCCGAATCTATATTACTATACGATCGGTATACTTGCATATATTGTGTAGAAATCCTTACACATAGATAAAATCCAGTTTATATAAATTTAAAGTTTGTGATTTACACACATATGTAGTTTGCCTAAAGAAAATAAAAATACTATATAGTGCATTTTTCTTTAATCAAGCTTTTGATACTATTCATGAGTACATGAAATATGGATGGCGGATAGATGAAGTTTACATGTCTATAACTTATAAGTACAATTTCTACTCTTAATTTATGATTTAAGTTTATCTATATACCAATAAGTTACTCATATACCAAGAAATCAATAATAACCATTCCGTTTTTTTATAAAATAGAAGACCCACTTTGTCACACCCTGCCGAATGGCAGAAACGCGCGGTGCGACATAACCAATATACATCGCAAAAGATAATAGGACAATACCAAACATAATATCATAAAAATATTTCCAACAATTACATCATTATTTTAAGGTTTACAAGTCTAGATAACATCATAATTATTTTAAAATGAGATAAACAAAGATAGATTATTGCTTTTAGTCTCACACATGATTAATATAAAAGTCCATGAAAATGCATCACTTAGGTTCCTCTTTCACCTAATAACCTCAAAAGCATGATAAAAAGGGTCAACTATGAAATAGTCGGTGAGTTTTTTAGAATTTTGTACACCGAAAAATAGTTCCATAAATCTTTTCCAAAGAGTCTAATATCGTACCAAAATGGTTTCCCAAAAATAGTTTCAGAATATGTCTCAAAATAACCCTCAAGAAAACTCACATCTTCAAGTAAAATCATCAAAAGCCTACAGCTAAGTAATAACTTAATTTAACTTAATTTCACAACTCATTATACAAGAATTGTCACGAGATTAAGTTAAATGGCTAGTTATTAATGAGCTCTACATTCTTGATAACTCGACTAAATTCTAGGATTTTCTTAATAATACAAAGTCATGTCATCCAACGTCGTGAATCTTAAAGAAAATAGGTCAAGTCATTTGTCAAAAGTGTATACGTAAAACATATACTAAAAGAATGTATACTATAGTGTTTATTCAGGGCCACTACTTAAACGTATTCAACCGACAGTTCTCGAAGAACTATTCTAAAACACAACCTGCTAATATAACAATATTAGCAAAATATATATATACTAGTCGCATGACCCGTCCGATGGACGGGCTAGGGTTATGTAAATTTAATAATATTATTACTTGTTAGGTACATACATTTAAGTTTAAAGTTAAATATTTATTTTGTTAATCATAAAGATATCATTTCAAAATTGTCTAATTACTTATGAGGTCAATACTTATGAGCATCCATCGTTATGAGATTGTTATAAGGATCATAACTTTATCATTCATAGTTATGAGTTGTTAAAGGTTTAGCAATGTGCCTCACATATCATGTGCTCAATATTACGTTATTATGTTGTAACATATACAGTGATACACAATGATACCATCTTACTATTGTCTGGTATTGGATAGCACATGACTATTGTTGTTGAAACAGATCTAATAATAGTGTGAAACATTATATTTATTAACTTATTGAACAAACAGATGTAATAACAAAAACATAATAGAAAACTAATTAAGATAAAAGAAAATTTTCATATTCGTATTAAGGAAATAGGAATTACTTATTCATAAAAATGTAACAAAATTCAAAAAAATACATTCTTCAACCGATATTAAGTAGCTTCATGACCCGTCCGATGAGCGGGCGAGTTTCATGTGATATCTTGTTTATGATTTATAAATTATGTATTCAAATGTAGTTAACATGATAAGTTTTGAAACAAAAGTGTTAACATATAATGAGTAATCATGATTATAATGCAATATCAAAATTCAAAGAAACACAATCAATAAAATCAAAGCAAGATGTTGCAAGAACAATTTTGGTTAACTGATTTGCTAGATTTTTTTTTTTCAATTTTTGGAACTAAACTGATTTGCTGGTTGGGGTAGTTTGGTTAAGTTTAAGCATTATGATAATGACATTCGTTAACTGCTCAATAGTATATCTTGCTTTACCACACAAACTATTTATAGATTCTGTCATGAATAATTCATAAGCTTATAAGCTTTTTGTAAATAGGGAAGTGGCATGTGGGTTAGCTTACAATGAGCCTTCAGGAGTCCATCTTTATTCCTATTAACCTTATTATCCTACATCAAACATACAACAAAAAACTACCATAACAACACAATAGTTAAAGAAAGCTGCCCGAGTGTCGCTATGAATATTATATTAACATCGTCGCCAATAATCTCCTTCACATTCTTTTGTTCATTCTCGTGAGAGATCACGTAGAGTGGCATGAATCACCTGTATGACATAAATAATCGAATAAGTAAATACCATAGAAAAATATTATTGTTCGTGTATCAGTTCTATGGCATACATGATTTTACTTCATAGAAGCATCACCAAAAATAGTAATCTACTATTTCAGGGTGTTTGGATTTGTGTTTTGAAACTGATTATGATTCCCTCTTGTAAGGAAATCTTAAGGATTCGTAATTATTATGTGATTCTATGTGGAGTTGTGGACAATACTTCTTGGCCTGTCATAAGGATTATCAGAAGGACACCTGATTTTACTTCATAGTAGCATCAAGAAATATTATTGATATGCTAATTCAGGGGTGTTTGGATTTTTCTTTTGAAACTGAATATAATTATATACTTATTACCACTTCAAAGAGAAGTGGAAGCATATCCACATACTATCTTTTAAATGTTTTATCACAACCAGTTATCTAATTAAAAAAATTATGTTGTGTCATTTAAAATCACTTTCAAACTGCACATCCAAACATCCCTATGGTATCTATAAAGATGATATGTGGTATCTATAAAGATGATACATGAATAAGGTATATTCGCATTCCTTTTGTATGTCTGAAAAATAAGTGGGAGAAACTTTGACCCATTTACTTACGAATGAGTTAATTAGAGTTACAGTCTTGTTATTTATGTTCGAGAAATGATTGATAGTGTCTGAAGTAGTTGCGTATTTTTATTGCGAAACACCTCCTAAATCATTTGATTTTTGAAATAATTAAATAAAACTAAATCATGTTTGACAAACCAAACCACTTATTCATAAAAACTGATTGATTTTGGACACAAGTTCTGGATCAACCTAACATGTTCCATTTTGACAGATACAAAATTTACCCGTTTCAAAACATATGCTACCCACCCATTCTTATTTTGTTATTACTGAAGGGCATATAGGACAAAAATTAAACTAACAGGTACTCAAAGTTAAGTTATAAGGACAACATACTGCTTGTTCCATGCTTGTTCCATGATCCTGTTGTGCTCATCTAACTTTTCTTTAGATCTCAAACTGAATCAAAACTGTTTAAATCCTGCATAACAGTAAAATATGCAATAACAACAAAATATTTAAGGTTCTAATTATGGTTCCTTTATGAAAACCGACTGATTCAGCAATTTTGTATCTTGTAAATGAGAAATATAACTAACCTAATCATGTATCTTGTAAATGATATATTACTATAACCCATTAAGAATTGTATGCAAGTAACTATTAATCAGTTTAGCAAATTATATTGTAACAAAAATCTCACCAAGATATCAAGTTTTTTTAACTGAGATTTGACATATTTAGCCAATCTAGCAATACTGGATGGGTCTTTAACATCAAGTTGATGAAAAACAGCATCTAGAGGACCATTAACTTTGAGCTTTTCAATAGTTTCTATACCACGACTCTCATTTGTCGCGGTTAGTATGACTTTGATGTCGTTTAAGGCTAACTGGCGACATATCTTGATCCCATTACCTTTGTTTCCTCCTGTGACAAGTGCAACTCTAAAATGGAAAGAAAAATCGGGTTTGTTATATGATTCAGATTTTTCTCTCTAGGTATTAGGCAAGGGTAGAAGTTCAAGTGACTAATAATGTATGAAATCTTAATTATCATATCTTCTATTGAGCCTTTTTGTCGTATTTCTCCATCTACCTGAGAAGTAAATCTTAAGTGCTGATGATACGACCAAATAAAGTTTAAGCCTACATGAGTTCTAACAATGGCTCTGACAATAGCATTATGGTCTTCTGTCCTAGAAGCATTTACAGCATAAAGCAACACATAGTTATTGAATGTGTAACTCCTTTATTTCAAAGTGATACAAACAACTATTTTTTACCCAAAACTTGTTGATTTGATAATGCCTCTTATTACAATAATGATAAGCACTAAACTATGCAATCCCAAACATCCTCTTATATGACCCTCTTATCAAGATTTATAAGATATAAGAGTACCATTCGTCTTTTACTTCTTGAATCAAATTAATAAGAACTTTCATGTAATCCGGTAATTAAATGATTGTGTTCTCTTAACCATGGAATTAGCATACCTCGATAAAAGCATCATGTTTCTGTAGTTCTTCAATATTTCTGGTAACATCATGAGACTCTATGCTTTCTCCTGTTAAGTGTGAGTTGATTTTGGATGCATTCTCAACGGATTGTAAAGTTGCATTCAAATTGTGCCTCGATGCTTTTCAAATTTTCCTGCAGTGTATCATTGAAGATAGCCTCATAAACATATCTGAACACTATTTCAGTAGTAAGATTTGTAAAGTTGTAAAAATTTGAATAAACCTTGTGCAACATTTGAGCCGTTTGTCCAATAACCTATTTTTAATGCGGTATTCATTTTTACTCGTGCATTCAACATTAACCCCTATCGGCCCATTTTGATAAATGGTTGGAATTCCACTTTTATAAGAATATATGACCTGAAGAACATGACCCAACAAATGAGGAGGAAGGTTTGAGTTACTTGTTCTGCCAGGTGGATTTGGTCTATTGTGTGTACTCGTGAGACTTCGACATAAAGTCGTGGTGTAAACCCTCTTTACTTATAGCCATCAAGAGCCCGCTTCTGAAAGTTTGGGAAGTTGAGCTTCGAGATCTTGCATTCTATGATGAAGTTGATAGAACTAAGTGCATGAATGCTTCTGTGGTGACAACATCATATAGAACCAAGTGCAGGAATGCACAGGTTTATTAACAAATATGAGGATTTATATGCATAGATAGAGATGTAAAGTGTCACACTTGCACAACAAACACAACACACGTACATCTTTTATGACCATATGTGTAACCATATACATAACAGAAGTGATTTAATCTATTTTAGTACATATTTTGGGACCTAACACGTAACACCACATATCAGGCCATCTTATTATTAAACTTAGCGCACATAACCATTCCTAATATAAGCACATACAATTAAACTTAGCACATGTAACCATTCATAACAAACTGATTCTTGTGTATTCCTCTAAAGGATATACATTAGCATTCCTTCAACTTTTAGCTACAACTACGGTGATTAATCATCGAATACATTGCATAAACTAAGTAAAATATTATGCAACCAAACATTCACATATATTCATATCACATTTGATGTAATAATAAACCATAGTATATATACCTTTTTGCAAACAATGAAGTATATAAACAATAAAACACATAAGTATGCAACTACTCAAATTACACATGTAATCAACAGATGTATTGTATCCCTCTTGGCCTCTTCAAGGAATATAAATGCATTCAAATCTATGTTGTCAAACCAGGTCAACTAATTGTTATTATTCTTCTTAAGTACATTTATTTCATTTTATATTTAACAAATATTCAATACATTGTATATAAACAAAGAATACCTTCCTCGAGCACGTAGTTAAGCATTTTGATCATAATAAGCAACTCCTTTATGCATTCCGCAATGTCATCAACATGTAGCATGACACAAGCCTTTGAAAGTGGATCTTTTGTCCCTCCCGTATTTAGGACCTAGTGGTGCTTTTTGTAGTGTCATGAGCAAAACCTGAAGAAAATGATATAAATGGAAAAAGATTATGTTGTAATTCAATAAAAGTATTACTGAACACATGGTCAGATGACAAAATCGATATCTATTACTTTAATTGGTGGATACTTTGAGAACGGTGTGTGACCATGAGCAAGTTGTGATTCCAAATGACCACATGCCTGTTCTATTAACACATAACATAGCTAAGCTTATGGATTTGTAAGCAATATGATCACACAAAAAACTAAATTTAAAAACATCAACATGTTTCCATCTCAAATTCCAATAAGGACTTTCATCAAACACTTGGTATACTCTGTACAAAATTTATCAAACATTTACAATCTTTTTGATGAACACATTCTATCAACAACAAAAACCAAATAATCAATAATCAAAATAAATAAATGCATAAGAAACTAATCTTGAATTGATTATACATCAAACGTGATTGAATCCTAATTAAATATAATTGAAACAAAAATAACAGATGAGCAAAAAATTACCTTAAACTGAAGTTGGTTGATTTGTGATAAATTTTTCTCTCTAGACTTTGCCATCATTAAGAGATTGTGTATTCTCTTAGGGTTTTTGTTGATTTGGGGATTTTTTTAGGTTAATATCAATCTTAATTCATTACCTCAAAATAAAATGATCTGGTGAATTTTCGGTAATGAATGGAGACTTGTTTTTGAATTAGGATTGAAATTTTATGGTTGACCGATTATCTAGCTTATTTATGGGAGATATGAATATCATTGATTGAGGGGCTGAAGATCTGGAATGAAGGTTGAATAAGGATGAGTGTGAATGGCATGTGGTATTAGCTGCCAGCTATTTTTTTTGTGACAGCATGGAGTTCTTTTTGTAATGCGTGGCAAATGTGAGTTGTCAAGTTCCTCTATTATATAGGTGGATATATATATATATATATATATATATATATATATATATATATATATATATATATAGGAGGGCTTTATTTTCAGAACCCTGTTAAGTGCGGGAACTGCGAGAACTCTAATTTTGCATTAGAAAACATGCATGTTCAAATAAAACATGTATGTTTTCTTACATACACCTTAATACAAATACCTGTGTGACGTACATGTTCATATAAAACCATTTTGCATTGATATGTTGCACTTAACATGGTTTTATATGAACATGTATGTTACGCATGTATGTGTATTAAGGTGTATGTAAGAAAACATACATGTTTTATATGAACATGCATATTTTCTAATGCAAAATTGGAGTTCTCGAAGTTCTCGCATTTAACAGGGTTCTGAAAATAAAGATACACTATATATATATATATATATATATATATATATATATGTCTATACGCCGTATCCATGTGCAACGATACGCCGTATTGGATGGCAGTTGGTGAATATTCTGGAATATTATAATCGTAGACCCTACACTAAGTTACCTCGATACGCCGTATTGGTTTCACCAATACGCTGTATCTACTATTTTCAGAAGACTATACATAGAAAACCTAACATTCAATTTTCAGAGAGCTTTTAACCACTAAGTATGACTAATTTTAGAAGATCAGAAGGTCCTGCAAGTGTGTTCATTCCATAGGAAACCTCTTGTAATTATTATACTCCATATTACTCGTTCGGTTAGCGTATTGTTTTCCTTATGAACTTTATTTTAATTGTTCCAAAATTGTTATCGTGTATTGTTACAGAGATTATGGGCTAATATGTATAGGTATTAGCCAAGTTTATGAAGATTTAATGTTTTTATTTGTTTACATCGGTTGTTTACTCTTTTGATTGCATGTTGATTATGTTTATCATTTCATACTCGTTTATGTGCTTGATTATTGTTTATCTATTATTCAAATAGATTTACTTTGTAGATAAAGTCATGTCATTGTTATTTGGAATTGTGTTAAGTGGATAATAGGTTTAGGCCTATAGATAAACTCATATTTCACTATTGCAGTAATAATGTTAAGTGGATAATAAGCTGGGTTTGGGATATATATTCATAGAAATTACCTATATGACTAGATCACTAGTACGATTAGAACGTCATGTTCTACTTTTGGTTAAGTGAATCATAGACTAAGAGCATCTTAGGCTATATTTAAAAAGGTTATGTTTCCTTTAATAGTTAAGTGGATAATAGGCTACTAGTATATAGATAACCCATTATGCCATAAGTTAGTGAAAGCCTCGTTGTTCGCCTTAGTCGCGATATCATAGCCGCGATAGATGATAATCAATTGTGTAGTGCGTTATGCGGGCTTGGTTAGTGGTGACAGGATTAACCGACTCATAAGCCTCGAGTTTAGGGAGAAGACCCACCTAGCTTTCAATAGTAAAAACACCAACGAAAGTAGTACAACCATTGCACAAATGGACAAATCTTGCATTTTTCTAATAACTTGGTTAATACTTTTTCCTTACATAATAACTTGACCACTTCTTTATCGTTGTCTACTTGTGTGCGTTATTAGTCTCATTAGCTTAGATTAAAGCAAAACTCGTGTCATTCTCTCAGGCTGAAAACCCCCTATTGCATTAGTTTAGGATTTAATTAGGTTAATTTAGATAATTAGAATATCATAGATTAAGTGTTAACGTCCACTCTTAGTGATCAGCACACTACTTACCAAAGAACCTACAATTGATCAGGTACATTGCCCATTAGTGTTAGTTAATACGTAAAGTTGGCAAAATATAAATAGTAAAACTTGATAATATAGTTACCTATACTAAACGGGGTAAGGATCCAGTAAGAAGAAAACTTAAAATGAGAAGGATGAGAAATAATTATAACCACACATTTGAGATGCATCGACTTGATTTAGATGCATATCTATTCATTTAGATGCATCACAATTAGTTTCGAGAGTGATTTTGAAGTGAAAACGATGCAAAGTAGTACTAACATCAAATTTGACTCGCAGAGGACAAAAAATGTATAGGATTCGTCTAGCTTGATGAAATGCATCTAATATATGTATATGCATCTAATTTTTTGCTAGAAAATATATTATGGTGCATCTAAAAGACCAGTAATGCATCTAATTCAAGTCGATGCATCTCAAATATGTAGTTATAATTATTTCTCATCCTTCTCATTTTAAGTTTTCTTCTCATTTGATCTTTACACATCAAGTTTTTGGCACTGCTGTCAGAGAGTGAAATTGTTTAAAATATGTCAAAAAGGTTCAAAACAAATCATAAGAGTTCAAAATATGACAAAAGGTTCAAATATATCAAATATTTCATTAAATCATAAGTTCAAGTAAAAATATACTAATCATGCTTTCCACCCCAAAATATAGTAAAATTCGTAAAAAGAGGAGATTTGAGAAACTCACCTTAAAAAGGTAGAATACGAGTACTAGAACGGCTTGACAAAGAGCTACCTAGGAACCCAACGATCACGTGCCTCTACCAACGACCTAAATTAAGTAATGACACTTATTAGACTTTTAACGATATGCTCAGACTTGACGACGAATATTAATAAGTCAAAAATAATAGTTTCATCGTTATTTAACAGTATATACTTATATACTTTAAAATACAAATCTGTCCTATTTTTAATATCACATCGAGCGACCGGTTCACCAAGTTCAACTTAGCTACTGACCAAGCTCTTCAAATATGTCCATACACCAGGTCTTGTGTGTTCTAGAATTTTTGTGGACTTTATTAATGACTTTAACTCAACCATTTAGACCCGACTCCGAAAGTGTTCAAATCTAGACATACAAAAGTATTTCAACTAGCACGTGGTCTAAATGAAGGTTTTATGTTTTGGCCAATAGGAGACTCAAGCTAATATTTAGAAGCATCTGCTTCAAGTCATAATTTACAAGAGTGAGTGATTTATATAGCCTATTGAATCCAAGTGTTCAAAACTGAAAAAGTGGCAGTTTTGACACCTGCGCTCATTACACTTATTTAAATGACCAAATGAATATAACTTTTTACAAACTTTATATGGTTGGAAAGAAGATCCAGAGTACTTAATATTAGGCTCAAGAATCTTGTAAAAAGACCTATTCTTTTTACCAACTTATGACCCATTTAAGTTGACATAACCAAAATCATAGGGGTTATTACACACAGAGGTTACTAAAATTTTCAAAAAATTTGCTTTAAGTTACTATAGTTTTTTTTTGTTCAAAGAGGTTACTCATGTAAACGGGTTCGTTTAATTAGGTTACTCATGTAAACGTGTTCGTTTAATTAGGTTACTCCCAAAGTTTGCTACCGGGTGTAACAGGTTTTCACTAACTTTAATTTACATTTTTGGTCCCTGTGGCATGGCGGGTATAACGAATTTAGTCCTTAGGAAGTCATTAATGTTTTCAAAGTTAGTACTTTGCGGATAATGTATAGGACCCGATATAAGTTATATCTTGTATTGCATATGAACCCGGTAAATTGATTTTATATGTATACCATGCCTTATTTAATTTCTTGATAACATTGACCCAAAATCGAATAAAAAATGAATCAAAACCGTCCCAAATCTATACCGAATCAAAAACGTTCCTATCTCATTCATTATATCTCTTTAATTTCTTGATAACATTCCGAATAAAAAACGTTCCTATCTATACTTGATTTGCTAAACAATTTAAGTCGCTTATCATAATTTGGGTAATATTGTTCACATAGAATCAGGAGATCATAAACTCATTTGATAAACACATGTTTCACTAGTTAAGTTGTGTCACAGAATTCAGTGATGCACTTGCTGATTTAAGTAGGGTTTTTTTTTTTTTTTTTTTTTTTTTTTTTTTTCGTCAAGTTTGTCTAATATAATTAAGAAATCAATAACTCATATGACAAACACATACTATATTTCATTAGCCTTTTTTTTGCTACACAGAGATTGCTAATGAATGAATCGAATACATCACAAAGCACATTTCGCTTGTTATACCTTTAAATAATTCGTACATTAGTTAAATTGATTTGAAGAAACATTCATTGGATCTTCTTTATTGCTACTTATCCATGTTCGCAACTCCTTAACCTGCGAGGTTAATGAAATGTAGAAGCATTAATACTGTTTTCTATTAATACTGTTATCAAATATATCGATCATGCATGTGTTTTAATGCAATGTATGTGTGTAGTCCCATTATGTCGTAAACCTTGTATGGAGTCCGTATCCAGTTTGTTGATTCGAAAACTGCCGTCTGCAGAAGCACATTGTTGCTTTCAAACGTACGTGTACACAGATTTTGTTTATTACCTCAAATGAATGTATTTTATTACACTTACAGTTAGCTCATCGACTGATGCGTGGGAATCGCACCTTGCTTTACCTCTCGAGGGATCTCGCGAGGCTTACAACCCCCACCAGGCAGTGTACCTGATCGTTGTAGTATAGTATAGTGACAAGTACCGGGGGATTGATCGTTCAGCTTAGGAATAGTGTCGCTAGGATTGAAATTAATCTAACTAGGTCTAAAAGTGAAGGATGATTCTTTTTGTATTTTTATATTTTATGAAAAGCAAGTAAAAATCTCGGGTATTGGGAGAGTGGGCGGAATTAGTTGCTAATCAACTAACCCAAAAGCTACTAATTAAACTAATTAACAAGAAAACTAAACTAAGGTTCTACAAGATAAGTGAAGCATGTCTACCCATGATATGTTACTCCTTGCTAGCTATCCAATCCTACCTATTGATTTGTAACCTTGTTTTAATTGACGGGTTGTATTCCTTAATACCATTCGTGGGGTGGCATACATAACTCCCCAACTCTATGAGCTCTTATCTCCTCCTACACCATGACCCAACACAACTATAGGGATTGTAAACAGTGGCTCATGCATTAAATACAACCAATAAAGACCTAGTACGCCTCGGTTCATGTTTCTTAAGACGTTCAAGCATGTTACCATTTGGAGATCTGCCAGTTTTCTTAAGCCTAACATATAAATCATTCAATCAAAACAAGAATCAATAGGAAACAAGGATTATAAACTAAACCAACTAGATCTATTGAAGTTGTCACGCCTTAATTGATGGAGATAGACACAACATCAACAAGAAATCAATGAGATCTAATCAATTATATACAAGTTTCACATAATCATAAGTAGACACAAGGTGAATTAGCAAATCATCATCAAAGAAGAGCAATCAACAATGATAATGGAAAACATAATTAAGATAGAATCAACAAACCAATACATGATGTTTATGGAGTGATTGAAACCCTCTAAGTTGCTGGAAAAACACCCACCTAAACCCAGGAATCGACCTTAGGGTTTAGGGCTTACAAAAAGTGAAGTTATGATGTTATATTTATAGGCATGTTTTCTGTCGGCCCTTCTTGACGGCGTCACCTAGTTACTCTTGACGCCGTCAAGACCATTTTTTCACCAAATTGTAGATCTCTTCGTCCTCTTCGTTTCCTTTTTTGAATCGCTCAAATCCGAGTTCGTATGCAAAAGTTATGGCCAAAACGGTGTCAGCTACCACGCGCGCAAGTTTTGACCAGTTTACACGTGACGGCCTGGTGACGGCCTTGGTGACGCCGTCACCAACTACGGATTTTTATTCTTGGGACTCTGACGCCGTCAAGAGCAATTCTTGACGCCTTCATGCACTGTTCACAGCATAGAATTTGGAGACTTTGCCGTTTTCTTCACTTTTATGCTCCAAAAACGTCCGAAATGGCTTCTTTTCCAGAATTCACTCTCCAAACACCTAAAATCACAAAAGGAACGATTTAGGGCAATATTTGATCAAATAAAGTCGGATTCGGGCTTAAATGACCCCCTAAAAACGGATCATTTTTCGCCTCATCATATACCCTTACACTTGAGATTTGCTTGTCCTCAAGCAAATGAGCTTTTATTCTACTCAAAAGACAAGTTAGGGGTCATTTAACACTAATATAAAAGTAATTACAACAAATAATCGTTCCACTAAAGACCAATAGACAAGCACGGAGGTCATACACAAGCACCTCACAAATAGTGTTTAGATACTCACATCTCTCGGGTGTAATAAAGTAATATAACATTATGGAAATGGAAGATATCTCTCACTACCTGTCATAACAAAATAGATTACCATAGGCTTGGGAAAGGATCAAACCTCCACCACATGGCGTAAGCACCTAGGATAAACTATCAAAGAGGTCTTTTAAAAGGGTTATATCGTTAGGTGTAGGGATATGAATTACACGGTTTTGTTGGATAAAGGGAATTTTACTGGTGGCGAGTTAACAATCTTAGTTAATTACATGTACAATATGGCGTTGCTAAGCCAAGACTAGACTCGACTTAAGCTAATAAATGAAAAATAACAAAAACATAAAATGAACATAAAATAAAAACGGGATGGTAGTCCGTATGTTTTTTCTCTTCTTTTTTTTCTTTTCTATTTTTTTTCTTTTTCTTGATTTTTTCGATTTTTTTTTTTTTTTTTTTTTTTTTTCTTCATACACTCTTACCCTACCATCCAAAATAATACATCATAGGGGATGAGAATTCCCCTTACACTTGAATCTTTACATACTTTACATTAAACTATTCTAATGACTCGAATTAAGAAAGTCAAAACACTTGGAGCACTTTTAAGATTAACGTACATATGGGGGTAATATATGATGTTCTTCCCCATTACTCCATAAAATAAGTACTTACCCATGAGTCCCAATAGTCCCAAAACAATATGTACAATGATATGACTCGACTTAGCAACCATGTAATCAATTAGAAAGTTAACTTAGGGTTTAACAAATAACAATAATGCACTAAAAATGAGCGCATACACGGAAGGCTAAGGCGATTTGGGTGTACATTTAAGTGGGGTGTAACAAATTCTTCCTTTAAGTAAAATGCTTAAAGTTAGAAACGAAAAGATAGGCTCGGAGGGGTGTACTAGGGGTTTCGTGTACTAAAAATGAGTACAACGCTAAGGGTGTGGGAAAAATTAGTTGACTTAACTAGCCAAGTAATATGACTTAAATGGTCAAGTAATTATAATACGGGTTTAACACAAGGGTGATCCTAATGCCTCTTATCATGTAGTAAATCCTACCACACGAATGTAGTCTCACTAGCGGTCTCGGGATGCATCACTAACGCAAGTTCTAGAATCTAAATGCTACCGGTACACTCATAAGCACTAATAGTAAATGCTTTTCCTATCAAATCTAAAGGCGAACCTCACATTTTTGGGTGGAAAATTTTTCTGAATATACGGTTATGTGCTAGTCATACAACCTCCTATCCATGAGACGCTTGCTATGGCTAAAGTTTCACTCCTAAATGTTGTAAAAAATTTTAAATTTGGCGCTAAAATTACACTAACAAGTATTTCTCGTAGTTTTATTACTCATCTACTATCAAACAAAACAAACTCAAGCGAAAGTGCATATGTAAGGTATCATCTTTTTACCCTCCCCTTACACTTAAGATGAACATTGTCCCCAATGTTCAAGTAAAGAATGTAAAAGTTAAAAAGTAAAGAGAATGAAATCAAATACTCCCCTGATTCGCTCGGTATGGATTATAGGTTGGCCAGGTTAAATCTTCCTCCAAGAAGACGAACAATCAAAGCTTCCCTTCCAGAATATAAATCATCTCCTTGTCGAACATAACCTGTAAATCTTGACAGAACAACTACAAAAACCCAAAGCATCAAGCCGAACAAAGATAACTCACAACTAGATGTAATTCCAGACTTAGGAATAAAAACAAAACAATTAAAGATATAATGCTTGTGGAATGAATGTTTGCAGATTTCCTGGAGATTATAAAACTTAATAATTCACAAAAACCATAAGACTCCGTTAGAAAAACAAAACTGGTAAAATTTCCAGATTTTTACACGTGACGCCGTCAAGAGTAAACTCGTGACGCCGTCAGAAGTGACCTGCAGAAATCTTTATGTTAAGTTTCCGGAAAATTTCTGGAAAAACTTCGTCCTACTTCCTGGAAAATCCTGCAAAACATCATTACAACTCGATACAAGCATTTGACTCTAACAAGTACTAATACACATATCCATTTAATATTGTTGTGGTTCATGCTCAATTTCGTTCTTATAAACAAATTTGGATCTCCCTTACACTTATCTTTTGCAAAATACCTTTATATGCAATTAAGACGAAGTTAAAAACAAAATAAAGCATTTTCACAATTTACTTTGAAACATGAGCCACAAACAATAAAAATAAAACATGCATACGGAAACAAATAAAATCAAACAAACAAACAAACAAATAAAAACACACAAAACATGGGTTGCCTCCCAAGAAGCGCTTGTTTTTGTTCGAGTCACGAGCCTGACTCTACCCTTATTTAATGGAAATAGGGGAGGTTCTCCCTACACTTAGGATTAAGTGTGGGTGAAAGTAGCGATACACACCCTTAGGGTGTGAATATGCCACGTGAGGTGAAGGGGGTGAGTGAATGGCTTCCTTCATCCTAAAACTACCCGGATAATATTGGTTGATGGGTGGGTCGGTTCCTCTTTTGTCTCCTAGAAATAAATCTAAGGATGGGAAGTTGTGTAAAGGTTGAGGTTCCGGTTCATCAACACTAGGAAATTCCCTAGAACTAGGAGTAAGGTTATCACTACAGGTGTTCAAACCTATATCCTCAAGTGGTGCCTGGTCCAAGGGTTCTACCTCCATAGGAATTCCTAAAGTTTCTTCTACTTCTTCCGGGTAAGTCACGGGCGGTGTATGTGCCTCAAATGATGGTTGAGTATTTTGTGGGCTTATGTTGTTCACCTCATCATTCCATGTGTCAGGATCTAGCCCTAACATTCTCCCAAGTATCTCACGTGCTTCTCTAGGCATCTCAACTTCTATGTCCGAATCATAAGGATCATCTTTAATATTCTGACTACTATATACAAATTGCCCAAGAGATTCATCATCTGTTTCTTGAGATTCATCATCATCAATCATAGAACCTAGGTCTTTTTGATCAATGTGATCATGCTTGGCTAAATCCTCCTCAATTGTTTTCTTAGGTAGTGATAATAGCAAACCTAGTGCTTCATCCAACTTATGATTTGTTGCAATGGCTCTTTCCATAATTCCTTGGCAAACTAGGTCGCATTTCCTATTGGCCTCACTAAAACTAGATCTTAAACATGGAGATTGTTCATAAGAATCTATCCTAGGTGAAGGCTTATATGATTCATAGGTGTCTCTAAATGAGGTATTTTGAACTCTTTGGTATGTTAGCCGCTCAACCCTATCTTGCAATCTTAGAAGCCTAAGTGTAAGGTCCATTTGAAGCAAGTTACAAACAAAATCACAAAGAAAAGATAGACTACGAGAAAGCTACAAAGTAAAAAGAAAAAATCTCACTTGATAGGAATCTAATGAGTAGACCTAATAAAAATCAAATTCAACCTAAACAATAACTATTCCCCGGGCTGCGGCGCCAAAAACTTGATGGCGCCGCACTCTTTTGCGAAAGTTGAGGAATAAATGTAAAGATAGACAATCCCCGGCAACGGCGCCAAAAACTTGATGCGTGGGAATCGCACCTTGCTTTACCTCTCGAGGGATCTCGCGAGGCTTACAACCCCCACCAGGCAGTGTACCTGATCGTTGTAGTATAGTATAGTGACAAGTACCGGGGGATTGATCGTTCAGCTTAGGAATAGTGTCGCTAGGATTGAAATTAATCTAACTAGGTCTAAAAGTGAAGGATGATTCTTTTTGTATTTTTATATTTTATGAAAAGCAAGTAAAAATCTCGGGTATTGGGAGAGTGGGCGGAATTAGTTGCTAATCAACTAACCCAAAAGCTACTAATTAAACTAATTAACAAGAAAACTAAACTAAGGTTCTACAAGATAAGTGAAGCATGTCTACCCATGATATGTTACTCCTTGCTAGCTATCCAATCCTACCTATTGATTTGTAACCTTGTTTTAATTGACGGGTTGTATTCCTTAATACCATTCGTGGGGTGGCATACATAACTCCCCAACTCTATGAGCTCTTATCTCCTCCTACACCATGACCCAGCACAACTATAGGGATTGTAAACAGTGGCTCATGCATTAAATACAACCAATAAAGACCTAGTACGCCTCGGTTCATGTTTCTTAAGACGTTCAAGCATGTTACCATTTGGAGATCTGCCAGTTTTCTTAAGCCTAACATATAAATCATTCAATCAAAACAAGAATCAATAGGAAACAAGGATTATAAACTAAACCAACTAGATCTATTGAAGTTGTCACGCCTTAATTGATGGAGATAGACACAACATCAACAAGAAATCAATGAGATCTAATCAATTATATACAAGTTTCACATAATCATAAGTAGACACAAGGTGAATTAGCAAATCATCATCAAAGAAGAGCAATCAACAATGATAATGGAAAACATAATTAAGATAGAATCAACAAACCAATACATGATGTTTATGGAGTGATTGAAACTCTCTAAGTTGCTGGAAAAACACCCACCTAAACCCAGGAATCGACCTTAGGGTTTAGGGCTTACAAAAAGTGAAGTTATGATGTTATATTTATAGGCATGTTTTCTGTCGGCCCTTCTTGACGGCGTCACCTAGTTACTCTTGACGCCGTCAAGACCATTTTTTCACCAAATTGTAGATCTCTTCGTCCTCTTCGTTTCCTTTTTTGAATCGCTCAAATCCGAGTTCGTATGCAAAAGTTATGGCCAAAACGGTGTCAGCTACCACGCGCGCAAGTTTTGACCAGTTTACACGTGACGGCCTGGTGACGGCCTTGGTGACGCCGTCACCAACTACGGATTTTTATTCTTGGGACTCTGACGCCGTCAAGAGCAATTCTTGACGCCTTCATGCACTGTTCACAGCATAGAATTTGGAGACTTTGCCGTTTTCTTCACTTTTATGCTCCAAAAACGTCCGAAATGGCTTCTTTTCCAGAATTCACTCTCCAAACACCTAAAATCACAAAAGGAACGATTTAGGGCAATATTTGATCAAATAAAGTCGGATTCGGGCTTAAATGACCCCCTAAAAACGGATCATTTTTCGCCTCATCATCGACATCCACAGTCAAGAACATAAGCGAGGATTCGAGAAAAAAATATAAAAAGTAAGGAAACCCCGTTACGAGTCGCCTACAGGAGAGGATTCTAGAAAAAAAATCTAAGGACTAAATTTGTTAAAACCGACAACCCACAAGGACCATTTCGTAACTTTTTACCCGCTATCATAAGTTGTAATATATGGAGTAACGTAAACAACCGGTCACGCAAACAATGGTAACCTCTTTGAACCAAAAAAAAACTATAGTAACTTAAAGCAATTTTTTTGGAAACTTTAGTAACATTTGTGTGTAATAACCCAAATCATAGCAAGCTGTTAGGTTTTTAATTTTAACACAACTTTTTCATGCACAAACTTTATCCAAACATCCACTACGACCAAAACAACTCCTAAAGTCATTTTAGATATGTCTTAGCATCATTTTAAGTCTATGATCTCAGTATCAACTTGAATCAAAATCCCATTTTCATGTATGAACTTAAAAGTATATAAAAAGTCAAAATCGCAAGATTTTAAGCTATCTTTTTGAATCATCTTTTTAACCAATGCTATAAGTCAACTAACATAAGTTCTACTACACTTTTATGACTCTAATATGAGTATTCTAACATCAATAACTCAGATCTAAAAGTGTTTTAAAATATATGAATAAAACATAATAAAATGTTCATGAGAACCATTTTTTTGAGGTTTTTAGTGCAAGAAAGACACAAGTCTTCTTGCACCTTGTTATTTACCTACTAGAGATCTTCTAAAATTTAGTGATGATGATGATGGTTGTGGTGGTGTTGTACGGCAGCCAATGGAAGAGCATACGAGAGAAAAAAAATCAAAATTTGCAATGGTAAATGAAGAAAAGAAGAGGTGAAGTGTTGATATGGAGATGTAAGTGATTTGACACAAATTGCATGAGATTTAAGAAGGGTTAGGGGGTGTGATCGGCCATATAACAAAAAGGGAAGAAAACATTTTTTTTTTGATAAATAATATAAGTGCTAGTGTTTAGGTGATTAATTAAAACGTAAAGTGTAACACGTTAAGTGTAAAATGCGATAAACGTGTTAACCGGGCGAACTAGAAGTTGGTAAATTTTAAAATGTACACTCTAATTATCCTCAAGTATAAATGACTCGTGTATAGACGTGTAAGTGAAAAAGTATTCATAATTTGAAAAATGGTATACGTTTTAAACTAAATTGAATTACGCGATTTTGAGATTATCTGGTAACGTGGAAGTTGAAACTTATAAAAATGTTATAAGTTTATAAAACGTATGACTTTAGTATTTTTTGGAATGACATGAGCATATCATGATGTTTAAACAACACATGGAATTAGTTTAAAATGACAAAATTGGTTATCAGTTACTAACTAGAAATAGGCGGTTGTCACACACTTTCACCCCTCTTTTATAAAAATTAGTATATTTTAAACCGTTAATAGTTAAGCAATACGACTATCCGAAGGGAGGCGTACGACTTCCTTGAGGGTAAGGTGGAACCGGTGGGCTCTTTGCAACATTCCTTTCAGCGGGACCAGTTATTGATGCGATGGCTCCTAATCAATGTGATTGGCATAGTTCACTTTTAGCCCTAGCAACATATAGCAACAAGACCAGCGGTTGCATTTGACCGAGTTGAAGCAGCAGATCCAAACAAAAAAATTATACCATTGCAGCAAACATTTAATTTGTAAAAAACTAGAAAGGGTTGATAGTTTTACCATTTTATCATTTTAAATTTATGCATTTTTCCTGAGATATTATTAATTCTTTGAAAAGATTGAAAAAAATCAGTCATTCACAACCACTGCCGAAGGCGCCCTTGGGGTAATCTCGTAGTTCCTACGGCGTGGAGATGATGGGGTTGGTCCATGGATTTTCCTTCCTTTTGCCGCATTTCGCTCAAAGGGTTGAAGGGAGATAGTGCATCAAGTTGTTCGCAAGGGCCAACTTGATCCAATTTTTTTTTGCTTATTCTTATGTCATTAGGCAAACCAAAATTTATATTCAAATCCAAGAATAATTCATGAATTATCAATTAGTAAATAGTTAATGGTTTCCATAAATTTAGGCTTTTTGAGTTTTCAAAAACTTTTGATTTGAATTTACGTCATATCAAGAAATGACAATATGAACACTATAAATGAATGTAAGACAATAAGCTATAAATAATAATAACTACGAAGTATATAATGCAAGATAATAGTAAAGAGATAGAAAGATCAAACCAAACGACACCGAGATTTATAGTGGTTCGGTAACGAAGCTCTTCTTCGCCCTACTCCACTCCCCGAGTACCCAACTTGAGAGTTCACTTTACTATATCCACAAGCTCCCTTCAAGCGAAGAAAATTGTACAACATCTCTTACACCAATTTTTGACACTAAGCTAAATGTTGAGCTCTAATCAAACTAGAACCAATCTCACACACATGTATTTTACTGACTAAATACTAACCCAATCTACCCGATCTTCACACTATCAACACAAGCTCACGATCTACTCGATCAACACACTATGAACACAAGATACAAGATCTACATGATGTACCCGATCTTACAACTACACAAGATTGATGTTTATGAACTTGATGTATTCTAAAATAGAATAAGGAAGCAACCAATGTTACAAATGCACTAACTATACTATAACACTTCGTATCTTGATGATTATGTGTGTTCTTCTCTTACACTTGGGATGACAGAATGTTTGGATCACTTTTGAATGAATTCAAACAAGTTAATGATAAAAGAAATGAGACTAAAGGGTGTAGAGAATTGACAACAAAATCAGTGCAAAGAGAAGTGTAAAATGTGTGAAATGGTCTACTATTTTAAGCAAAAAGTCTCGACTCCTAACGTACCGACGGTACCCTTAATTATTTAAGGGTACTGTCCATAATTAATGGTATCGTCGATGCTCCCTTTTTCTATATTTTAGTAGGGAGGTTAAAATCTGATGAAGGTGCTTGTTTTTTTTTTTTTGGAAAAATGAGATTTTGAATAAAACATTTTATAAAAATTAGAAATACTTTGTCTAATTATTTTGTGTAAAAATATTTTGTCATATTTGTATGAAAAAATTAATTATTTGATCATCCATCAAGTTTGATGTTCATTGTTCATACCTTTGGTGATTTGACGTCGACATGAGGATTCACAACTAAAAACTTGTTAACGTTAACTTTTACAAAGAATGTTTTGTTGTTTTATTATTATCAAAACGTAGAGGATACAAAAAATATAAATAACTGTTTTAGACATTATTTGTATGAACATAATTAATTATCAATAGACGGACACTTTGATATACTTTTCACATTTTTTTTTTACACATTTTTTTTCATTTAATTTTTCTTACTTTTTTCGTTGTTGAAACTTGTTTAATAAATCACATATGATTTTAACGCTACTTTTTATGTTCAAGCATTAAAACCTATAGTAAAATGAACATAACTCTTTATACAAAATTTTAAAAGTTTTACCTTCTTTTACTAGTAATTAAACATTCATAAATTTCTAACCAAATATAACACATTATATTTCGAGTTGTAGATTAGAGCAGTTAATTCGTTAAAATTTGATAAAACACATAAAATCACATGTGATTTAAACAAATGTGATTCTTACCACATGTTATTTATCACATGTGATTATAGTGGTTTCATGAATAAATTGCCCTAATCTAGAAGTTGATAATAATATGTGTTATATGCTTGGAAAGTCACGAATATGTGGTTTGCATTGCAAAAAGCCGGAAACCTTTTTAATTCATACACAAAAAATTATGTCAATTTTGATTCAAGAGGCATTTACATATATATCCTTGCAAATTTCAAAAATTATATATATATATATCCTTTTGATGCATTAAAAGCATTGCACTTTAAGCATAAAAAACTAGTAAAAATGATATATATGAAATTTTTGAAATTTCTAAGGATAGACATGAAATTATGCCTTGATTTCAATTGTGTAGTGTTCGACATTTCAAATTAATGTTAAATCACATATGATATATTATGTGAATATCAATACTAAAAACGTGAAAACAAAACGTGAGTTGTATTTCCTCTAAAGTAAATGAAAGTGGCAATTTATAGAAAGATAATAAAATACTCGTAGCAGATGTTAATACGTTCACAAGATATTTGTATTATAAAAATATTGGCGTAATTGCAATTTTAGTTACAATATTTATTAGTACTTTTCTCTTTTTTTCTCAATTAAAAAAATTAGTGAATGAGATTTATCCCCGGAAGAAATTGTAGTATCCTCCTCTTAATTATACTAGTCTTTATATGAATCACTAAGAAAAATACGCCTCGCACTTCTAGTAATAATTGTCCCACGCTAGCAAGAAAGTAGAATCATTGAATCAAATGTTTATATAATCACCAAACAAACTCTCATTGTTCATTACACTTTAAAATGAAAAACAGAATGCTTAAATTAAAGAAAAACTCGAAAAACCCAATGTAAACAATCACGAATACGTTAATTTAAAGAAAAAAATACACTGGTGGAACCCATTTTAGGGTGCCGCCAGTTCCGCTAGTGCTGAAAAACAAGGCAGTCCACGTTTTTGACCCGCGAGACGATTTTCAAATTTTTTGAAAACTCCTAAAAACAAAAATATAATTCATATCTGGTTAGGAAATGCAAAAATTGGACATGTAAACACGCATACCATTGGACTTTGACCGGGGGCTAGCGAATTTCACTATACTTAGTGAAATTTTCATACACTTGAAAATTTGACAACATGTCAAATGTTGTCGTCCTGCATCATAGTTAGTTCATACATGTTCCAAATTGTACCAAATATTCTACCAACACACAAATTCATGACAAACATTGTTTAAACGACCAAATTGTTCAAATAGCACCTTGTGCCAAACACTCCTACACACCCGCTCTCCTTGACAGTCAATCTTCTTCTTGAGCTTTCCAAGGAATCTCCCGAGATTTTTGAACATCCCCTTTGTTTGCTTGAACTCCGCCGACTCATTTGGGATATCCGGAAGTTGGGAAAGGTAATCTAGAGGCGGGAACCTAGAGTTGGGCAAAGTCTCATCTTCACTCATTGAGGATGATGATGAGGAGGTAGGAGGATGAGGACGTTTTCCTTGGGCTTTGTAGAATCTCTTATCACTTAGTGGGACAAAAGTGTGTGGAATGAGAGAGTAGTCTAGGCGAAGACCTCTAGGAGTTGGTGGAATGGGAGAGATGAACCTAAAGAGACGGGTCAAGAGCATTCCATACGGCATAGCTGTTGTGCCTTGCACGGGAATGTCGGCCATTCTCTTGGCCATGTAGTAGGCAAGGTTGAAGGGTTGCCTAACGGACAAGGAGTAGAGCATGTAGCAAATGCAAACATTGATATGATCCCGGTTTCCTATGGTGCTAATGACATTGGCTCTAAGTAGTTCTTCCAATTTCTTAAATTGGGGCTTGAGTTCATTGAGTTCCATACCATATGGGTCCTTGTTGACCTCATTTCCGGTTCGGGTTCTCCTAGTGTTGGTGGTCCTAATGAAGAGGTGGTCACGGAGTTCATCCTTGGACACAAAAGGGGTATCATAGGGATGGATTCGGTCAATGAGTGTGTCAAGAGTTGAGAGAGAATGCTTGTCGGAGTAGATGCAAGTACCACGGTTTGGGACACCTAGGATTTGAGCAAATTCCTCGAGAGTGAAGGAGTATTCATGACTACTAGCCCTAAAGTTAATGGACATGCGACCATACTCATCCGTAGAGAGAGTGACGGATGCATAGAACTCTAAAATAAACCTAGGACAAATAGCCTCATTGATTTCTAAAAGACAATCAAAGTTGATGGTTGCAAGTTCATTAGGTAGGTTTGTACCTTCTATGAAGGATGGGTCAATGGTTCTACCTTCGTGGACATAACGCTTTTCTAGGGCTTTGAAAACATCGATTTGAGTTGGAGTAAGACCTTTGGTTTTGTGGTGTTTGGGAAGGTACTTAATGGTGTCCTTGTGGTCGTAATGGGTTAGAGGAGGCATGATGATTCCTAGAAAAACAAAATTTCACATTTTAGTCTAAGTAAACGACTATTGTAATGTAGATGTTCTAGTGTGTGCCTATATGAAAACAATGTGGAGGTGAGGTTATCTTGACTCATTTTGATGCTCAAAACATTTTAGAATGCAAGTTTAGTTATACAACAAAAGATAACTCAAACGCTCCTAGTTCAATGTAGCTTCGTTTGAATGTACCCGAAAATACATATTGGTTATGTATTCCCTTTAGCATTCAAGAGACATTATGCAAGTGATGTTTTTGAACATAACGTTTTGATTTTGTATTTACAATGTGAGACGAAAAAATATTTGTCCTATTTGTGAGAAATTTTTGCAAGAATTTGACATGGAGTGTTTTAGTAAACATGTTAATAACTTATAATAATGCAATTCCTAACTATGGAAAACATGATTAGTTTTGTTAATCACCTAATTTCATGCATGGGTTTCTCAAGTTAATGCATAACCCCAAGTTTTTGTTTTTGTGCAAAAATAGAATTCCTAGACTCAGATCAGGAGTGTAATCATGTTTAGAATACTTACAATGATGATTGATGAGCAATGTGAATGAAGGAAGGATAAAAAATTCGTAGTTGTGCATGAGTGGTGAAGTGAATAGTAGTAGTTTGGAAGTGGTGGTATGAGATTGTCATAACTCGTAATTTCCGGTCATTTTCCAAACTTCGACAATCTACTATTCATCATTTACTATTCACCGATTACTATTCATCATTTTACTATTCATTGTTTTTAAGGTCAATTTGATATTCTGAGAAGCGTTCAAAAATGTTACTATTCACTTGACACTATTCATTTCCGGAAGAAATTTCACTATTCACGTGCATTACTCATTTCATCGTAAATTTAGTTTACGAGTATTTAAATTCGCGTAACCGTATTGGTTCAAGAGCAAATTCATGCATTATCATTTGGGACATCTCATACAGACTAGAAGTAGTCTACGTATCATCATTATGTCACTTGCATACTATTCCACTCGTAGGATAATTAAATTAATACTTTTGGTATAATTAACTTTTACGTATAACTATTTCTATATAAACGTTAACAAACGATCAATAATATGACTAACACGTCCGACACTCCCGACTATGATCCCAATATATTTTTATACTCATTTTAATAATATAAAAATTATAATATTAATTTACCCGGTGTTTTGAAAATTTATTTAATTTATATCGTACGCCTAATTTATTTACGACGGTTTTTGTAAAAACTAAACAATAAATTTCCAAATTAATCAATACTTGTACCCGACATATTTTTATAATTTTTATAACTTTATTATGTCCCGGTTAACACCGTTAAAATTTATTTTTATTTAACTCGGTACCCGGTATACCTTAAAACTACTAATAAACACATATTCTACACCAACTCTACTAACTATCTTACAATACCCATTTTTCTTCCAAAAACCCATATTTCCGCCCCCCCCCCCCCCCCCCCCCCTCCATGCCAATCACCTTACACAAGTTGAATATGCTTACTAACTTCATAAATACATGTACTTGATGTCTAGATTAATAATATACATGATAATACATAAATATACTTTTCCTACACTTCACTCTCATTTACAACTAGCTCAAGAGTTTCATTCTCTCTTTCTCTCTAGCATATACACGGCAACAACAAAGAGGAGGCAAGACCAAAATATTTTTCCAAGATCTAGTAATTTAGCAAGCTTAGATTGTTTACCTTTTTGAGTTTTGAAAGATAAACTCAAGGTTTACTTAAGTATTTCTCATCAAAATCTCCTTAATCTTTCAAGTAAGTATATGAATCTCATTTTTTATAATTTTACCCAGTTTATACAAGATCCATATGATATAAATACTAGATCTACATGCATATGCTATTTATACGACTTTATTTTACAAACTTTTAACTTTGAAAGCCTAGAAAGTGATTATAGTTAGATCCTTGTTAGATCCACTTGGTTTATAATGTTTAGGAACCCATGACACCCTAAGAAGGTGTATGGTAGGATTAGACTAGTTTTGTGGTGATTGAAAGTGGTTTGGTTGAAGTTGGAACAAGTTTGAAACTAGGAAAATGATTTTGGAAAATATATATTTACCTACTGTCACCATTTTTAAAACGTGGGAAACTCAGTAGGTTATGGGTAAATTTTAACCAAAGATTTAGAAAATAATTTTAAAAACGAAACTTTTGGCGAAAGAACGGACTAAAACGAGCTTATAACGAAAGAGATATGATTTTTGTAAATTTAACGACGAAAACTATTTTTTCTGAAAAACTGCATGCTGTTTGACAGTTTTCGACGGGCAAATAGAGACGTTAGACGTAATCTAGAGGAGCCGAGCTATCGAAAATATATTAGTATATACTAAAACGAATCCGTGGATATAAAGAACGAGTAAAATGAGCTTAAAACGACCAAGTTATATACGTTTTAAAATCGTCAAAACTATATATATATTTTGTCACTACTAGAAAATAATATAACTACGTACTAAATGATATATTTTCTAGATTCTTATTCAAGGAGTTTATTTTTTTTTACTAACGAAGTACGTACGACTTAAGGTTTATTACGCGACTACTAGACATTATTTTAAGGTTTTCGAGACGAGGAATATAACACTAACATTTTTATACGATATATTACGACAAGTTTTTATAACTCTATTTGGACTTATTTTTCCTAAATATGGAAAGTATTTTATTTGACAATAACTAGTATTTCCAAGTTACGAGTGGTATAGGTATCATATGCATGTGCATTCATTACATCACGGCATGATCTAAATTAGATCACGATTATTCATTTAGGTTGCGGCTAGTGTTCACGCCTCATTGTCCCGACTACTTTACCATCATTGTACCATCTTTGTACCATCATTTCGAGGTGAGTTCTCATAGCCCCGTTTTAATTACTTATTTGATTTCAAATCCCACGGGGGAGAATACATTGCACAATTATTTTTGTACATGCCCAAGTATTAACTTCCGTACATTGCTTAAGTTGCTAGTACTACCACTTCAAGTCCCCTTTATTATCATGGACCGTTAATTATATTGCCAAGTGAGAGTGAATGAATAGATCTATTGAGGGTGACTCCTCCATTCGTGTTTGGGTTGCTCCATAAAGAAAACGAATGCATTTCATGTCTAATATTTGAGTGACTGGTAACCACTCCTTTGGGGCCAATTTTAGTACGTCTAGCTTCGGGGCCATGAGCTTAAGAAACAATGTAGCATTTTTGACATTTTTGTCGGTTTACTTTATACTTGTGGTTTATGTACATACGATTTACCTATAAACCTATGAGTATTCACCAACATTCGTGTTGACCGTTTTTCGCAATGTATTTCTCAGGTTATTAAGGTAGCTCATGTTGCATACATTTGGACCTTTATGGAGTCGCGGAGTCGACGCGTCTCACCTTATATTTTCTGCACTTATGAAACGTTTGATCTTGTTGAACTTATTTTATCTAAATTGGCAACATCTTTTGGGACCTAAGTTTTGTAAACTCTGAATGTTTTAATGATCAAACGATGTATTTTTCCAAACGACACTTTAAGTCGTTCAATATGACTGTAACTGTGGTGCTATGACAGTCACCCCCAGGTATTTCATTCTGCTGCCATTCAGGTATTTTGGGGGTGTGACAGATTGGTATCAGAGCCAGGTTATAGCGAACTAAGATGTATCATGGACCCTAGACTATAACCACATCATCATAGCATCTCATCATTTCATCATAGGTGCATATTCATTATACATGTTGTTTCATGCACACACTGTGCGAGTTATTTATACCCATACTCATATATATACGATTATATTGACCTGGTTCACAAGTGACATGTCTTCAGATACTCACCCTATTATCCTTTTATCGGATTTCGACATTGAAGATGCATTGTCATCTTCCACTACCATTATACCACCAGTTGCACGTATACCACCATTAGCACTATTGATTTGTTATAGGAATAAGGTTTTCCTATCATTCAACCTATACATAGAATGCCGTTTGGTAGAGTATTCAGACTTAATTTTAATGGACTTACTAGGATACTTATTGCAAGGGAGATAGTATGTTTTCTTTCCTCCACTAGTAGGACGCTTACTACTCAAGTACTACCACCACCGTCAGTTACTTATTTCACTATTGGTCGTCCCATAGTGCGTACTTCAACTTTACCTCTTGGATGCCGCGAGATAGCGTGAAATAGGGTAGTATTCCATTCACTATTATCACCATCGCCTCTTAACTCGTCACTAGGATTTCATCGTCATCAATGTTATTCTCATCCTTTAGAATACCACCATTGTCATTTCCCTTTTCCATTTTCACTTGCCATGAATTAGATAACGCCTTGTGGATAATACCAAGACCACGGACTCAAGAGGAACCTCCGCAACACCAGGAAGTCTTTAGACTAGACTTATATCTTTACTAGCTTTTACTATTATCCTAGCCACGAGAGGTGTGGCATAGTTCGAAGAAACTTGTGGTATTTTGATTGTTGTACAACAGAATCACCAAGTGTTGACTCTACCATATGGATATGGTTGTGCTATCTATGATATCGGTCCATGTAGACCAAAAAATAAAAAAATAATAAAAAAATAATAATTTCATGTGTTATATTCATGAGTTATGAATATGATGGTTTTATTACTTATAGATTCTCATAGTCTCTTATGATTTGATGGAAATAGACTTAAGCAAACAACTCCAAGCATGACGCAAGCTGCTGTTGGACAATCCATTGCCAGGAACGTAACTACCGCCTTCACCAAGGAACTTACTCACGTGGAATTTATGGGTTGTAATCCCCCCTCCTTTAGCGGAAATATAGACACAAAGGAATTTCTCAAATGGTTCGAAGAATTAGAAACAATATTTCAATGTGGCGACTGCCGTAAGGAAGACAAGGTTAAGTTCGCCACTTGCACTTTTCAGGATCATGCCCAGAAATGGTGGACTAAATATGTTCAGGTAGTAGGAGTGGATGCTGCTTACTCACACTCTTGGGAGAAACTAAAAAGGATGATGAGTTTGAAGTTCTGTGTGAAAAGCGAATTACAAGAAATTGAACAGGAAACAATAAACCTTACCATGGTAGGAGATGATGTTGTCAAGTATACTGCTTATTTTTATGATTTTGCTCGACTAGGCTTTGCAATGGATGAACCGGAAAGCAAGAAACTTGAAAGGTACATCGGAGGACTTTCTCCTGAAATTCGTATGTTGGTCAACTCATTGGAACCTGATACCATGCCTACAGCTATCAGAATGGCGATCGAAGCAAAGGAACATATAGCCCGCACCAAGACATCAGGAAACAATAGTGACAATAAAAGGAAGTGGAACAACAACCGAGGTGAGAATGCCACACAAGGACCACGCAAGAGACAGGGAGTTGCTAAACCCTATGCTGCAGGTCTAAATGAAAAGAATGATTACCTTGGTATTTTACCTAAGTGTGAAGAGTGTCAACATCATCATAACCCAGGCCGTTGCCCGGAACCATGTGACAATTGTAAGAAGGTTACCCACAAAACCAGGGATTGCAGGTTTCCAATTGTGGGTGATAATCAGAAACCATCAATTACATGTTTTGGCTGTGGTGTAGTGGGACACTTCAAGAGTGAATGCCTAGAGTTAGGAAGCCAGAATTGGAAGAAGAAGTTTATGTTTTAAATATGTAAACCATAGTTGAGCCCTCTAGGGTTGTACTTTCTTTTGGTACTTTCCATAAGTACGTCGGTGTAACCTAGTTATATTAAGCACTTTCCTATCCAATGTAATGACTATCTTTGTTATCTCTGTGATAATCGTAACCTTCGTTTATTCCATTTTCTATTGCAATTGTGCAGTTTTCAATCATTTCGCAACATTATACCATTGTCTTATTAGGGATTAAGTCGATTTCGTATTTGACGGATTAGTAGATTATTACCATTCCATAGGATTTACCCATGTATCCAATAAACCATTCAACGAAATTAGTTTCAAACGATTTTACTACCCTATGGGGAAATTGTTTTACCGAATTTCTAAAATGAGCTATTTTGTTACCGTACTATAACCTGATTTTTCCGATATTACGTCAAATATTTACTATTATTACGCGAAACAATTTTTATGTTACTTTGAAAAGAAATATCTAGAATACCATTTTTAATAACAATGCGTTGAACACCATTTAAAACTTTTGAGAAAAATAATATTATTTTGACTAAATCAAGCATCGCATCATTAGTCCTCAACTATACATAGCCTGATCACCTATGTATACTTCAGGAAGGATTATGCCATGAAAGAAATAGTTACTTTTTAAAGTATTGCTAATAACAATCTTCATTTAAAAGCGTTTTAAACAAGTAAACTCTTTTATAAATGTCTCTTTCTGACAAACTCTCCCTGGATACTTACCCCACCTGTCACCCACTTAGCCATTAAGTTGGATTGTTCCATTGACTTCTTTAGGAGAGACTTTCCATATCAAGTACTAGGAGGACTCCTCGATACAAGAAAAACACTAAAAGGATTACGGAACTATTAAACCTAGACTAAGAAAATTCATAACCCAACAACAATCCTAAGGTACCACGATACCATCCGAATCACCTTCTCTGACCTAGTTGTCAAATTGTATTATTCAAAGGTACTAGCTAGATTTAGTTGCAGGATCGAACACACTGTGAAGGTGCGCTATGCAACACTATAGAGAGAGACCAAGCCCAATAGGCAAAGAATGACACATGTCTTAGCAATCCATTAGACCAAAACACAAGGAATCAAATATTGTTACCCATATTCTATCCCCTTTAAATGACGCTGAGTTCGAAAGACGTAACGTTGAGGAATTAGTCACAAGATTTATTGTACCTATTTCAATTGTTCCTGATAAAGGTGATCGAATCACCTCAGACTTCTAACGATCATTTTAAGACTTCCTTCGGAACTTCATTAAGATGTAAACACCGCCCACCATCTTCAGACCGATGGTCAGAATGAGAGAACGATTCAAACATAGGAAAGTTATACTCAGAGTATGAGTGATTGACTCTAGAAATGGTTGGACTAACCATTTACCATAAATCGGATTCTTTTACAACCATAGTTATCGCGCGAGCATAGAGACTACATCAATTGAGGCACTTTATGGTCGAAGTACCAATTACCCATTTACAGACCGAAATCGGAAAGTTAAATTCACTGGTCTAGAAATAAACTATGGAACAACAAAGGAAATTTCACAAGTCAAGAACCAGTTACAAGCAACAAGAAGCTGGTAGAGGTAGGTTGGTACATGACGCACATCATACGGATTGGGTATCCTTGAACAGCAAATTAACTAGATTCACGCGAGAGAACGAACTAAGTTGAAAGCTTTGCCTTGGAGAGGCATGATACAATTTTGGTAAACACGAGAGATTGAACCTCTGGTATATTGGACCAATTAAGATTCATTTTAGAATCGACCAGCTGACATATAAGATTTGAGTTCTGGCAGAGTTCAGCAACATATTTTACCCATATTACCTTATAAACCTGAAGAAGCACTGATCATCTATTGACGAACCAAACTCGGAAAAATCCTAACTCACTAGTCTAGTAGGCATTCATGAAATAACCAGAAATTTCCTACAAGTCAAGAATCAATTACAAATTCTATAAGTTGTAAACCATTAAAACCTCAAGTTGATAGCCAGATTATGTTGAAAGTTCTGCCTAGGAAAGGCATGATATTATTCAGAAAAGTTGGAAAGATAAACCCGATATACACTGGACCACTAAATATTCCAGACAGAGTAGGCCTAGTGGCCGTCAGGCTTGAGCCTTGTTAGAGAACAACCGGATTACACAACTATGTTTCACCTATTCAAATCCCAGGAAATGACCTTCAGATTAGTCACTCATAATCCCATTTAGAAGGGAATCCAACCCAAAGACAAACGTAAACTTGGTAAAAACCAATAGAAATCATGGACTGTTAGGTCAAACGATGAAGCAGAGTCGAATTCCTATCATAAAAGTTCGCCGGAGTTCTCAAATATTATCACCTTTTCACCAATACCACTCCAGAGACCAACACAAACTGAACTTCGGGACGAAGTTCCTGTTAGAGGGGAACACTGTCACAACTCGTAATTTCCGGTCATTTTCCAAACTTCGACAATCTACTATTCATCATTTACTATTCATCATTTTACTATTCATCATTTTTAAGGTCAATTTGATATTCTGAGAAGCGTTCAAAAATGTTACTATTCACTTGACACTATTCATTTCCGGAAGAAATTTCACTATTCACTTGCATTACTCATGTCATCGTAAATTTAGTTTACGAGTATTTAAATTCGCGTAACCGTATTGGTTCAAGAGCGAATTCATGCATTATCATTTGGGACATCTCATATAGACTAGAAGTAGTCTACGTATCATCATTATGTCACTTGCATACTATTCCACTCGTAGGATAATTAAATTAATACTTTTGGTATAATTAACTTTTACGTATAATTATTTCTATATAAACGTTAACAAACGATCAATAATATGACTAACACGTCCGACACTCACGACTATGATCCCAATATATTTTTATACTCATTTTAATAATATAAAAATTATAATATTAATTTACCCGGTGTTTTGGAAATTTATTTAATTTATATCATACGCCTAATTTATTTACGACGGTTTTCGTAAAAACTAAACAATAAATTTCCAAATTAATCAATACTTGTACCCGACATATTTTTATAATTTTTATGACTTTATTATGTCCCGGTTAACACCGTTAAAATTTATTTTTAGTTAACTCGGTACCCAGTATACCCTTAAAACTACTAATAAACACATATTCTACACCAACTTCACTAACTATCTTACAATACCCATTTTTCTTCCAAAAACCCATATTTCCGCCCCCCCCCCCCCCCCCCCCCTCCATGCCAATCACCTTACACAAGTTGAATATGCTTACTAACTTCATAAATACATGTACTTGATGTCTAGATTAATAATATACATGATAATACATAAATATATTTTTCCTACACTTCACTCTCATTTACAACTAGATCAAGAGTTTCATTCTCTCTTTCTCTCTAGCATATACACGGCAACAACAAAGAGGAGGCAAGACCAAAATATTTTTCCAAGATCTAGTAATTTAGCAAGCTTAGATTGTTTACCTTTTTGAGTTTTGAAAGATAAACTCAAGGTTTACTTAAGTATTTCTCATCAAAATCTCCTTAATCTTTCAAGTAAGTATATGAATCTAATTTTTTATAATTTTACCAAGTTTATACAAGATCCATATGATATAAATACTATATCTACATGCATATGCTATTTATACCATTTTATTTTACAAACTTTAACTTTCAAAGCCTAGAAAGTGATTATAGTTAGATCCTTGTTAGATCTACTTGGTTTATGATGTTTAGGAACCCATGACACCCTAAGAAGGTGTATGGTAGGATTAGACTAGTTTTGTGGTGATTGAAAGTGGTTTGGTTGAAGTTGGAACAAGTTTGAAACTAGGAAAATGATTTTGGAAAATATATATTTACCTACTGTCACCATTTTTAAAACGCGGGAAACTCAGTAGGTTATGGGTAAATTTTAACCAAAGATTTAGAAAATAATTTTAAAAACGAAACTTTTGGCGAAAGAACGGACTAAAACGAGCTTATAACGAAGGAGATATGATTTTTGTAAATTTAACGACGAAAACTATTTTTTCTGAAAAACTGCATGCTGTTTGACAGTTTTCGACAGGTAAATAGAGACGTTAGACGTAACCTAGAGGAGCCGAGCTATCGAAAATATATTAGTATATACTAAAACGAATCCGTGGATATAAAGAACGAGTCAAATAAGCTTAAAACGACCAAGTTATATACGTTTTAAAATTGTCAAAACTATATGTATATATTTTGTCACTACTAGAAAATAATATAACTACGTACTAAATGATATATTTTCTAGATTCTTATTCAAGGAGTTTATTATTTTTTTACTAACGAAGTACGTACGACTCAAGGTTTATTACGCAACTACTAGACATTATTTTAAGGTTTTCGAGACGAGGAATATAACACTAACATTTTTATACGATATATTACGACAAGTTTTTATAACTCTATTTGGACTTATTTTTCCTAAATATGGAAAGTATTTTATTTGACAATAACTAGTATTTCCAAGTTATGAGTGGTATAGGTATCATGTGCATGTGCATTCATTACATCACGGCATGATCTAAATTAGATCACAATTATTCATTTATGTTGCGGCTAGTGTTCGCGCCTCATTGTCCTGACTACTTTACCATCATTGTACCATCTTTGTACCATCATTTCGAGGTGAGTTCTCATAGCCCCGTTTTAATTACTTATTTGATTTCAAATCCCACGGGGGATAATACATTGCACAATTATTTTTGTACATGCCCAAGTATTAACTTCCTTACATTGCTTAAGTTGCTAGTACTACCACTTCAAGTCCCCTTTATTATCGTGGACTGTTAATTATATTGCCAAGCGAGAGTGAATGAATAGATCTATTGAGGGTGACTCCTCCATTCGTGTTTGGGTTGCTCCATAAGGAAAACGAATGCATTTCATGTCTAATATTTGAGTGACTGGTAACCACTCCTTTGGGGCCAATTTTAGTACGTCTAGCTTCGTGGCCATGAGCTTAAGAAACAATGTAGCATTTTTGACATTTTTGTCGGTTTACTTTATACTTGTGGTTTATGTATATACGATTTACCTATAAACCTATGATTATTCACCAACATTCGTGTTGACCGTTTTTCGCAATGTATTTCTCAGGTTATTAAGGTAGCTCATGTTGCATACATTTGGACCTTCATGGAGTCGCGGAGTCGACGCGTCTCACCTTATATTTTCTGCACTTATGAAACGTTTGATCTTGTTGAACTTATTTTATCTAAATTGGCAACATCTTTTGGGACCTAAGTTTTGTAAACTCTGAATGTTTTAATGATCAAACGATGTATTTTTTCAAACGACACTTTAGGTCGTTCAATATGATTGTAACTGTGGTGCTATGACAGTCACCCCCAGGTATTCCATTCCGCTGCCATTCAGGTATTTTGGGGGTGTGACAGAGATAATGGGTGTTTGGTTTAATGTAAACTAAGAAAAGGTTCTGCAGGTCGGTGGATATGGCAGAACCAAAAAGAGGATTCCGCCCGTTATGGCTGAGGGTTCCGCCGACACTGCTGAGAAAAAGACTTATTGATTTGTTTTGATTTTTGTGATTTTTATCTAATGTCTAGAACTACAATGTAGGTTCCATGAGTCCTAAGCCTAGCCTAAGAAGGTTAAAAGGTTCTCGTTTAAGAGGTTTTGTGAGAATGTCGGCTATGTTGTCTTCGGAAGAAACTTTCTTAATTGAGATGTTTCCTTTTTGAACGTTATCACGAAGGAAATGATGACGGATTTCAATATGTTTGGTACGAGCATGTTGAACTAGATTTTTGCTAAGATCAATGGCTCCTTTGTTGTCACAAAGAATGGTGATGTCATTAAGTTGAATTTCGTAGTCGACAAGAGCTTGCTTCATCCAAAGAGCTTGTTGACATGCCTTTCCGGCCGAAACGTATTCGGCTTCCATTGTTGAGATAGCAAGAGCCATTTGCTTCTTAGAGAACCATGAGGTGAGGCAATGTCCAACAAAAGTACAAATACCACTTGTACTTTTTCTATCAACATAGTCACCTGGCATGATCCAAGTTGGCATACACTATGGTGTCTATTCCCGTTCCTTTGGGATACCATAAACCTAAATGTGTAGTGCCCTTAATATATCTAAAAATCCTTTTAACGGCTTCGAGATGAGTTGTCTTAGGATCTTCTTGAAAACGAGCACATAGACAAACACTAAACATAATGTTGGGTCTACTAGCCGTTAGGTAAAGTAGACTTCCAATCATACCTCTATATTTAGTGCTATCTACGGATTCACTTTCCTCATCCTTGGTGAGTTTTGTTTCCGTGGACATGGGTGTTTTGATTGGTTTCAAATCTTCTAATCCAAATTTCTTAAGCATGTCCTTAATATATTAAAATTGGTTAAAGAAGATACCATCTTCTAGTTGTTTAATTTGGAGTCCTAGGAAAAAGTTGAGTTCCCCCATCATACTCATTTCAAACTCGTCATGCATGATTTTTGAGAAATCTACGCATAATTCTTGACAAGTTGATCCGAATATAATGTCATCAACATAGATTTGGACTATGATAATATGTGAACCTTTCTTCTTAGTGAAGAGAGTATTATCAACTAAGCCCATGGTATACTTATGGTCAACTAGGAAGGTTTTAAGTCGATCATACCATGCTTTTGGAGCTTGCTTAAGTCCGTAAAGAGCCTTTTTAAGTTTGTAAACATGATTAGGTTTTTCAAAATCAATGAAGCCCGGTGGTTGAGCAACATACACTTCTTCATTTATAACCCCATTTAAGAACGCACTTTTGACTCCATTTGAAAGAGTTTAAAATTGTGTGCACATGCATATTCAAGTAAGATTCTAATTTACTCGAGCCTAGCAACCGGAGTAAAAGTTTCATCGTAGTCAATGCCTTCTTGTTGATTATATCCTTGTGCTACAAGCCTAGCTTGGTTTCTAGACACAATTCCATTTTCATCCATTTTATTACGAAAAACCAATTTTGTTCCAATTATTGTTTGACTCCTTGGCTGAGGAACTAATGTCCATACATCATTCCTAACAAATTGGTTTAACTCTTCTTGCATGGCTATTACCCAAGACTCATCATTTATGGCTTCGTTAATGTTTTTCGGTTCAATGGTTGACATGAAACAAAAGTCGTTACTTTCATTTTGGGATTTAGATCTTAGTGTTCTCTCATTAATTTTTCCTATGACATTATCTAATGGATGACTTTTGGATTGTTTAACATTGATAATTTCTTTGCTTAATGGTTCATTTTCCTTGTCATTTTCTAAGATCACTTGATTTTCAATAGCTTGACTTTCAACTAAGTCATCATCTACCAAAGGTGATGTCTTAGAGGGAGGTGGAATCTTGTCGAATGTTACGTTCAACGATTCCTCGACTCTTAAGGTTTCTTTGTTTAAAACAATGTAAGCTTTACTATTTTGTGAATATCCAAGAAATACACCTTCATAAGACTTTGGGTCAAATTTAGTGAGGTAGTCCTTGGTGTTAAGAATAAAGCATTTACTCCCAAACACTCTAAAGTATCCTAATGTAGGCTTTTTACCTTTATATAATTCATAAGGAGTTTTATTCAAAAATGGTCTAATTAAGACCCGATTTAAAATGTACGTTGATGTGTCAACGGCGTTACACCAAAACTTTTGTGGAATGTTTTGTTCATTAAGCATTGTTCTACTCATATCTTGCAAAGTCCGGTTTTTACGTTCTACTACACCATTAGATTGAGGAGTGCGTGGAGCCGAAACGTTATGAGTAATACCATTTTTATCACAAAAGTTTCCAAATTGAAATTCATTATCAAATTCACGATCGTGATCCGTTATAATAGACACAATACTAGACCCTACTTGATTTTGAATTTTCTTACTTAGAATCTCAAATTTATCAAAAGCTTCATTTTTACTTTTCAAAAATTTTGTCCAAGTATATCTTGAGTAATCATCTACTATGACCAAAGTATAGAAGTTACCTCCATAACTTTGTATAGCAGATGGACCGAACAAATCCATATACAAAAGTTCTAGACACCTAGATGTAGAAACCAAGTTTTTAGCCTTATGGCTACTATGGACTTGTTTACCGACTTTGCAAGCGTCACAAAAGTGTTGGTCATATTTCAACTTAGGTAGGTTTCGAACTAGGTCTTTAGAGGAGAGGTTTTGTATAAGTCTCGTGTTAGCGTGTCCTAAACGGCTATGCCATAAAGTTGAAGATTCATCTAATGAAGTAAGACAAAGTTTGTCTCTAGAAGTTTGATCCAACTTCATGACATACACATTGTTCTTAAGAACACATTTGCCTATGGTTATACCATCTTTAAGTATTTTACTTCCATTTTCACTGAAAAGGACATCATACTTATTACGGCAAAGTTGACTAATACTTAGAAGATTAAAACCTAAGTTATCAACATGAGCTACATCATCTATAAAAAGAGAGTCATGAGAGATCGTACCTTTTCCGATGATTTTGCTCTTAGCTTTACTACCAAACGTAACGTTACCTCCATCACATTTGTGATAAGTTGAGAAGAGGCTTTTGTTACCCGTCGTGTGCCTTGAACAACCGCTATCTTTAATCCATTCATCCGGTTCCAAACATACTTTGAGGCACACCTACTTTACAAAAAACACTCAAACATTTGGTCCCCAATTTCTCATGGGTCCATTTTGGTTAAGCATACCATTAACTTGATCCAAGTATGAAAATAGAACATAAGGGTTCCATGACATGTAATTTGGAGTTTGGTAATGTCCAGGAGTGTTTGGTTCCAAACATGTTGGTAGTTTGGTCGTGTGTTGTAGTTACTCTTTGGAAAGGGGCGTTGGGAATTAGAGTCTTAGGTCTCGGTTGAGTAGTTCTAGTTCTAAATTTGTTTTTACTAAGTCCTACTCTAGTTTTAATAACAGGTTTTGTTTCATTTTTATATGTGACTTTAACAAATTTTGAACGATCCGACATGGCAGTTGTCACTGCTGTTGCAGACCCGGCGGAACCTTTGGGTTCAATGGGTGAAACCCTATTTTGGGTTCCGTCTGTTCCGCTGGCTGCTGTAGCATTTTTGTTAGTTTCTTGTGCTTTCTTTTCTTGTTTCGTTTGACTCTTCGAAGTTCTAGTTTCATGAAACCTAGTCCTGTTTTATCAAATGGTGACTTTTGAAGTTTCATAATTTCATCCGCACAAGAAATACTTTTATCGAACTTCTTAAACTTTGTGGTTTGTTTTATTAGATCATCTTGAGTAATTCTAAGTTTCTCAATTTCGAGTTCAAGCTCTTCACATGATTTGCACGATGTGTCAATACCTTTACTCTTTTCTAATCTCTTAGCTTTTTCTTTTAACTCATAAACTTCATTTTCTAAAAACTCCTTTTTAGTTTTCAAAAGTTTATTTTTGTTTATGATTTTTAAGCTTAATTCACAAAGTTTGTTATATTCTTTTTGTAAGATGTCATCATCAATAGAAGAGTAAGATGAGTCGGAGAGTACCTCATTTGAGTCGTGAGCCATGAGAGCAATTTCATCATTCTTCGGCTCATCATCATCTTCTTCATAGTCACTCCAAGCACCACCCACAAAAGCTTGTTGAGACTTGCTTTTGGGTGGTTTTGGACATTCTCCTATGAGATGACTTGTGTCTCCACACCTAAAGCATTTCCTTTCAACCTTTCTTTTCCTATCATCACGATCTTTTCGGAAGGTTTTCTTGTCATCTTTAGGTTGCCTTACAAACTTCTCTCGTCTACGAAAGAACTTCTTGAAGTCTCTAACGGCCATGGCATATTCTTCATCATCATTATCCGAACTAGATTCTTCATCATCACTTGATTGGACTCTAGCTTTCAAGGCAATGGACTTAACCTTTTCTTTCTTGCCTTTAACTATTTTCGAATCTTTTTCCATTACCATTTCATGAACTTTGAGGTTTCCAATTAGCTCGTCAAGTGACATAAGATCCTTGGATTCTTCAATTGCCGTTACTTTTGCTCTCCACTTCGGATGGAGTGCTCTAAGGAATATCCTGACAAAATTCTTGCTACAAAAAGATTCATCAAGTGCTTTAAGTGAAGTAATAATAGTGTTAAACCTAGCAAATGCACTATCAATAGTCTCATCTTCGGGAATAGCAAATTGTTCATATTGTTGAACAAGAAGATCAATTTTGTTATCATGAACTTGTGAGTTTCCTTGATGAGTAACTATTAAAGATTGCCAAATTTCTTTGGCGGTCTTACACATAAAGACTCTTTCATATTCTTTCTTAGGCAAAGCATTGTAAAGCATCATTTTAGCTTCGTTATTTTTAGCAATTAATTTCTTTTGATCTTCATATTTACTATTCGTAACTATATTATCACAATAAATGATTATATACCATAAATCTATATCTTTAGATTTCACGTAAGTTTCAAATCGGTTTTTCCAATATATAAAACCATTTGCTTCAAAAAGTGGTGGCTTTGCATAGATTGCCCTTCTTTGTAATTTTCAAAATCCATGGATCGTTTCAAATTTTAAAACACAATATATTTTAAAAGCTTGAGTAACGTAGCTCTTGATGCCAATTGTAGAAAACTAGAAGGGGGGTTGAATAATTTTACCGGTTTTTCGTTTAATTATCTTTTGAAACTTTCCGTTTAATCAAAAATATGAACACAAAGACAATATATAACATGCAAGTATAAAGAAAGAAATGATCAAACCACAACACGAGTATTTATCGTAGTTCGGCTACAAGGACTCTTTTTCACTAGTCAACAAGCTCCTTTCACCGGCAGAGAAAACCTTACACGTCGCTTACACGATTACCGACACTAAGCTAGATGTCGAGTTCTTTTACAAGGGTACAACCACTCCAGTTAGTTCTTTTACAAGGGTACAAAAACTCCCGTCACACTATGTATTTTAAGGCCTAAAATACTAACCGGTCACAACTGAAAACACACAATCAAATGAAGTGTAAACTGCACAAAGTATACACGATGCTAAGCTAACAAGTCTTGCTACGTTGTGTTGAATACTTGTAACTTTATATGAACTTGTGAACTTCTTTGCTACAAAAGAAACTTCACATCAAAATGAAATGTTAAGTGGTTAGATGAATGATATGAATGTATGTGTGTGAAATGTAATGAGAAGTGATAAAGCCAAAATTCTAACAAATAGCTTGGTATTTATAGCAAAACCTTCTGCAGGTCTGACGGATACGGCGGAACCCTCAGATGGGTTCCGCCCGTGTACCTCCAGGGTTCCGCCGGGCTGACAGAAGGTTTTGCAATAAATCTTTCCAAACCAACCAAGGTCACATCAACTTATTTCTAGTCAAACACACATTGAATCAATTTAGAATGCTTCCAAAAATGTGTAAGAGTTTATGGTAAGTCAAACACACAAACTTACCATAAATGCATGATGTGATGTTAACATTTTTCTATTTTAAGAAATATAAAAAGTGTTGTGTTTTATATGAAATGTAAATGTAGCAAATGTCTAATTATGCAAGGCTTTAAACTAAAATTATGTTTTACTAGAAACTAAAGTTTACACTTTGTCGTTAACAAAACTTAGCAAAGATCGTAAAATATAAATAACGTTTTTAGGCGATATTTGTATTAACAATATTGTCACTTTCCATATGGGTTCCTCCAATTTTTTCAACATGTTTTTCTTGCTCGATGTAATCCATCCAACTTATGACAAAATCTTTTACTTAACCTTGGAGCATAAAAAGGATGCTTAAAGAAGTGTTTGGTTAGTATACACTTGCAAGATGTGTATCATCTGAAATTAGGTAATTAGTTCTGATTATGCTCATTCTTATGGTTCTCATGAGAAATTGAATCAATATGTAGGTGATTGGAGTTGTTGTGTACCTTTTGATCATCAACTTTTGGAGCTTCGGTAAATTGGAAAGCTGGTGTATACACACATATGGTAGCAAATCTGTATTATAGGCTCTTGATTCGAGTAAAATTCATTGTGGTAATATTTGGACAAAGAATCTGCTCCGGCCTTCTCATGGTCTTCACCCCCAACAGGTTATTCTTTTCCTTTGTATTTATTTGCTTCATGATTAAGTTTAATTAGTGCCTGTTTGAAATTGCTTCTTTGAAAATGCTTATCCTCTTTTTAAATTAATCCGTAAGTATATACAATCTACTTATTTTAGTAATTATTTGATCTAAAATAAGTAGATAAAGAGTTTAGAATTTTCTTTAAACACACATATCTGTTAAATATGCAGTCCAAAACACCCTCTTATTAAAATTTAGGCAAAGAGATTTGTTTATCTGTTATCGTCTTTGTTGTGCAGGCCTTTAGCATTGGATATTTGGTGTTGCTGTATTATATCGAAAGAGAAAGAGGCAGACTGGTAAGTGGGTAAGTTTTGCTATAAGACCTGCAATATAAATGTTGAAATATTAAATATTTTAAATCTATATGGCAATTGCAGGTTCCTTCAACTCTTGCACGCGGCTTATAAAAACATGATTAGTGGAACATAGATGTTCCAGTACATCCTTGAATGGACTGACTATTAGGTACTTCCTGACCCGTGCTTACTCATATTGCTAACTAATAAATAAATTGGTATGTGAGTGCATATTTGGTGGTAAGTCATGTATGAGTATCAACCATATTATGTATCAGCATGAATAAAGTTTAAACCGTCTACATTTATCACTACAATGTTGAATTATAACTCTTTGTAAATTAAAGGTTGTTATTATTCTTTATAGTATATTAGCATGAATAAAGTTTAAACCGACACCCATATAAATATTTTGTAACAGAATATTTAATTTTTGCGTGGTTATAGTAAAGGTCTAAAAATCATGTGTAAGGATCAATTTGAAGAGATGATCTTGTGTTAAAATTTTTGAGACATAAAGAGTTTGATCGCAGCTGTTGATCGGTTTGAACCAGGAAGAAAACCTCTTAAGAGGTTTTTTGTGTTAGTATTTGTATTTGTTCTCACTTCCCGGAATGTGTCATAGAGGTAGCAAAATGAACGGGTCAGGTGGGTAGGGTAATGGGTTTGGGTCAAAATGGGTAGTTCTTTAGTATGAGTTTAAATGTGTCAAACTTGCCATCTCCACAGCTCAATCATCTATTATATTATAAGTCTGCTAAAAGTAAATTTTTGGTATTTATAACGAACAAACTCATTGCTTATAGAAAATTTCTAATGTATGGATCAGGTTTATACATGGATTACTGCAGGTATCTATAGGTGATTTCCAACCGATTTTGACCAAGTACCAGATCTATTTATGTCTGAAACTAATGGCAAGATGTCTTAGCAATCTAGATGGAATAACTTTAGAATTACTGCATTCACTTTTTTCCTATTTGTGATCAGGTTAACATATTTATGATTATGTAAAAAAAAATGATTAGTTGATCTAACATATTCCCCATTATTGGCAAATGGGTCGTCAAAGCCTTTTCAGTATCTGTTTGTCACGAATAAATTTTTCATGTTATGGATCTATCCTGAGCTAAGTGAGGAGACTAATGTGAATGAGTGTTGTAGTTGGTGCAAATTGTATTGAAGATGAAGCACATGTTTAAAAGTTCAAGTTTGGTCAAGTTTTAACACAAAACCAAGTCTTTCAGTTTTAGTTGTTTCATGTTCAATGCTACTTTCAATAGATTAAGTTCGTTATGTTTTAAGCAACGTTCAGTAGCTTCACATCAAGAGTTCTATATGTAAAATTTGCATGACCTGTTGCCTCAATTATATGTAACTTCAAATTGATATCAATGAATACAACATTTCTTTTTCCAAATAAAAGTAATAAATATAATAATAATTGGCATCTCGGTTATTTTAAGGTTATTTGTATTTTTGAACTTAGAATTCAAAGGTTATTTGTTGATCAAGCTTTATCCATCTAAGTGAATATATTATGATAACTAATTTGATAGTGCTATTATAGTACTACTAGGATGCTAAAATATGATCCAATTGCAACAAAGTTGCATGTAAAACAATATCAACTGACAAGTACATGGATTTTCATTTACTATGAACTCAAGTAACATTCTGTATAATGTATAATTAGACAACGCAAAATTTAATATGTATTTATCTTATTAGCAGATTGCAATGTTTACTAATAGACCTATTTCATTTATTCGTTGTAATTTTTTAAATTCACCAATCATAGCTTTGGGTATAATTTTAGGTTTAGGTTTTTAGGCATACAATTTTTTTTTTTTTTTTTTTATATTATAAAAAATTATGAATCACAACCTACTTTTGCTATCATTTTCTATGAGCTATTAGGTGTTCACGGAATGGACGTTTGCTATTAACTTAATTAGAGCTCACATACGTCATTTGCTATTCAAGACCATCAAATTTGGAGACAAGAATGCATGGACGTTTATTATTTTAATTGTTACAAACTCAATTGTTAATCGAATAATTCACTTATCATCTCATTATTTCTCATATATATTAATGAATATGTTTACGTTGATTGTTTTCTTATTTTATTCACACATATAATTTCTTACAAAAATATTTCTTTAAAATTTCCCGCAATTCACAAGGATTGGGTTTTGAATCGATAGGCGCTCACACACATCATTTTATGTTCAAGTCAATATAATTTAGATTCGCCAACGCTATATTTGTAAATCGATTGGCGCTCACATACATCTTTTACTACTCAACACAATAAATTTTCGAGACCCCAAGCTTCGACGTTTGTTAGTATAATTGTAATATAAGCAATTTCTTATCTTATAATGGACGCATTGTCTTATTCTTTATTTCATATTTTAAATGGAACAAATTTACGTTATTACTTTTCTTATTATTTCATTTCTCTATTTCTTTAAAAAAGTACCCGGTGTCAACGGGTCTTCTAAGCTAGTTTATATATAAACATATCAATATATTGGTTGTAGTTTATAAATTCACGAGTTGGGTACCCGCGCGTTGCTGCGGAATTCTTTTGTTGTCGTTAGCTAATTAATGTGAAGTTAGTTACCTAGGACTGACTTTTCAATTGATGTATAACATGAAGGACCATTTACGTAAATTATTTGAGGACTAAATTTGCAATGAACCACTGAGATGAAGGACAAAGTGCATACAAATTTTTTTAGAAAATGTTAAAGATAACGGTCGTTAGTTAACAACCGTTAAATAACTAACGACCGTTAATACTAAAAAAAAATAAAAAAAAATAAATATACTGTAGCAAGCACTGTAGCAAACGCTTGCTACAGTAACATCTTGGGTTTTAGTATATATATAATTAACCTTAGAGCAATGCTGCGATGGTTACATCTTACTTTTTTATTCGTACTTGTACAAACTATTGGTTAGAGTTTAGCTTGTCTGTGTTCGTTTTTTCTATTAATAGCCTTTATACGAGATATTGGAGTCAAAACCTTAGAAATATGTAACATGTTCAAAACACCCTTTATAACTTTACACAATGATAGAGGAAATGGTGTGGTTATTACTCGTAAGATATATAATTGATCTGGTGAACTAAAAACAATTTATTCGTAACTAGAAATCGCACAAAGCGACGGTATATAACGGCAAATAATTATACTTGTAACTTATGGTTCTGGTGTCTCTTGATTTCAACACTTACGGGTTCAATTTGACATCATTTTTTTTTTTTATTCTTTTCCATGCAGCACAAACTTATTACGATAAACTAGAACGGTACCCGCGCAATGCGACGGCGGGTATTGTGTGATTCTTTGCGTTATTTGGTTACACGTTTAATTGTTTTCATGCTTTATAAGTAGATATATTAGAGATGGTTAAGCCAAATAAATTTTAGTTTGAACAACCAACCGCTTCCTAACAAACTTGCTTCCTAACAAATTAATTTTGAAATCTTTCCATAATAAGCAAGAAGAAAGTCTGAATTTTAAGCATTTCTAATTATAGAATAGTCCCAAATGCATTATATAGTAGTACTAGCTTAGAAAACCCGTTGACACCGGGTACTTTTTTAAAGAAATAGAGAAATGAGATGATAAAAAATGTAATAACGTAAATTTGTTCCATTTAAAATATGAAACAAAAAATGAGACAGTGCGTCCATTATAAGATAAGAAATTGCTTATGTTACAATTACACTAACAAACGTCCAAGTTTAGGGTCTCCAAAATTTATTGTGTTGTGTAGCAAAATTTATTTGTCGAGAAAAGCATAACAAATCATGTAAGCGATAATGCTAACTTTGTCATAAGAAATGATTCATTAAAAACTTGAGTGTGAATAAAGTAATAAACAACAACGAAAGTAAATAGATTCTATTACTTTTAAAAAGGAATAAAAATCAGAAGTCAATGATATAATAAACAATTTGTTATGTAACTATTAAAATAACAAACGTGTGTGTATAGTCTTCTCCAACTTCGATAGTCTTGAAGCGTAAAGGTGTTCATTCAACTTCAAACACTTGAGTAGCTAATGTTTATCCCTGTGAACACCTAAAAAGTAAAAAGAAAAAACAAAAGTCAAACTAAAAAGAATTTTTTGATAAGAGTATTTGTAAAGTTAAAAAATAATAAAAAAATGTCATTTTTGTAGTTGTAATATTTAACATTGATCATAAATATTTAAGTACTTCGTAGACAACGTGAAATGCATTTCGAGATATTACTATATGCATTAGTGATTTACCACTCCTATTGTTTTAGGTCATTTGAGAGACTTTTATTTCTTATATTACAAACCATGATACCATTTTGTCATTATTTATTTATTTCTTATCACAAGATTTACATCATAGTACATTATTTTACTACCATTTAATTGCAGTTCAGCAATTTGATGTTCATCTTAATAAAAAGGGACTTGATTGACACACTCAAAAAAATGATTAGGACACTAAATGTACAAACAGTTAAAGCAGTTTATATTTACAGTACAACTATTTAATGCACTGTTTGAAGTGTCCCAATCAAATATGGGAGCGTGCAAATCATCTCCCTAATAAAAAACCTCCAGATTTAATGAATAAGAAACGGTTGCAAAGTATATAACAACTGTTGGTTACAAAACTACTAATAGCATAACATATAACCTTAATGAAAGTTCATCATACTCGTCAATGGGAATTTGAAAAACCTAAACTATGCCAAGAGGACACAAAGTGTTGGCCAATTTCACCAAAACATTTAAGTTGCTTCCTACATCAAGATTGATATTAAAATTATCAACCATTGTTAGCTCATTTAGAATGATCATTTAAAGCATCTTATATTAAAAATCAATATATAATATTGTTAGCTCATTTAAAATTATCATTAGTTACCAATATTAGGAACAACTAAACTCAACCCGTCATCTAAGTTGCTTCCTACATCAAGATTGATATTAAAATTATCAACCATTGGCTAAATGTTAACGTCTACCATCTAAATAAAACCAGTTAGTTGCTTCACCACATGCACTTAAATTGCAACGTACATAACCCGTTACTGTTCTCATAACATGCTCAAGTCGAGATTCATGAACATAAGGCTGTAAAATAACAAAATAAAATAAATACAAACATGTAAGCTTATTCACACATAAGCTATTAATATAATCAGCCATACCAAGTAGCCAATATAATTACGCTTTCAATAATTACTTTAAACCTTATAAGTTTAATGCTAAGCAGGGATAAGTCACCATCAATCCTAACCTATCTTCTTTTAGTGCACCCCGGGTCTTTTTATTTTCTTTGGAAAGCATTATATCATATTTGAATACAAACTAAAAGCTAAAAAAAAAATCAGTAATAAAAACTTGCATTACTGAAATATGATCTGCAAACACCAAACAAAGAAGATGTACAGGCAACCAAATAGAATTAAGATAAAGGCTTACTGTTAGATGTCCTTTTAAATAAACACCGCAAAGAAACCTTATGGTTTGATACTTATATTAGTCTCTCATCAACCAAACTGAAACCCTTTTGGCTTGCTGAAGGGGATAGTTTTGCACCGTACATGAGTCTTGCATCATCAAATTTCCTGTTAGGGTTCAAAAAAATAAATAAAATAAAATAACAATTAACCGACATGTCAAACAATGAAATCATATGATTCAAAGGTTCAGAGAGAAACTGTTATATGTCATTCTTGGCACATTTCATCTAAAGGGAACTAAAAAAAGTAGTAAAAATAAAAAAATATGCTAAAGGGAGCAAATATAAGATCCAATCTAATCAAACATGCTAAAAGGATCAGGTTCATACTCATTTTCTTATTTAAAGAAACTATTATATACATGCATAATTGTCTAAAATGAGAAATTGAGAGCATAGAATCAGTCTCAAAATCTTACATATAACATCAAAAACATAGAAAAGTTTTTTAGTTGCAAGCTTCTACAACCACCACCACAGTCGCCATTGTGTTCAGCCCTCACCTGTATTTAAATCCCAAACATAATCAGTGTTAACAAAACATAAGATAAAATCACAATCATTCTAAATAAGAATCAAAAGTATATATAAAAATCAAAGTATTGATAAAATAAAAGGAAAGCAAAAAATAATAATAATAACACAATACTTAACAATTAGTAGAATCCCCAATTCTCTTTTAGGGTTCTTATAAATCACGAACGTATTATAATTGAATCGAAACATAATCAAAGAAAAGCATAGTATAATTGAGTCGTAACAAAACAATTGTAATATGAAACTATTAAAGCAAAACACAAAATGTATTCTAAATGATTCTTTATCTTACCAGAACACATAGGATTAACATGATTAGTGATTTAGTGGTGAAGGCAGCATCACTGTTATGAATTAAAAAAGAAAAAGAAAAAAAGTAAAGTAAAACCAATGATTTAGTATTAAATTTAATTGTTGAATTGAAACTGAAAAGTGAATACCGAAAATTGAATACCGATTTACAACGGGAGGAGCGTAGAAGATTTTGAATTGGTGGGATTTTGATCTGCTATTATGGTTTGATATACAAATGGTTTGAATTAAGCGTATTGAAGAAGTTTTAGTCTTTTATTGCATTTAAATGTGGATCCGAATTTGGAGAATGAAGTGAAACCGAAAGTTTGACTTAGTATTTGAGTTAATGCTCTCTTTTTTTTTTTTTTTTAAATGTACTTAGTTATGTTGTACAATTTACCTTAAATATTGAAGTCCACATCACAGCATTAAACCAATTTTTAATGCACCGTGCTTAGAAGGGCTTGTACAAAAGCTTATTTTATTATATAAAATAGATAGATATAGATATTAGTAATTATTATTATTATTATTATTATTATTATTATTATTATTATTATTATTTTTCTGTGGTTACACATTTATTTCCCATTAAATCACTTATTTGATCATCAATGCGAAGGTTACAACTTTTGAGGTTACAAGTATTGATCAATTTTTGAAATCCTTCTATAATAAGAAATGTTTTTTGTCTTAATTTTTTTAAGACTTCTATAATTAGAATGTCCTAAATGGATTATATAGTACTCCCTCCGTCCCATATTAAATGTCCACTTTTGACTTTTCGAGTCTTTTTTCTTCAACTTTGATCTTAAATATTTTTATTTGTATTGTATGATACTTGATAAAAATTATGTCAATGAAAACTACATTTAAAACCCAATTCATTTATATATTTTGCATCATGTATTATATATCATAAATAACAATATTTAAGGTCAAAGTTGATAAAACAAGACTTTGAAAATTCAAAGTGGACATTTAATATGTGACGGAGGTGGTAGTATAGATAAAAGATAACAATATACTAACCTCAACATCAACCTTTTTTTGATTATTTAATTTCATCAACTTAACTATGAATTACCACCAGATGAAAAAGAAGGTAATGGTGTTTATATAGTTTATGATTATTTTTTTTGAAAACAATTAAATTTAAAAATTTTCTCTTCTATTTGTGTTTTCTTAAAAAAAAAAAAAAAAAAAAAAAAAAAAAAAAAAAAAAAAAAAAAGTGTTTTAAATGTAGAGGAAATGGTGTGTCTATTACTCGTAAGATATATAAGTGATCTTGTGAACTCAAAACAATTATTCATAATAATGATAACTTATCATAAAAGAACTTATAATATCCATAAACATCTAAAAAGGGAAGAAAAAGAAATGATATATTCGGAGGGTACTTTGGGAAAGTTTGATATAGTTGGATTTAGCTAAGACTAGAAAAACAGAAAATAAAAATGCCTATATTGATTTCAACCGTTAGTCTTGTTAACTAAGGCAAAAAAAATAATAATAATAAAAAATAAAAATAAAATAAAAAATAAAAAGGTTAGAATTTGTTAACCAATCAAAATCTTTTTGTTACACTAAGGCATGCTCTATTGATGAATATTGTAGGGTTACACAGGTTAGGTTGTGATGGCACGGATATAACCAAACAGGGGCCTTATAAACTTCTATATCACTATTTTCTTATAAACTTCTATATCACTATTTTCTGATTGAATGTTTTCAATAATTCTTTGATGAAAATCATCTAAAGTATTTGAATATATCAAAAGGTTTAACAGCAGGAGTTATGAATGATTATGTGAATTATAAAGAGAGTAGATAAATACATTAAAATTTAGAACAAGCATTCTATATATTTTTTATGTTCTGTCATTTCTTTTTTCGCATACTTTTATCTTTTTCTTTTCATGTGATGTTTTTACTTTTAAAGCTCATGACATATTCTTTCTTTTCTTTTAGAATACAACTAGTTATAATGCTCGTGCACGCGCGGGGTTTTTTCTAAATTTTTTTAATAATTTATTATTCTTAATTTTGGGTTTTAATTTGTGTAGTTAGAATTCCCATAAACTTAAGATTTTTTTTTTAAATAAATTTCTTTTATTAAAGAATTAATAAAATCACGCAGTAACTTACATGCTCTTAGTGATCACAAGCTATAATTATGTTAACCATATATCCGTAGTATAAAACCATAAAGCACGAAGTTGGCAAAGTGTAATATATAGAACATTACATGCAAAGCTATAACAGACTAAAGAAAGGCACATATGTTGGCAAATGTCTTGAGCCAAACTGGACCACTGACACTGTTAATCAAGTGTAAGATGCACCATTGCCATAAGCCCAGTATCCCCACAAAGACAACCACGTATACTAAATTTCAAAAGTCACTACAATTTCAACGCATGGTAAAGATGTTTAGCATATACCGCTTTCTGTGAGGTCTTCCATTTCTCTATAATACAGTAATACCCTTAAACAAATACAAATGAGTAGAACTACCGCATCTAACCATGTGCCTTATAACATCAAAAGATTATAATATACTGCGTACATAGTTATGTGTTCTAGAAAACAGATTACTTGAGAGTTTTGTAAGTTGTATGCAATAAGATTTCTATTAGCGGTGGCAACAACCATCAAGGGATGTCTCATTCTAAGTGAATAGAAACAGTTGGGAAAGTTGCTGAGTGTGGACTGGATATGTTGTCCCAGTACCTATAAAAAGATCACAATACATAATAGTAATAGTAATAGTAATAGTAATAGTAATAGTAATAGTAATAGTAATAGTAATAAATAAAATTAAATTAAATTAAATTTAAAAAAAAGGTACAAAAAACTATGGTAAGAGATAGTAAATATTAATCCAAACTATTCAAGAATTAGAAACTAAATGTTGCTGATTACCAGGACAAAAAGAATGCTCTATTAAAGATTCGAAGCAGTCGTAACTCCTAACAGATAAAGCACATAAATCTAAGATAAATAATCCAATATCAGTTTCTTATAATTGGATTTGTGAACAATACAAATATGTACCCTTCTGAAAGAAGAGAGAAGGAAACACAACACTCACCAAAATCTTTACTTCCAACTCAAGACCACCTTTACTCTTATCTTTTATATAAGAAGAAAACTTAGGGTCAAAAAAGGGCAAGGCGCATAATGAGTCAAAAAGGATCCAAAATTTATTTGAGTAACTTTCAGCCCATTTGACCCGTTCTTATTTAGCTACTCTTTTAACCCATCTATGTCCAAAATTGGAACATAATAAGCCATAAGTAAAAAAATCGGAAACTCTGATGAAATCTTTTCAAAGAAAACATTCACCACCACCGCAACAAAATCTAAAAATCACCCGCAAACGCAAGTCTATAAAAAATACACACCTTAGAGTTTTATCCCAACTTCCTGGAACCAAAATGTTCATCTCTAGAATCCAAGCAACCTGAGATACACCTATATCATGCATTGCAACAGTTTGCATTGTACCACCAAATGGCCAAATCTTCACTTGCTTATCACAACCACCAATGAAGACCGTTTGACCCATCATCCTTCCATGTTGAGCACAGAACCTTACAAAAAATACAACAAAAGGTCCAAGAAGAGCACAATAATGTGGATTCATATCAAGGATTTTTGTAGGTCCATAAGTTCAGACGAATGTCGTTGCTGTTGGGCATGAAAACCAGATCTTCAAAACATGTTTATATATCTTCAAAACTAAAGAACAAAGAACAAACCTTATTGTTAATTTAATTACCGTGTGATGGTCTCCAGTCTCCACAGCAATTAACCCAATTCATGTAACTTTCCTCTTTCACATAGAAGTATCAAAACCTGAAATAAAAATCATGAATGTAAAACATAACTTTTTGAAAGACATATACTTATAAATAGTTCATGTGTTTGTAATTTAGGGTCTACCAAATCATAATGTAGTTCCAACTCAATTATTCAATAAAAATAAAAAATTTACACCCAAATAAAAAATGAGATCAACACTTGCAAACCTTAACAAAAATAATTGAAATCTTGTAGATACTCTAACCTGTGGAGAAAAAAAATCTGTAATTCTAGTGTAATTTCATTTAAAACTTAAAGCCACTAATATTATACACTACTAATTTTAGTTGTGAGCCCACTCTAACACAAAATCTGGCTCCCTCTTTCTTTGACTATAAATAAACAAGCACTTCAATACTAAATTTAAATGATAACATTTCGCTACAATTAGCATTCTACTTGTTATACTGGCCAACTTTAATACACATTTATTATTATTATTATTATTATTATTATTATTATTATTATTATTATTATTATTATTATTATTATTTTATCGTTTATAATTAGTGTGTCAATTAGGATTGTCCAACACTATATTGTTTGAGAGATGTAATAGTGTTTTTTTATCTCTCTCACACAAAAATCCAACTATTATAATAAAACGATCACAAAAATTATATGCATTTAAAACACTCCGGGCAACTTTCGACCATTCAACCCAGTTCATTCAAGTATTTCATTTGACCCTTTTTAGATAAAACATCAACCATACTGACCCATTTATAAGTAAATGGGTCCATTATACCACCTCTAATTAACACATATCTTCTATGTCCAACAAAAGTGTTCAACTATCTTTACTATTATCATACTATCCGAGCCCGTATCAAACTATAAACCTTATAAACTAACAATTATCAGGTCCAATGCTATAACTAAAAGGTAATAATGTACTTATAAAAAGAAAATTATGATGTGCAACGACTTACCATTTTTTCAAGTTTCAAAGTATAACATCCACCACCCCATCAATTTTTATGAGTTCAGTTGCAGCCTCCGAGTCACATCCCTACACAGCTACATCCACAAACATAAAACGTCAGAATTTAGATAAATTTCCATTTTTGGAAAAAAAAAATAATAATATAAAGACCAGACCCATTACCCGAAACCTTACTCTGGCCACCAGAATCCTCTCCGGCACTGGCAACATTTTTCGGCGAGTTTGAAGAACCATTTTTCTCATCAAGATTCTTTAACAGATCATCAATTTGCAATAAAGGGTCTAATCTTTTGGCCTTTGTTATAAATTTCAAAGCTTTAACACGATCACCTAACTCTAATGCATCTTTACCAATTTACAAACATTTAAAAGCTTCATCTTTATTACCATCCATGATCAGATTAGTGAAATTGAGCCAAAAGGGTACCTGAATATGTAATTTTTAGATCGAATTATGGTGATTTGATGGATAACCTTGAACTGAAGTGATACCTTGAAACCCTAATTCTGATGGATGAAAATTGGGGAAAATTGTTGGGGAGTGAAATTGTGGTGATTTTGGAAGTGGGTTTGGGTTTGATTGGATTATGATCTGTTAATTTGATGGAATTGGGTTTGTGATTGAAGAATTGTTCCTGACATGGTTTTAGAAAGTTAGGTGTTCATTCTAATGGGTTTTATTACGTATGGTTTTGTTTTTTCTTAATTTTCATATTTGACCCCTAAGTCTTGTAAATTACCCCGCGTTTTAAAAGTTTTAGTTTTTTATAGTTTTAACACATAGATGTTTTAGCTCAGCTTTTCGTAAAAAACGAATTTACATATGCTTTTGCCAAATAAGGAAGTATTTAAGATTTTTTAGTTAAACATATTTAAGAAAAAATAATTATAATAATACAATTATTACCTAATGAGGAAACAATCTTTTTTTTGAAATACAAAAGTCCCCACTTGAGGTTTTGTTTTATTATATAAAAGATTTATCTTATATCTGTTTTTATTTTCTCTCTATCTGTTTTTTATCATTCTCACCAAATATTTGAAAAAATGAATTTATACTTGTCTTTTGAATTTCCAAAAGTTCCCTCTCAAAAATAGAATAAATTTCGTTGAACTGTTGAAGGACTTAAAATATGGGAGCTTTTATGAAAATCAATCACTTTCCAAGAAAAATATTGCACATTTGAGTCTCTTCTTTTCACGCACTTATATCTTTTAAGTATTTTCACTTAAATAAATGATTATATCGTTTTTAGAATCATTTAAATGATCTCACAATATTTGAATTTATCTTTTAAGCTTCTCGATTCAAACCGTGTTTGAACGAAAATGTTTAGAAGCCTTAGCATTGAAGCTCTAAACTTAGAAATCTTTTTGAGGTTTTTATACTCGAGCTTCATTAAAAGATTTCTTTCATTTTAAATTGGATTTTACTATTAAAGGATCAAAATCCGAAATATATTATTAGGCACGGGTTTTGCACTGAGATGTACAAAAAATCACTATAACATCAAATTAGACAACGACTTGTGGTGCCCACCTAAATACGGTGCCAAAAGGTTTACCAAGTTTTGAAAACAATTTGTATCTTATGTCAATTTGATGTAAAGATGTTGAATTTCAAGATGATTTGAAACCCGATGTCTCATTTTGAAATAAAGTTCTTAGAATCAACGGAGATTTATAATTTTTTTTCACTTTTCGCTTTTGAATTATAGAAACTCGGTGTTTCTTTTGGAGTGTTATAACTTTTCAAAGGTTTCCAAGCTGAGTTGAAATTCGGTGTTTCAATTGGTGTTTTAAACCTTAAAAAAGAAGATTTATATTTATTACTGAAACTCGGTGTTTCATTTCGACAATTTGTTTTTAAAATAAATGGAAATCTTTCAATCTTTGAGATAATCAAACAAATTCATTCTTGTTTCTCATTGAAAGCATTTTGGACCGAGAATATTCAAAAGGTTTTAAACGACTTAACTTTGATTTTCACACTTGTTTTACCGGTGTAAAGCGAGATTATGGTGTTTGAAAACCATGATTCTTATCTTTTGAACCACATGAGTTATAAATCTTTTGAGGAGTAAATGTTTCAGAAGATTGTGGTTTCTTAGATACTTCCTACCTTTTTTCAGATAATAGGTTGTAAATTGAGAAACCTTTTCCGAAAACATTTTTGAAGATTACCCGGTAAACCTTTTCTGGAACACTTACTTTTGGTGTTGATGTGTTTGAAACTTGAAATTTATCCTTTTTATGATTAATGTCGCCAAACTTTGCTTTCAAGGCATTGTATGAAATTTTCAAATCATTGTATTCTTTTTGTAAGGGAAGATGATCTTGTGATGCCAATTTTTATCTTAAAGAAGCAATTTGTTTCAAAAATTGATCTTTTTTCGCTTTAGAATCATCAATTTTACGTGCCAATTTGCATTCGAAAGTAACATTTACATGTTCAAGTCTTCCAAAATATGTTTCAAATTTGGACGTTTTCTTTGAAAATTCAATCTTGGCATCCTCAAAATCTTTTTTTTTTTCTTTTTTTTTTTTTTTTTTTTTTTTTTTTTTTTTATTTTGATGTGGTAAAGTCTTTTCTAGCTTAACAATTTTTGTTTCAAGCACAGATTTTTCCTTTTGAAAAAGATCATTTTCTCCCCGATTTCCTTTTCAATATTAAAGCATGAGTTTCGACTATTGAGCTTGGAATGGAAACTTTTTCATTTGTGAAACCTTATATTTTTCATTAATTTCTCAAGTTCGTTATCTTGGTTGAGAGAATCAAAATGGTTTTCAAATTGAACATTTACTTGTTCTAAAAGCTTAAGCTTTTTTGTTAGTTTAGAAATTTGAGTTTTCAAGGATTCATTCTCTGTTTGATTGATGGTTGAACTTTAAGACTCAACTCTTGTACATTTAATTGAATCAAAAAAGTTTTTTTATGTCAATTTCAAATGTTCATTTTCTTTTTGTGATGATGCCAAATTATGTTCTAATTCAATATTTTTAGTTTCAATCTCTTTGAAATCACATGTAAGATCGAGTGAAACATATACTAGACGATTATTGTGGTTTGGGGGTCGAGGGAGATGATTTGATGGTTGTAATTTGTGTAGTTTTAAATTTATAATATACTAAATCCTTTAGACAGTCACCAACACTCACGGGCAATGTATCCATTCGTATAGTATAGTGAGTCAACAAGACCGGATCTTTCGTGAGGATAGATGGATCCTAAATGTCTAACTTATAGTTTTAATAATCGCATGTGATTTAAATCCACCGATTATGTTTTTAAGCTAATTACTAATAAACACAAATAAAATAAAATAAAAGAAACGGTAGTTCTATGAAGAGAAGATCAAGAGAAAAAGGCATGCTTGCCTTGTTAATCCCCTAATTTCATCAATGACATGGTTCTAGTGCAATATTTATCTAGTGTTCTTTGGTGAATAAAAGTTAAAATATGTTACTTGGTTATCAATTTTCCTACTAACTTCTTCCTAAAAGTTGAGTAGGCCCGGTTAGCTCATCTACCCTAACTAATTATCCAAGCATTAAGTGTCACCGCTGATCTATGTAACCTATGTTTTTGTGTGGGTGCCAAACCACTTAACTTTCTTGACAAAGCTTAGAAAACATTGGTTATCGGAAATCGCCAGTGTTGCTACTAAATCTTAAACCCTATTGTCTACCACTTTTAACTAGGTGGCAACCTTGGTTATCAGAATATCGTACATACCATTAAGTTTACTTACCAAGTTAAATTAATGATTCTACAGATGTCTTTCACTTGGTTACCATTTACTAAATAGCTATAATCAACATGTAGTCATGGTCTACGCAAAGGTGTAAGTCTATAACATTACATAAATCATCCAAAACACACATAGAATAAACTAAAGAACATAAGTCATTAAATCAAAGAGGTTCATAACAAGGTAAGCGCAAAAGGCTTAGCCTTCTATAGGAAATGACAAGAAAAGATTATTCAAAGTAAACAAGATAATCAAAATCATATTGAAAAACTAATAATCAATGAATTATGATGTGTAAAACCTTCACTCTTGGTGTCTTCCTTCCTTATGTGGCCTCCCAAAATGAACTACGGTTTCTACTCTTCAGCACTCTCAAGAACTCTCTAAAATATGGGGAATAGGTGTGTATTTATAGGCTAAAAATGCTTGGGCTTGTCAATAGATACACCATATGCCTATGGATAGGCATACGTCGTATGCATCTAAAATAGCATATACGAATCTTCTAGAATTCAGGTCCACATGGCGTATGGTTGAATGGGTCATACGGTGTATGGGCTTTAACACTTGGAAAAATAAGTCATGACGAGAGCTCATATGTCGTATGCAATAAGAATGGCATACGGTGTATGCATCTTCAACTTGGATAAATTGTTAAAGTGATGACATCCGTCGTATGCCTAAGGGGTGGCATACAACATATGTAAATAGATGGAAATACACTTCGTCATACTTTGTTTGGCTCATTTTCCGGTCTTTTCCGCTAGAATTCTCCTTTTGCTCTAGATAAACACTAAAATACAAATTTATAGCAATTAAGTATGATATCCCATCAAAACAAGGAAAAAAAGGAGTAATTATCGAGGGAATTTGGTAGCAAAAACATGTATAAATTATGAGCTATCAAATATCCCCCCACTTGACTTCTACTTGTCCTAAAGTAGACCCTGAATTAAACTTATAAAGATATCTCCTAGTATAACAAGAAGATATGAATCTAAATTTAACCTATTTCTAGTTTATTGCAAAATCGGGCACCTTACGAAAAGGGAAAGAAAAATATCACTCAGTCACTCTAATGCAGGATTTACTGACCTTGTTTTATATTTATAAGTTGCTCGTCTAACTAAGGTCTTCCTAATGCACTATCGAGCAGTGTACCCAGTCGTGTGAGGTATAGCTAAATGGTAAAGCCGAGGTCATCCCAAGAGCTAAGGTGCGGATATTACCTAAGTTTAGTGTCACTAATAAAAAGGGGTTTTAATGATTGATTAATTAATTAACTAAAGAAATGAAATGAGAAAGCAAGTAAATAAGTGAAAGAAATATGGGGAGAATAGTGTTAACCTAATTAATAGTCTTGTTATTAACATGACAAGTTTTCTAAATATGCATCCTATTGTTTCATCTGGGGCTTTAATACGATAGACTCAGATGGTCAAATCACCTATCATATCTTACATCTCGCCCTATTCTCATAACTGTAACATTACAAGAGTACCGCGTAGGGTCTCTTTGCCTACGAAATGCAAGAGTAATTAAGTGCCTCTACTAACTTAGACTAGTCTAATGGGATGCGGGCAGTCACAACTTACATCCCCTATAATTCCTTAAGCAAGTCTATTTAATAGGTGGTCGTTGGGTGGAATTTCCACATGAATGGTGATATTTCTATCACCAAAACACACCCCTATAGCTGGATGCAGTCTTTCGGAACTTACATCCCCTTTAAGGGAACTACCAAACATCATCACTACCGAGACTAGAGTGTCCTAAGACATGCTAAGAAAGTATTCAAATAAAACGATAATAGACACGAGAAAACTAAATCAAGGCAATAACAATTTCATAATAAGGCTAACACCAAAAGGTGTTTAGCCACTCATGCTCATAAATACAGAAAATCAAATGTTTAATATGATAAATGTAAACATGAATTCAATACAAATGGAATGAATGAATAAACTTATGATTATAACGTGAATTCTCCCTTGGAAATGACTTGTATTCGGGTAGAACTTCGTTCCCCTTGCTTCCTAAATTCCTCCTGACTTCTGAGTGGTGAAAAGTGAATGAATAAACTCGGAATTAGGACTGGTATTTATAGGCCCGACTTTACTACGGCGTAGCTCTAGGTTTAGCTACGCCGTAACCTTCGTAAATAATATCTACACCATAGATGGATCATGTGCTACAGACGTAGTTCTTGAATTAGCACTTCTACGGCGTAGTTTTGTTGGGAACTATGCCGTAACTTCTCTTTTTGGCCACGAAAGTTCTTACTGTCTAAAATAGAGACCTATGGCGTAGCTGGAATGAATGCTATGTCCGTAGAAGTCTTTAAGAGATAACTACGCCGTAGTTAAGATGTGGACTACGCCATAGATCATAGATAAGTGTTGACTGGACTTCTGTGAGTGCTACGGCATAGGTAGATGATGCCTCTACGCTGTAGTTAGTGTAAAATCTGCATACTTCAATTATTTGCATATTAATCCTTCCAAATCTGCGTCTTTTCATTCCTAAGCTCATCTTTGCCCTGAAAATAGAATATAACCAAATAAGAGTATATATCCTAACATATTAACACAAAAGATGAGTAATCTAGGGGAAATTAACACTAAAATATCGGCATTATTTGATGTTATCAAATATCCCCCCACTTGAACTCTACTTGCCCTCAAGTAGACCTTATTAGAATAATTCTTAAAGAGATATCTTTCAAGAAACTGGAAAATATTAATTAAAAAATTTCCTATTCTAGAACATATCAAAGCCGAACACCTCACAAAAATGGGAACAAACACTCATTCTCACTCACTAGTCTAAGTGTTAATTTCGGAGTGATCACTCAATGCACAGTCATAGTAAGTATTCTATCATAGGCTTGGTGGTTACATAAATCTCCACCACTAGAGCTAAGGTCAAAACAATTTTTAAAGGCAATATTGGGTGAACATATATAAGGCTATTGGTGCGGTGTCGTTACTAACATACTACGGCAAAGGCGACAAAGGCAATGGTACATGACCGAAATGCCGAGCAAGACACCAATGACTGCTCAATTCCCACACCTAAGGATGATTCACAACTAAAGGGTAGGATAAGACATGGGATGAACAATAATGGTGTAAAATAAAAAATAGAAGCAAATAGTCTTAACCTATAACCAAGTTGCTACCACTTGCCGTTCATCCAAAGCCAAAGCTCCAAGCCGCAAAAATTGGATCATAACAAGTGAATGTACCATTATAGGACGTCATTATGGGCACAACACTTGGTCTTCAAATCATCATAAGTGATCGAGGTGGCCTCCTCGATGCTAAATCTATGGTTCTATATATTTTTGCACCGGAAAAATAAACTATCTACATACTGAATTTTACAATTTTTTTTCATAATAATCACAAGAAATAATAAAAATACATCCCCCCACTTGAGATGAATCATACTTGGAATACTTAGAGGGTCTTGAATGATCTTCAAAGATAGGTCTTCAACGTAAGCATGATTCCTGAGTCTCTTAACTCAAACCGCAAACTAGAGCAAGTGGCAACTTCCCAATCACAAATCAAGACTACACGGTAGGCGAAGGTGAATAGGTGTATCGAAAAATTTATTATATGGGTAAGAAACGAAAGGATATGCTCAAAAGGGTGTAACTAGGGGTATTTTGCACTAAAGATGAGTGCAACAAAAGGGTTTAAACACGGGGGTCGAAAAGTTGATGTGACTTAATCGATAAACGCCAAAATATAGGCTATTTGGGTGATAATCCTAAAATATTGCCTTCTCAAAGAGTTTCTTCCAAATGTGTCAAGTTATCTCAACATACTACTCGTCAATGGTCTCAAAATGATGCAAAGGCCAAGTTCTAAAGTTTACAAACTACCGACACACTCATAATTTGATGGGTTTGGGTAAATCAGGGGAAACTGAAAAGGTTAAACCTCGCCATGGAATTAAAGGGTTAAATGTGCTTGGCTAAGGTCTATTCTAGTTAGGTTCGGAAAAACATGTCAGAATTTTTAAAACGGCATAATTTTTAAAATAAACTAGAAAAATAGGGCAAATAAATGTTCAAGTTAAATTCTACTCCCGCGCACCCCCCCCCCCCCCCCACTTGAAATGTACAAAGTCCCTTTTGTACACAAATAAGCAATAAGAATAAAGGAGATAAGTAGAATTGGAATAAGAACTTCCCTGAAACTTGCTCTTGAAAATGATAGAAGGATCATGTTAGAGAAAAATTGCCTTCGCTTCACCTAATGAGCAAACTTCATGTCCCTGAAATCACTCAACTACTACAAGCATAAAACCTAAAAAGAAAAATAAATGAAAAATAGAAATCATAACTCACTTTCGTAGGAATCACGGTTGCATTTAGCATATGCAACAAGCCTTTTAAACCGCTTGGTGTCCCAAGTGGACGGGTGAAGTCTTGTGAGGGTTTACAGTGAACACACCCACAAAGTTTATTTAAAACTAATACAAGGTTAAAGTATGTTTATTACAAAAATCTTTTAAATTTATTTGGTACAAGAGAAAACTACGGCGTAGTGCAAATGGGTGCTACACCGTAGGTGGAAAAATCTTAAAGACTGACACCTGGAGGGTGTTATGGCGTAGTTATGGAGTAGGCTACGCCGTAGACTTTTCCTGGGGGAAATTCTTGGAGTAAAAACTCCAATATAGCTCATCCAACGTCTACCCCTTCTCTTTTACCTGCAAAAATGATTAGAACAAAATATACAAAACCCAACTACACTAAAAAAATGGAAAAACAAAGGATAATTCGGGTTGTCTCCCGAAAGAGCACTTTTGTTTATTATCGAGTCTTTAAGTTAGACTCACTGTCGCGTCAACCGTGTTGCTTTTGGACTTGCCCAAGCTCGTCCATCTCCTTTATAAGGTTGTGCTGTGACAAATGGTAATTTTATAAGCTAATTTAATAATAAATTTCTATTTATAATTGCTATTTTGAGTATTTTATGCGTAACTGCACGTTACTGCATGTTTTTTAGCACTGCTGAACGTTTTTGGGAGCTGTCCCGCACACTGTAGCTTACAGTGTGTACTGAAAAAGTTTATTTTTGTCAGTAAGCGTGAATTATTCTATTCCTGGTAGTTACTGACAAGTTTCGTTAATTACTGAGAGCTTTCTCACATTTTATTGAAAAGGAACGCCGCACGCGCACCGACACTATAGTATATGGTAACAGTCAAATAAACATATTTCTAAGTCAGTAATAACATTTTATTACGTTTTTGACCAAAACGTCGATAAAAACTATATTTTGCGTATACATGTCGAAAAACGTCAAACCGGGACTTTACGGTAACATTTAAGCTTAAACCGACACACGATACACCAACGAGGAGTAAAATTATTTTCCCCCCTCCTCGATTTTGTCTCCTAGCCGGCCATATACTCCTCCCCCACTAGGGGACAACATTTCTCCACTAAGTATGATATTATTGTTATATAATATGTAACTTACTCTAATTATAACACACCCAAAAACTCACACTCATTCATCTCTAAAACTTACCAAGATCATTTTTCCCTACCAACACCATCAAAACCCACGGCCATATACAAGAAATCAAGATCCACAAAATTTTGTTAAGGTTCAAGTTAATTGGACTGCATTTTCAAGTGTTTTGAGTTAATCGGAACGTGTTTTGGGTAAATTTGAAATAATTTGGGTTGTTTTCTTGGTCACCTAGCTCACGTACAAACTCAATCTTTGTAAGCTTTCATCAAAACTTTTCTAATCTTGTTGATTTCATGTTCATTTGATGTCAAATGATATTACCAAATGTTAAATGTATATGTTTTACTAAAATAAAAAAGCTATGGTTTGTTGTATGCATGCATGTAGCTCGACATATATGAAGTTTTCATAGTCATTAGAGTTTCTTGCTTGTGTGGTAAATCTTGTTGCTTGTGGTACTAAATTGATGATAGAAATGAGATTTATGTTAATTACGCGAGTTTAAGTCGATATATACACTTTTATGGTTATATATGCAAATCGGCTAGTATAAAGATTATGAAAATATTGGGGTTTTGAAAAACATAAAATTTTGGCTCAAGTGGTGAATTGGTGGAGATTATGCTTGAAAACTTTAATTGAAATACTTATTGTATAAACCGTAGTTAATTGTATTTAACTAGTAAAAATGCTATTTTTGCTCGAAGTAATTATTTGTGGTCGAATGGAATTATTTTGGGTCGAACCATATGGGTTTTGACCAAAGTTGACTTTTTTGCTTAATAACAAAATTATAAGTGTTTTAGTTTGTTTAATATTAGTACGATACGAAAAATATTAACACTAAAATGAAGTTTTGGGTTAAAATAAATGTTTGGGCCCAAAGGGGTGTTCGATGGCAGTGGGCCGAGCCCAATAAAGTATTTTTACAACTTTGACTTTTTGACCAAAACTCGATATCGAACGTGTTAAATTGATTTTAGAAATATAACGATATATATATCGTAACTGATATCGTACTAAATGGTTTTTGACTAAAATGTGACTATTGAGCTTATTTAATGATTTTCGGCCCAATGTTCATGTCGTATGACAAAAACGAGTTTTGAAATATTTTCCGACTCACTATAAATATTTTCACTTAACGATACGATATATGTACATAAAAACTACTTTGGACTTGTTTTGACGTGTTAATCTCGTTAAGGGTAATAAATTGAATTTTTACCAAACTTTTATAAAAATGTTGACTTTGTTGACTTTTGAACTTAGTTTGGCTAAACGTTGATTTCGTATCGGGATTTATTGCTAATAAGTAAATGTGCCGATAAATATATTTATAACGATAAATATACTTATAACGATTAGTATATATACTACGTACTAACTTTTGCAAACGTAGTTAACAAAACGGTTTATTTGAGGAATTTGCAAACTTGGGAAAAATGAAAACGTTGAATAAATGAATAGGCCATGGACAAATTTTTTAAAAATTATGATACTTAGAGTATTTTACTAAAATACTTGTATTTATTTAGTTTCCTAAATACTAAATGTTTTTATTCCAAATACTTTTATAATTAAAATTATATTATAAATAATAAATAATATTTATAATATAATATTCCTCCACTAACACTATTTTTATATTCATTTCTCAAAACCTATTTAATTAATTTTAAACATTAATTAATTATATACATAATTACCAAACCTTACTTTATATATATATATATATATATATATATATATATATATATATATATATATATATATATATATATATATATATATATATTACTTATGTATTGAAACAATGAGTACAACGCATGGATGTTCCGTCACACGTACTCTCACCATACACTTTCACCACGAGCCATCACCAAAGAGCTTTTATAATAAACTGTTTTTGAAATATATGTTACCACACAACAAGCAAGAAATACGCGAGCACATGATCGCATATAAAACCTTTTTCAGATAAGTCAAACATTTAAACCACGAATATTACGCTAAGACTTACCATACTTATCTAGGTCGCGTGTCGGAGCGGTTGCACTATACTACTTTTGACTAGCAGATTGCTATAATTAAGGTGAGTTTATAGCTCCATTTTCTTATAAGTATTGTTTTATAAACCTTGGGGGTGAGAAACATGCAAAACTGTTTTCATGGACCAAATTGAACTTTTGTTTTTATATACTGGCATGCGGAAAGACCTAAGTTTGTTAGAATCCCATTTTGCCCACTATCATCAACCGTCAATTCCTGCTGAGAAACGCTAATGATATAAATAGATCTATTGTGGGTGACTCCCCCGTTCGGTTTGACCGGGTAGGCAAACACCGACGTATACCATGTCGAATTTATGCCGAGTGTTTGGGGATTAACACTCGGGGGCACCCTTTGTTTATATGCCTTTGGCATGATGTTTGTCTAGTTCGGTTGGATGAGCTTAGTGTTGCATGCGGCATTAGTGTATGCTAGTTGATTTATGTGATGTGGTCCATATGTGCTTGTTTATTTTAAGCCTATGAACTCACCAGCGTTGGCTGACTTTTAGCATGTTTTTCAGGTGTGATTTATGCAAAATGTATGTATCAAACATATACACAAAGTATACGTGAGGAGAATTTACCAATCAACCTTTAGGAAAAAGGAGACTTGTAAAAACTGTGAATACAATATATATATATATATATATATATATATATATATATATATATATATATATATATATATATATATATGTGTGTGTGTGTGTGTGTGTGTGTGTGTGATACCGGGTAAGTGATTACCCGGGTCGTGTCTCAACGAGGTGTGAATGGGCGATATCGTGTGAGATTTGGAGATTAAAATGCTTGTAAGAATGGTTGAGAGAATATTTGGTATTGTGGAATTACGGTAAATTACAAATAACGAACGAAAAATAAAATAAATGCAACTAAACTAGGAATACAAACAAGGAATGAAAATTAAAACTTAAAAACTACTTAAAATCCTAAGGGAATGATAATAGGAAACTAGGGAACCCTAAAACGTAAGGTAGGTTTTAAAACGTAAAAGTTATTTAAATAAAACGCGAGTGCGCAAAATAAAAAGTGATTTTTATGCTACGCTAATCCTACGGGTACAAAAATAATTTTCGTACGTTCTAAAAGATAAAAGTAAATTTTGAGAAAAAGAAAAACATTTTTTTGGCTTTTTATTTTTTTTAATTTGAATTTAAAAAAATAAAAACTAATTAAATGCTAAATAAATAGTAAACCTAATTAATTAAATCTAAGAAAATTCAGATAACTTCTTTGTACTAAAAAGGAACTAAGAAAAATATGAAAGTGAAAAAACAGTTGAAATAAGTAGTTAAATAAGCAAAGCAGAAACTGAACTTACAATAAGCAAAAAGGACAACAATATTATAAAGGCAAAACAATGAAACTTGAACAAAAAGAATGGATAGCACAGGTGGGGTGAGTGTGCAAGGTCTGTATTTGAGAAGGCTGGTGACCAAGGTTCTAATCCTGGCACCAGCTTTTTGAAAACTCTTTTTTTTTTTTTTTTTTTTTTTTTTTTTTTTTGGAATTAGAACCTTTTTGCAAAATTGCTTTATCTAAAAATTTACTAATAAGCTGCTATGAGCTTATTAGCTCAATAGTGATCAAGAGGAATCAAATAACAAGTTTAAATGCACAACCAATGCTCAACTGTTTTAGCCTATAGGCTCAAATAAACTACCACAATTACCTAACAAGCTAACAACAAGTACAAATGCCCTACTTAACCAACAAAAAAAAAAAAAAAAAAAAAAAAAAAAAACTGAAAGCAAAAGCAAATGAGAACTAGCAATTGAATTAAGCTACATATAACTAAAATTTGCAGACCTGATGTAACTTTCACAAGCTGCCCAAAAACTACTGAGAAACTACAATAAAAAAATAATTTCAAAAATGTTAATCAATTAACTGAGCAACCCAACACTGAGCATGACAATTTATAGATCATAAGAGCTTATAACAAGCTCATGAAAAATAAAAAGCTACTACTGAATTGGACAATTTGGGTGAGTCCAGGCCTGCTGATGCAAACAACTCTATCCAAACATTCTAAGTTCACTACTTTGAGCTTAAAAATGATTAACTAAACCTGAAGCTAACCTTCAACAGTTGCAAACTCCTCAAATCTATACTATAAGCTACTTATAAAACAGAAATGAAAACCTACTTCCTACTTAAGCTCAACTAAATTCAAGATCAAAAAGGGGCTGGTTAGGCATTTAGTAAACTGATGCAGAACGTAAAATGGGTCAATTTTTAAGCAAACAAAAAAAAAAAACTATCTAAATGAAAAGCTAGTACATAAAATAGCACAAGTGAGTAAACAAGCCACCTAGGAATACTTAGATCAATCTTGAGCTGATTTCAGCTTTTAAAGGGCATGAACAAGCTGCAAGAATAATGAAAAAGTGGACTGAAGGGGTAACTTATGACCACTAAATAGTACTTAAAAAAATTCCTAAAAATAATATAAAAATAGAGGCATGTTAACAAGCTGGCAATTAAACTATGGACCAATTTTCAGATCATAATTCCTAAAAATGAGCAAATGAAAAATGAAGGTCCAAGGCTGTTTGGGGCTATGTTGTAACTGTTGTGCAGGCTGCAAATGGGTAAATTAGGAGATTTTTGACCCACAAGAGTACCACTACCAGATGTTAGACTTATGCTACAACCTAAATGGAACTATTACTAAAAAAAACTACAACATAAGAGGTCTAAATCTAAGGTTCACTAAAACTGATCATTAAAACAGTTTTAAGGATAGAAACTTGGGAAGTAATTGTAATAACTAGAGTTCTATTTGGAAAAGGTTAGACATGCTCTAAACTGGTTACTAGTATGAAATACAAGTGAATCCAAAAGGTACAAGGGTCAAAACAGTATGCTTGGTCAAACACTCAGGTTATGCCCAAACACCCTCTTAAGTGGTTAACTGTGGATTTTTTGAGCAAAAAGAAAATTTTTGAACTAAAACTTAAGAGGTAATGATGGGTTGAACTGAATGAGCATAAAACCAACTATAATTAAGCAGTTTAAATAAGCAGATACACATAAGCTAAAACAGAAATTTAGAAAGGCAATTATTTTTAAATAAAACTTGAAATTTTAAAGTACAAAGCTGTGAATAATAAGATTAAACTAAAACCAATTACACTAATTAATTTAATTCCTACTCCTAAATTATACTATCTACTCACTAATCACCTTATACATTTGGCTACATGTACTATTTATATTACTGAGATAGGAGGGCCTTGTCTGTTTCTGGTGTGCTTCTTTGTGCTTTCTTTGAAACCAATCTCAGCCTTTGGATTGGACTAGAATCATCACATCCCATGATTTCAGAATTGGCGCCCAATTGGAGGTGAGGATTGATGACATGGCAGTAGTAACCCGTGAAGGGGTTTCTTGGAGCAGGTGAGATGGAGCTTTTGAGGAGGGTGAGGGTGGCGTGTAGCAGGAGAGAGCAGGAGGAGGGAGGTTTGTTTGGAGGGTAAAAGAGAGGTGGAAGGAAGATGAAAGCGTTTGACCATGGTAGGGGAATAAAAACGTTTTCATTTTATCACTGGTTTGGTTTGGGTTGGTGTGGGTAACTGGGTTTAAGTGTTGGTGTAGAGTTGGGCTTTGGGTTTGTACCTGGGTTTGAAGGAGATGGGGTTTGGGAAGCTGGTGTTGGGCTTAGGCTAGTATTAGGTTTACTATTAAAATAAAACTGATTTGTAAAAAATATATATATATTTTTGTAGTTTTTTTTTAAACAACAACAATAATAATAATAATAATAATAATAATAATAATAATAATAATAATAATAATAATAATAATAATAATAATAATAATAATAATAATAATAATAATAATAAAGTGCGTGATGTTCTTGTTGATATATGCTCTCGGTCCGGAATTTCAGCTCGTAAGGAGGTGGATATTGGGCTTTATGGTGATAGGGATAGATCTTTGCGCCCAGCTGATATATTAGTTTACTCCTGGGATGGTGGGCTTGATGTTTGTGTTGATCTTACGGGGTCGTCACCTTTGACACAATCTGGTATGATTGATTTTATGCCAGGTCGTGCGGTTATTGAAGCTGCACAACGTAAACGTGTCAAGTATGAGGTCAAATGTGTGGATATCGGATATGGGTTCCTCCCCTTCTCTTTCTCCTCTTTTGGAGAACTTGAGAAAGATGCAGTAACTCTTCTAAAGCGTATTCGACGTTTCTCTACGACTCAAGATATTGGGGCGCGGGCTACCATTCATATTTTTAATAGGATTGGATTCGCTATTGCTAGAGGTGTGGGGGCCCAGTTGGTTTCTCGGCTCCCCACCAATTTCTTGTAAAATCCTATTTATTGTTAATAAAAGTGTTGGTTATAATAATAATAATAATAATAATAATAATAATAATAATAATAATAATAATAATAAAGTAAACTCAAAATTAAAATAAAAGGCTTTTGACAAAAAGAAAAATGATTTTGTGCTTTTATTTGTGAAAATGGTTTTGGCTTTTTGAAAATGATTTTGCGATTAAGTCTTCGGGGTAAAAAGAGTAAATTGGTAATTTGGGTGAAAAGTAAAATGGTAATTTTGCCATGGTTGAGGGTAGAAAGTGATTACGGGTTTTGGTTTGCTTTTCTACACTCCCCATCAATGTCACATTCCCGGGATTGACTTTGCATTTGACTTTGACTTTGACTTTTCGTCATTTTCTTCGATATAGGCTCATTTGGTGTCGAGCTGATTCAGTAATGCTCCATTATGTTCTGTTTCCCATCCAAGCTCCGGCTTTTTACAATTTTCCAAATCTCGTGCTCGTTTTTGTCTTTTTTTGCCTCAATTATGCCTGATTTTGCAATATCTGTTCCTGCACGATCACAATACACAAAAACACAGTATCTTTGGCATTTTTGGTCATTTTGGTATTAATTTGGTATGAAAAAGGTGTGTGAATAAGCACACACCAAGGTGCTTAAGTATGTATTTGTTGGAGGCAGGGCGTGGCATTGGTCATAAGAAACAGAAGTGTTTTTCCACTTGCGCTTAACTCTGAATTGGGACAATCATGTAATCGGGCCTTGTTTTTATCAAAACTCAAACTATTGTATGACATTTGACTATGGTTTTGTATAATATTTTAAAACTGATTTTCACATCCGTTCTCTATATCGTTGTGTTGTGTTAACCAATTTAGTAGCACCCAAATGTATGCTTCCGTTAAATCCGATTTTGGGGGTGTTACATGTGCCTTATCCAAGCAACATTCGTAGAGGTGCGTTTATATTCCCTTTTTTCCAATCCTCCTTGTTTTAGAGAATCTTTCATTCGGTCCTAAATTGTACCGTGTCATCTCATAAGCTTCGGCAATTATTGGGGAGGTTCTTATAAGTTAATCCTAGCAGTTTGCATCGTCGTTGCTCGTATGCTTCATCATCCAGATCCGTGAACCCATCATGCCCTTGTAATTCAAGGTAATCCATATTCCCATCAATATCATTGTCATTAGAATCCGTCCCCCTAAACCAATTGTCATCAAACTTATCCTCAATAAGCTCCTTTTTGCAACAGTCCTTTTCCTCTCCCCACTTGGTCTTGTACTCTTCATCCTTTTCAACAACTGGATCGTTGTCAACTTTGCATTCACTTGGATTAAACTTACTCATACAACCCTTCCAAATTTTTTCTTTCGTGGTAGCATCAATTCTTCCATATTTGATCTTCACCTAATCTTCAAAACTTAACCTATCAAGCCATGGCAACTCACTTTTTTCGTCTTCATTTGTTGATAGCCATAAGTACTCATCATCGCCAACTCTTGCCATGTTGCTTCCTCCATTGCAATAATCATCGTATGGATCGCAAGAAGCCCATAATTCATCCCCATTGATGTGACGGGTCTTGATTTGCTCACACCAATGTTTCTTCTTCACAGATTCATTCTCCACTTCATGCAAAGAGCATTCATTAGTCATATGATCAATGCTCCCAATATGCGGAGCTTTGTCGTTATTGGTGGTAAGATCTTCTTTTTTCGTTGGACCGTTTAGGATATCCCAAAGCTTCCACTTTTCATTTCTTTCAATTTGACCTTGAGTGATCCGAACCCAATCATCAAAGGGTATAGTTCCATTCCATTCAAGGTTTCTTCTTTCTCCATCGTTTTTGGAACTCCACAAGTTTTTGCTGTTTTTTATTCTTTCTTTATCACCCCCACCATCACAAAGATCGGCATTGGGGTCGCAAGATGCCCATAAATCATAACATTTATCATTATCTATTTGTCACGATTACCGTGGTGCTATTCTCCATTTCTTTTTGGTGTTGAGCAATTACTCCTATAAGGTTCTTAGCTTCATTATCCATTGTCGGGTTATCTTCGACTTCACTCCAGCTGTTTAGTTTGTTTTCCGTCTTTGAGTCCAAATCAGCCTCCTTGCTATGCCGTAGCTTGTCATAAGTACTATGGTGTAGTTCTTCTCTGTTTCTTTTTTCTCGAAAAATTTTTCTTGGCAAAAATTCATGATTAGTAGTAAGGTGTTGTGTGTAGTGGGAGCAAGAGTAACGCTGTTTTCTTCATCATGCTTAGCGTTCCCATTAATTACATAAATGGACTCAATCTTATGACACTTTCCTCCTTCATCCATATTAAAAACTATTTTTCTATCGCTGACCCTTAAAGAAATTAATTTACTAAAAACATCAATCATAGCATGGGCCGTGGCAAGGAGTGGTCTTCCTATAATTATCAGCAATTCACTATCCTCTTCCATGTCAAGAATTACAAAATCAACAGGAAAAGTGAACTCATTGATTTTAACTAACACACTTTCGACAATCCGTTTATGTATGCTAACTTTTCTATCTGCCATTTCAATAGTCATACAAACAGGTTTAATAGGACCTAGACCTAAACGTTTGTACATAGAAACTGGCATTATACTAATACTTGCTCCTAAATCAACTAGAGCATTACCAATAAACAAATTACCAATTGAGCAAGGGAGGATGAAACTTCCTGGGTTCTTCTCCTTTGGAGGCAATTGATGTTGAATGATTGCTGAGCATTTGGCATTTAGGTTTACTTCTTCTCCTTGTTCATTATCCAAGGGATAAAGCTCCATTTCGTCCAAAACGTATCCTTCATCGTCAAAGTCATGCCCCCTTGTTTAGCAAAGAATTCTAGCTCTTCATCTGAGTACCTGAAAGGAGTATAAAGTGGTTGGCCACTGTTAGAAAATATTGCTTTACATGCTGATGAGTGTGTAAATACTCATCATTTTTAGTCAAATCTGAACTGCAAAACGATTAAAAACACTAAAAAACGCATGTTGACATAAATAATGTGTGAAAACGTTATTCATATCTTTCGATATCTCTATATTTTGACGATCACAAAATGTAAAATCGTCAATCGTATTATTACTACGTAAACAAGTATTAAGCTAGTTTATATCACTATATCCAACTAAATCACTTAAGGTATGGATAAATAAGTGCTTAATACATCTCATGATCAAAGGGGTATTTAATTAACTAATACAAAGTTTATTTAATTATATAATCTTATTATATATTTTTGAAAAACACTTTTGGTAATAAGGAAAAATGTTTTAATCATACTAAATATATGATTTCAAATATTTAACCAAAATCAGTTAGTTTTTCACCAAATAAACTTTCCCCACTAAAAGACAAGTTTTCTGGCCGTTACAGTTGGGCGGCCCCCTTAATTATAAGGGGCGGTCCCCTTAATTTTAAGGGGGCCGGCCATGCTTTAAGGGGACCGGCCACGCTCCCCTGTCAGAAACTGTCAGATTTCTTCTCCTATAAATACCACCTTAATTCTGGAATTTTTCCCCACCTTTTGCACGAAATTTTCAGATCTACAATCATCTAAAACTCATCAAAAACCCTTTGATCATTTGTATATTAATCCTTGTTTCAAGTGATTCAATCCCTCATCATCCATTCTCATTCTAAGTGCAAAAGAAGAACTCTCTACAACCAAGTTCAAGAAGTGTTGAAGAGTTGTTGTGTATAGTGTATATATATTCATTTGTGAATATTGTGTTGTGCTTGTTATTATTTGTTTAGAAGATATAGAAGTTGTGTAGATAGTAGAAGTTGATTAGTAGTGAAGTAGGATAGTTGTGAAGATTGGTGTGTAGAAGAAGGTGTGTAGAAGATTGGTGTGTAAAAGCTAGGTGTGAAGAAGATTGGCGTGTAGATTGGTGTGAAGATTGGTGTGAAGATTGGTGTGTAGATTGGTGTGTAGATTGGTGTGTAAATTGGTGTGTATATTGGTGTGTACGGTTTTCTCCGCCATAAGGGAGTTTGTTGACATAGTGAAGAAAACTCTCGAGTAGGTGACTCGGGGAGTGGAGTAGGAACAAGGAAGGTGTCCTTGTAGCCGAACCACTATAAATCCTTGTGTTGTGGTTTGATCTTTCTAACTCTTCTCATTACTTATTTATTTACCTTTACTATATTAGTTTTGTTAGTTAGTTATTATACAATTGTTCATATAGTGCAAGTATTGAATTCACATAAACTAGAATCGAAGTTTTTTAAAACAAACTTGTGCTTATAAATTTTAAAAGGACGTAAAACTATTCAACCCCCCTTCTAGTTTTCCACAATTGGTATCAGGAGCCACGTCTAGCAAGATTTTTAAAATATATTGTATTTTAAAACTTGTAACGATCTATGGAATCTGAAAAATATTTAGAAGGGCAATCTATGCAAAGACCACCACTATTTGAAAGTGATGGATTTTTATATTGGAAAAATCGATTCGAAATTTATGTGAAATCAAAAGATCTAGATCCTTGGCATGTTATTACCAATGGTGATTTTTTACCTATTCAAAATAACCCCGAAACTAAGAAAGATAAAATCGTACCCTTTGAAAAACAAAATGATGATTTAAAAAGAAAACTTGCTAAAAATAATGAAGCAAAAATGGTTATTTATAATGCGCTACCACGTAAAGAGTACGAAAGGATCTTTATGTGTGAAACCGCAAAAGAAATTTGGAACTCTTTATTAATAACTCACCAAGGTAATAATCAAGTCAAAGATAACAAAATAGATCTACTTGTTCAACAATATGAGCAATTCACGATTCCGGAAGAGGAATCAATTGATAATGCTTTTGCTAGATTTAACACTATCATCACAAGTTTAAAAGCACTTGATGAGAATTTCTCTAGTAAGAATTTTGTTAGGAAATTTCTTAGAGCTCTTCACCCAAAATGGCGAGCTAAAGTGACGGCTATTGAAGAATCAAAGAATTTGTCAACACTACAACTTGATGAATTAATTGGAAATCTGAAAGTCTACGAAGCAATTATAAAGAAGGACTCTGAAATGGTTAAAGGAAAACGTGAGCAAAGCAAGTCAATCGCCTTGAAAGCTAGAAAGGAATTCAACAACGAAGATAGCTCATCTTCCGAAAGCGATGACGAAGAATATGCCATGGCCGTAAGAGACTTCAAGAAATTCTTCAAAAGGCGAGGAAGATTCGTTAGACAACCACACGATGAAAGAAGAACATCTCAAAAGAATAATGATGACAAGTATAGCAAGAATGAGAGAAAGTGTTTCAAGTGTGGTGATCCGAATCACCTCATTGGAAAATGTCCAATGATGACAAGAGATCAAAATCAAAGAGCATTCATTGGAGGTGCTTGGAGTGATAGTGATGAAGATGAGAATGAAACAACAAAGGATGAAAAGTGTCTCATGGCCAAATCATCAAGTGAGGTACGTTCCGAATCCGAATACTTTAGTGATGAAAATCTATCATTAGATGAAAAAGATTTAGATAGTGAATACAATAGATTATGTAAAATAGGACAACTAGTTATGGCTAAAAATAAATCACTAAAATACATAAACAACCAACTAGAAAATGAAGTGCTTGAACTAAAAATTAAAATACATCAACTTGAAAAAGGAAAAGAAATTGTTGAAGAATGTAAAACATGTCAAGAGCTTAAAAGTGAAAACAACATACTTAAGGATGAAATTTGCAAACTTGATAAATTTGAAAATAGTAGTAACTCACTTAGTAAAATTATAAGTATTCAAAGAATATCAGGAGATAAAACCGGACTAGGATTTAACTCAACTGAATCTTCAACAAGTGGAGCTAAAAACGTTAAATTTGAAAATGAACCAAAACCTTCAATACTTAATCCTAAACATTTACTCATAAAAAATAAAATAATACCTATCGCTAGTAATGAAGAAATAAAACCATTTTATAAACCATCTTTAAAAACTGAAGTTGGATCATCTAAATCTAAAACAAGACCTAAAACTCCACCACCTAGGAAACCAAATAATTCTTATCCTAGACCTAAAACACCTCAACCAAGAACAAACCATAATAGACGAAACTTTAACTATAATCAACAAATGTGGAACTTCAATCCGTGGGGAGTGTTTCCACCTTATATGCATCCAAGTCAAATACAAAACATGTTCGGACCAAATAACTTTGGACAAATGAAACAATGGGCACCAACGTAAATAATATTCGCCATCCAAACATGGAACTTTTCATTGTCACCTCTTGTCCGATTTACCTCTTGAAGACCTTGAAGATTAACGCATTAAAGACAAAAGGTACACATTTCCTTTTAAGTTCCTTGTTTAGAAATGCATGCTTAGTTTAGTGTGTTATATTTATGTGATTTTACTTGACCTATTAATCTCTATTTTTTTTCTATATTATATCTATATATACATATATACATATATATATATATATATATATATATATATATATATATATATATATATATATATATATATATATATATATATATATATATATATATTTATATACTTAGCTATATTTAGGATCTTATAACCTAGGAAATTCATTTGTTGATTTTCTAGAACTAGAGATTGTTCGTTTACGAACATCTCTTTTCCCCATTTGCCTTATTGAACTTTAATGTTCAATCAACACTCATGCTGATGAAGTGAGATGAGTCGAAAAATCTATGGATGAAACAAACTCCCGGCTTCCGTTGCATACGTCTCCCTCCTACTTTCTCGTCTTATAAGCCCATACTATATAATATATATATATATATATATATATATATATATATATATATATATATATATATATATATATATATATATATATATATATATATACTTATAAACCTTCCACAACTTTCTCGTTTGCTTGACAACTTGATGAATTTCATCCGAAACGATCAAGAAAATTTTATTGACAAAATGTCAAGTAAAAATGTCAAGTAATTCCTCTCGTGCGTATATTCTTCAACGTATTTTTGATTAAATATAAATCTAGTATATATATATAAATACTTTCTTGTTTGTTCCAGAAACCAAAACTTGAAAAATAAAAATTTTAAGGGCGGCCCCCTTAATGTTTAAGGGGACCGGCAGCAAATACAAGGGCGACCCCCTTAATGTTTAAGGGGACCGGCCCTCTGAGAGCTCAAGCCCGTTTTTCCCATTCTTCCTTTTGCCAAACACTCCACTTTTTCATACACCCCTTCCACTGCTTCTGCTGTGACGAAAACCAAAACCCAAAAACCTCCCAAATCACTTCCAAATCACATAATTCGGGTTAATTCGCAAAGGGCAAATTCATCTAACACAATCACCATTACTTATTGTAAGTATTTCATAACACATTTCATCTAATTTCATCTTACTTGATCATACTCATGATTATGCATGTTTTATAAAATTCGTCAAAATTCATAATTTCTTTCGAATTAAGCCTTAAAACTTCATAACCAAATGCTTCCCCTAGGATTAGGATGATTAATCAACACTAGAAACTAGTTATTATAAACTATCATGTCGAAAATTTTTGAAAAATTTCATACACTCCTTTTCAAAAATTTTAGTAAACTCATTGTTGAATAATGATTTGAAAACGTGTTAAAACTAACCACATTATACTTTTGTAACTTGTAAAACTTGAAATTACATTTTTCGACTAAGAAAAATTATATTGGTTCACAATATAGGGGTGTTTGGATTATGTCCAAATAATATCAAAACATAGTCATTACAATTTTTATAAAACTTTATTATAATTATAAACCTTAAAATTGTTTATCGAACTCGTCAAGATATATAATTCATATGTATATTGACGCACTTGAGTTATAAGTCACTAGTTAAGGAAGCGTTTGGTTTATTACTTAAAATGACATTTTTAGTAAAAATACAAACCATCTTTTTCAAAAACAAATTACATGCATAAGAAACTCGCAAGAAATAGCTAGTTTTACAATCTAATGTAAATCTAGTAAATTTCATGATATATTAAGATGTTTAAAGGGGCGTTTGGATTTGTCCATAACTACTAATTAAACATCGTAAAGTATATCTAGAACGAGTTAAAAACAATATTAAGGAACGAAGTATGTTTACGTTCCAACATAAGCCTTGACAATAAACATATATTTTTTTTTCTTTATATTTATTTTGGTCTTTTTGAATTGTTGATGTGTTTAGGTGAAAATGCCCAAAGCAACTACCGAAGATCTTTCTCACACTAAAAACTACATTCCCAAAGTTTCTCAACTCCCTACCACATCTCCTTCCATTGGACTTATCTATCGTCAAATTGAAGATAGAAATATTCATGAGGGACGTGTAGTAGATCTTGCTTTTGCTCAATCCGACTACATAAATCGCGTGTTTACAAGCATCAACTTCAATTGTCTTTATGAAATAAATGAACCTATCATTCCTCGTTTCATAATGGATTTCTATAGCCAAGTCACCGTCCAAACCAATGATCTTGGTTTCATGACCATCTCTTTCATGATTCAAAATGAATTTATCACCCTCACTCTCGAACAATTTGGTCATATCCTCCAAATTCCTTTTAGAGGTCAAGCCGTTTTCTCAAACGAGTGGGACCTCGAATCTCTTAATCGCTATCGACCAACCTTCGGTCCATATCTCGACGAAATTCCTCATCCCGACGAAATTCGTCAAATCCTTGGTATAGATCGTGCCACCACAAGTCGAAAAATAAAATCCAAAAACGTTTAAATTTCTCCATACCAACTTCTCCTCAAAGAATTAAGCCCACACATGAAGCGTTGGGAAGTACTCATTCGTGAGAATGCGTTTGGTACTGGAGGTCACCGGGACCATCTCCCGGCTAGCCTTGCTCACATGTTGTATTGTATAGCTGTCGAAAAGCCGTACAATTTGGCCTACTTCTTTATCAAACGGATTGAGTGTGCTAGAAAAACTCCCAAAGCCAACCTTCCATATGGAATGTTCCTTGCTCGTATCTATCGTCATGTTATCGAGTACTACCCCGATCTTGACAATAGTATTTATGAGTCCATCTACCCCACTCTGCGTACTCACTCTAAAACAAGCTCGACGAACTCGAAGTGACAAGGGTAAACCTCGTCGTCATAGCTTTCATGGATCATCCTCAAGGCAAGATGATGATGATGAGGAGGAAAACATCGATGATGCTAGTACCCCTTCGTTTTCTGAGTTCGTTGACAATTTAGAGGATCTTGATTATCCCAACTATTCTACTCCATCTCCAAGTGATCAAACTGAAGAAGTGCTTCATGAACGAACTACCGAGATGCTTAGAAGACAAAAGAGCTTGCACGAAGAAGTTAGAGGTGGCTTCAAATCTATTGGGAAGACTTTGAAGGGTATCTTCGGGAAGAAAAAGAAATGATATGGTCGGATTATGTTTGTTTAACAATGTTTTAATTTTATGTCTTGTGTGCTATTTGTCCGAAGTTTATTCGGAAATACTTGTTATTTGAATATGTGTTTAGGATGATAACTTGATTGTCTTTGATATTTTTATGCATGTTTCTCTTGATCTATATATATATGTTTGCATGATTAGTTAATGGTTATATAACTATATGACATATATGCTTTCTAATAAACCAAAACAAATGTGAAATGTCCAAATTGAGCTTGCTGCACATTCAAACCAGAACATAACATCTTTCCAGAAAATTTTTGAAAATTTTTGGTTTCTGGGTCGTCAGATGGGCGGCCCCCTTAAATCATAAAGGGCGGCCCCCTTAAAATTAAGGGGACCGGCCACCATTTAAGGGGACCGGCCATCTGAAACAGTTTTTACACTGTTTTCTTTTGCATCATGTGATCCCTTTTGCTAGTCCCAGCTATCATTACTCTTAAAAACCAAACTGATTTTGGAATATAACATTACAATTTCAAAATAATTCCACTTCTAAACATGTTTTCCCTCTATATAATCCCCATGCATGTTTAATTCATAATTCATTATCCTCATCACTCATAAACCATCATCATGTCATCACCAAGAACCACCCATTCAAACAATGCCAAGAAACAAAAACTTGTCATTATACCACCCAAACAACTCTTCATTGATCTTACAAATGAAGATAACACCACCCCATCACCACAACCTCAATGTTCATCTCCTAGTGCACCAAATGCACCCTCCAAAACACCCTCAACAAATGGACATTCTACTTCCTCCATTCCATCCACTTCATCCATTAATGACTACATAAACACCCACTTATCCTCTCCACCAATGGTTCAACCATCACAACCTACCAATGAACACTCCACCCTTGCACTCACTCTCTCATTATCACCATTAACACCTCTTGATGCACATTTCTCATCATCTCCTATCAACCCACCAACCTATAACCCCGTCTCATGGAGCTTACTTGAAGCTCATGGAGACACTTGCCTTTGTTGCATTCACAACCGAACAATTGTGTTCGGATTAAGAGATGAGATCCAATACATGTTTTCTCATATTGAAAACATGTTGCATCAACTACCAACAACAAACACAACACCCCCACCACCATCAACAAACACACCTCCACCACCATCAACAAACACTCCTCCTCCATCACCATCTCCATGTTCACCATCCATTCCTCCAAATTAAACATGTATGGTGATTCACAAATAAAATTGTGTTAAACCCTTTTGGATGGCAAGCTCTAGAGAGGATTCTCATGTTTGAGACTTGGTTTATTATTTCTATGATGATTGTAAGCCTTTAAGGCTTTTGTTATGTTTGATGTAACTTTCTTTTATATCATTAATATTATGGTTATGTTTTTACTCTTGCATGCTATATCCATATATATATGTTGCTTGCCACTAAATATTTTTGCAAGATATCCATATCCCGATTCCTTTTGGCCTCAAAACGAGGGGGAGTATACTTCAAGGGGGAGCTTCCATCAACTTGGGAAAACCTTTTTGATGCTAACAAAAAGGGGGAGAAGTGATATAAACTCTCCAAAAAAATACTTGAATATATACTAATTTTCGATTAATGAGTTTAAATTTTGTAATCATCAAAAAGGGGGAGATTGTTGACATAAATAATGTGTGAAAACGTTATTCATATCTTTCGATATCTCTATATTTTGACGATCACAAAATGTAAAATCGTCAATCGTATAATTACTACGTAAACAAGTATTAAGCTACTTTATATCACTATATCCAACTAAATCACTTAAGGTATGGATAAATAAGTGCTTAATACATCTCATGATCAAAGGGGTATTTAATTAACTAATACAAAGTTTATTTAATTATATAATCTTATTATATATTTTTGAAAAACACTTTTGGTAATAAGGAAAAATGTTTTAATCATACTAAATATATGATTTCAAATATTTAACCAAAATCAGTTAGTTTTTCACCAAATAAACTTTCCCCACTAAAAGACAAGTTTTCTGGCCGTTACAGTTGGGCAGCCCCCTTAATTATAAGGGGCGGTCCCCTTAATTTTAAGGGGGCCGGCCATGCTTTAAGGGGACCGGCCACGCTCCCCTGTCAGAAACTATCAGATTTCTTCTCCTATAAATACCACCTTAATTCTGGAATTTTTCCCCACCTTTTGCACGAAATTTTCAGATCTACAATCATCTAAAACTCATCAAAAACCCTTTGATCATTTGTATATTAATCCTTGTTTCAAGTGATTCAATCCCTCACCATCCATTCTCATTCTAAGTGCAAAAGAAGAACTCTCTACAACCAAGTTCAAGAAGTGTTGAAGAGTTGTTGTGTATAGTGTATATATATTCATTTGTGAATATTGTATTGTGCTTGTTATTATTTGTTTAGAAGATATAGAAGTTGTGTAGATAGTAGAAGTTGATTAGTAGTGAAGTAGGATAGTTGTGAAGATTGGTGTGTAGAAGATTGGTGTGTAAAAGCTAGGTGTGAAGAAGATTGGCGTGTAGATTGGTGTGAAGATTGGTGTGTAGATTGGTGTGTAGATTGGTGTGTAAATTGGTGTGTATATTGGTGTGTACGGTTTTCTCCGCCATAAGGGAGTTTGTTGACATAGTGAAGAAAACTCTCGAGTAGGTGACTCGGGGAGTGGAGTAGGAACAAGGAAGGTGTCCTTGTAGCCGAACCACTATAAATCCTTGTGTTGTGGTTTGATCTTTCTAACTCTTCTCATTACTTATTTATTTACCTTTACTATATTAGTTTTGTTAGTTAGTTATTATACAATTGTTCATATAGTGCAAGTATTGAATTCACATAAACTAGAATCGAAGTTTTTTAAAACAAACTTGTGCTTATAAATTTTAAAAGGACGTAAAACTATTCAACCCCCCCTTCTAGTTTTCCACAACGCACCAAAATACGAAGAATATCCCAAAGATCGTGTTTTATGTTTCTGAGGCAAAATGAGTGAAAACAAACGAAAAACGAACAAAATTTGCATAATTGGCAGTTTCAGTCCCCCAACTTTCAAAATTTGACAAAACTAATCCCTGAGCATTTATTTCAAAGAAAAGTCAACCCAAACTTTTTAAAAGTCAAATGATAACACAAATGATCTTTGGGTGAAAAGTTTTCAATAATTTACAAGATTGGTCCCTTAACTTTGAGTTTTTGGCAGTTTTGGTCCTTGGGCATTTTAAATGGAAAAATCATAAATCATGGTCCTTGAGAAATTAAAAGATGGCAAGTGTGGTCCTTGGGTGAAGTTTGAAAGCTTGACAGATTTGGTCCTTAAAAAATCAGAAATTTACAAGTTTGATCCTTGGGTTTTACAAATTACAAACCAAACGGATATTAAATCAAAACCTTAGCCCAAGACAATTCTAAAACCACACCCCAGCCCACATAAACACCCTTGGCCCAAAAAAAATCCAAAGCCCACAAGTCCTTTACGTAATAAAAACGCGCCTAAAAACCCTTGACCTAGTCAAACCACATCATCCCCATCACTTTCTTCCCCTCCCCCCCCCCCCCCCCCCCCCCCCAGTGACCTGCAACAAGCCAAACCCAGCCATCACCATCCTCCCTTGTCTTCCACACCTCTTCCCCATCCCACTACTATTCCCTCATAATCACAAACCCATACCTAACCCCTCCACGTTGGCAATCCACCATTACCATTTTGGCGGCAAGATTGGTTCAAGGGTTGGGATTACTTTTAGAGCAATTGGAAGGCAGGGATTTGATCACAAGGTCCTAGAGAGTATCTGTGTTGCCCTAATTCAAGTGAAGACACACAAGAGATGTAAAATGCGTACCTACCTCTTCACAATTTAGTATAAATAGGGTTTTCATGTAAGCCTAAGGGGCATCCCTTTTTCTCTTGTAATTTCTATTTCTAAAAATTAGTTTTCAATTGTAACTTCAGAATTTAAGTTTAATGAAAATTGCATTCTAGTTTATTCAAGTTTCCATTCAATTTAAAGTTTCTTACTTTTTATCAATTAAGTTCTGTTTGTTGATTACCAAAATTTCATTTGAGTATTGCTATTGTTTGTGGAATAAAAGAAAACTAATCTCAGAAAGAAAAGAGAAAAAGAAAAAAAAATCCAGAAAAGAAAAAAAAAATATAAAAAAAATTATGAAGAAGAAGGAAGTGATAGCAGGAATGGTGAATATTGGTTTAGAGCTCATGGGAGCACCTAAGTGGTTCATATGATTGTGGTTCTCAGTTTCATTTGACCCCTCAATCCTTTGGATAACAAGTAGGTTACCATTCATATTTGTTTTGGCTATAATCTGTTTTATAAATTTATTGTTGTTATTTGCTACTTAAATTTGTTTGTTTAGGACCATAGAGTTTAGCTTAGTATTAGAAAATCAGAGTTTGAAGTTAAAATTGCCATCTGCCCCTTGCAAACCTTTAGTTCAGTCCCTAGAGGGGTGTTTGGATCAATGTTTTTGGTATACTGTAGGTAGAATTAGGGGTCTGAGTTGATTAGTTTATTGTACTTAGGATCATATTAGCTGAGTTTATGCATCAATCTTTGGAAGTCTTATGGTAAAAGTCAAAATCATACCCATTCCCTCCCACAACTTATATGTGGTGGAATTAAGCCTTTAAGTTTTGAGGATCACTTCTAAGATAGGTGAGATGGGTAAAATTGGTGTGCTTGAGTCCAAATAAACATTAAGTGATCAGTTGTGATCAATCAAATCCCACAGAAGTCAACTTGTGTATTGTTTCTGGAAATGTCAAAAATGCATAATCAGTTTTGTAGCAAATTTCAAGATGATTTCTGGAATTGATTAATGATTGGCAAGGCACAAACTAAGTTGATTTGAAACCTCAACCAGCTTGTTAATTATTTCTAAAAAGAATTTTTGGATTAAAAAGTGTTTTGGACACTGAAAAAGCACTTGGAAGTTGGTGGACTGACACAAAATTCCCCTGCACCCTCAGTTTTTAACCAATTTAGGATTAGTGTAGATTGTTTATTAATTGGTGTTTAGGATTAATTTTTGTTGTTATAAGAAGTCACTTAGGTGTAGTATAAGAATCTGCTTTTAATTGGGATTTTATTGCTTATTTAGTGATTTTTATTGAGTCACTTTGTAAGCTGATTGGGACTACTCATACTCAGTATACTGAGTGTGTATGGTTGTAAGTTCTTCCTTGGTCTTTGTTGTTGATAGTGTCATTATTGTTGTTGTAAGCTGGTACTTTAGTTAATTAATTGCTTAAATCCTTTTCGAGCTCATTGGCTTATTGGGGCAATTTGTTTGTCAGTTTTTTTTTGTTGTCTCCTGCTCCCTACTAGTGTTCTTGTTGAGGTACTTGTTGACTTAGGTTCCTTTTGAATCTGCTCTTGTTGTTGTTAAATTTTGTTGTCGTTAACTGTTTTCTAAACGAAAAAAAAAAGGTCAATAGGATTTGCTTAAGGTTTATGTTTTGACACAGTAGCAAGTGAGAAACAAAAAGATTTGAAAAGAAAAAAAAAAGAGGTGTTTGGAAATCTTTGCAAAAAGGGGGTTTCGAACCCCTGACCTCTTGGCCACACCAAACACAAACACAACACCACTAAACCACACGCCATTGGGACTTTTTTAATTACAATACGCATCATTAAATACTTAATAAAGTTTGTGAATTTGGCTTAATCTAGCTTATCAGCTTTTATTTGCTTATTTACTGCTTATTTGCTACTTTGCCACCACTCTTTCTTAATTTTCTTAGGTAAACATTAACTTGTAGAATTTTTTCTAAAAAGTTTCATATTTTTAGCATTTGTAATTTATTTATTATAATTTAATTCGTGTTAATTAGTTTTTAAATCGTAATAAATAGAATTTTTGTTGAAAAATTCATTTTCTTTTTTCAAAAATTTACTTTTGTGTTTTAGTACGTTAGAAAATTAATTAGAAACCCGTAGGACTTTCGTAGCTAAAAATTCGCGTTTTACTTTGCGCACTCGCGTAATTTTCAAATAACTTTTGCGTTTTTAAATTAATTCACGTTTTAGGATTCCCGATAACTAATTATGATTCCCCATAGTGTTTTAGGTTTTTCCTAGTTTGTTAGCTACCTTAGGTTAATTTATTTTTACCTTCGTTCGTAAATTTTCAATTTCGTTAATTTAACGTATCGTAAAACCAAATAACCTTTCCAATCATACAAGATTTTAATCCCAATCTCATTCGAAGCTTTCCATTCACACCTCGTTGGGGTACGACCCGGGAAATCACTTCCCGGTCTCACAATTTGAATATCACTTTCACAAGTTTTGCGAGGTAATCGTTTTCCTAAACGGTTTACTCGTATTACTTCACGTCTAGTTTTCTCACGATAACTTAGACCTCACGTTTGTTGATATTTTGATAATTCTTGTTTGCACACACCAAAACACAACGAATCAAATGGCGCCGCTGCCGGGGAGGCTGTGTGTCGAAAGTCTCGATAAGGTTTAGACGATTAGTCTTGTAGAACCTTCACAAGAAATTACGGTTTTATAAAACTTATAAAAAACCAAAAATATTTTTCTTTTGTCTCTATATATGTATTATATCTATAAAAGATAAGAAAAACACAAAAAGATTTTCCCGTTTCCTTGTTTAATAATAACAACATTAAAATCTTACCACCGCAAACCAAGACAGAACACCTACCAACTGGGGGTGTGACCATAATAAGTTCCCAAACCAAAGATCAAAACTTTCCTTTGTATCACTTGCGTTTTGGAAAACTTTTAAACGAAAAACACACTCTAAGAGGAGTCGAAACGGTATGTGGCGATCTAACGAACTTCGCCCAGTGAGAGATCTATTCTTCTCTCCCGCACCTTTGTGCGTTTTTCTTTAGAAGTTGACCTTGCGTTTGTGATTATTGGTTTAAGTTCCCCTGTCTTTATGAGTGGTCTTGTTTTAATTGTTGTGTTTTTCGAAAAACCCAAAAATAATCTTCGTCTCCTATACGTTTAATTCTCGTCTTCTTATCCTCTTAACCGTTTAATTCTTCCTTCTCATCCCTCGTTAATGTTTAATTCTTATGTCATCACTCGACTATCACTGTTTTCATTGTAAAAGTCCGGTGGATGACGATCTTCGTTGTTACAAGTGTGGGTGTGAACGGTGTGGAAGTAATATTAGAGACGGATTTTGTAAATGGTGCAAAGCATATCCGAATGCTTTCAATGATTCTCAAAATTCTTCCGACTACCCCTCACATCCCGAAATACGTACTATTAATGGCAAACCGTCAAGAGTCGATCCACACCTCTCACGATTTACGATTCGAAGTTTATCAGGCAAACGTACTGAGCTTAAAACGGTGACTAAAATAAACGACTTGCCTGATCATCACGTTTATCAAGAACAAAAACCGGGGACCATAACGGAAGTGGTAGAAATTCCTAGCTCTCAGAGCATACCACTTGTCCCACCTCCGGATTTTTCAAAATGTTCTTCGAGACTTGATAATCATTTGAATTATTTTGTGGATTCCTTGAATGGCCCGATTCCTTCTCTTGTGAACTCACTCATATCATATCTCCTCCGGAATATGATAACTTCCACTTTGATCTAGACACACCCAGGATATGTCTTGATCACATGAGCTTAAATAATGAGATTCATGATGATGAATCCATGAATCCTCCTCCTGATGATGATGAGTTAGTCAAGATGTTTATCATGACTTTCTTTCTCTTTTTCACCTATCGGGTGACTTCTCCTGTTCTTCACTCTTTCGGGAATGAAGACATTATCTTTGACCCCGGCATCACCGCTTATAGTTTATACTATTTTGAGCCGGGTATTTATCTCATCGGTGTGGAACTTTCACGTGCTTCAAATGTTTATCCAAACATCTTGAATGAAAGTCCGATGGAGATTGTCTCTTCCACATCTTGCTTCCCCAAGAACCAATGAATTCAAGGTCGAGTCAAGCTAGCGACTCGGTAAACAAAAACAGTAGCATGTACTTAGGGTTTTCACCCTAAGTGTGGGGGAGTTACCCCTGCTTTGGTTACCAATAAAGTGAAAAAAAATGGTGTTTCCACATTTAGATTGTAATGTTGCCCTTTTACGTTCAAAGAGCCAGCGTAATAGCCGGGACTTTGAGTATTGAGGACAATATTCAATTCTAAGTGTGTGTGTGGGGGGGGGGGGGGGAATTCTAGCGAATTTTATCACATTTTACCATCTAGTACCCCCGTTTTTGCCAAAAATTTAAAAAAAAAATTCGCTTGAGCTTCAAAATTTTTTGTGGTTATCAATCCATCGTGTCTAAACGACAAAAGGATTGGCTAATCCAGGAGCAAATAGCTCTTGGTAAAGATAACTCAAACCCGTTGATGGCTTGCAATTTGCTCAAAATTGTATGGTACCTCAACTCCCCATATCCTCAATAGTAAATGAGTTGACTAGCCCGCAAGATTATGGCTTGTGGTAAAGGCAGTGGAAAAACCATAATTGGTGATCAACTCACCAAGATGCTGACTGTTCCATCAAGAGTTGGCTAGTCCAGAAGCAAACGGCTTCTGGTAAAGACAAATCAAAACCGTTGAAAGCTGGTGGTTCGCTAAAAATCACATGGTCATCGAATGGACCATAACTCTTACTTGAACCCAAAACATTCGGCTACTCCAGAAGTGATGGCTTTTGGTAAAGAGACTTCAAATCCATTAATTTTTCTCAAAAAGATTGCTAGGGACTAGCAATAGTTTAGTGTAGGGGATTGATGAGTGTGTAAATACTCATCATTTTTAGTCAAATCTGAACTGCAAAACGATTAAAAACACTAAAAAACGCACCAAAATACAAAGAAAATCCCAAAGATCGTGTTTTATATGTTTCTGATGCAAAACGAGTGAAAACAAATGAAAAACGAACAAAATTTGCATAATTGGCAGTTTCAGTCCTCCAACTTTCAAAATTTGACAAAACTAGTCCTTGAGCATTTATTTCAAAGAAAAGTCAACCCAAACTTTTTAAAAGTCAAATGATAACACAAATGATCTTTGGGTGAAAAGTTTTCAATAATTTACAAGATTGGTCCCTTAACTTTGAGTTTTTGGCAGTTTTGGTCCCTGGGCATTTTAAATGGAAAAATCATAAATCACGGTCCTTGAGAAATTAAAAGATGGAAAGTGTGGTCCTTGGGTGAAATTTGAAAGCTTGACAGATTTGGTCCTCAAAAAATCAGAAATTTACAAGTTTGGTCCTTGGGTTTTACAAATTACAAACCAAACGGATATTAAATCAAAACCTTAGCCCAAGACAATTCTAAAACCACACCCCAGCCCACATAAACACCCTTGGCACAAAAATAATCCAAAGCCCACAAGTCCTTTACGTAATAAAAACGCGCCTAAAAACCCTTGACCTAGTCAAACCCCATCATCCCCATCACTTTCTTACCCCCCCCCCCCCCCCCCCCCGTGACCTGCAACAAGCCAAACCCAGCCATCACCATTGATGAGGCAAAAAATGAACCATTTTTAGGGGGTCATTTAAGCCCGGAATTGAATTTATTTGATCAAATATTGCCCTAAATCGTTCCTTTTGTGATTTTAGGTACTTTGGGAGAGAAATCTAGAAAAGGAAGCAATTCGGACATTTTTGGAGCATAAAAGTGAAGAAAACGCCAAAGTCTTAATTTTCCTTGCTGAGAACAGTAGGTGACGACATCAAGAAGAAAATCCTGACGGTGTCAAGAGTAATTTTCATGACGGCCCAGTACAGAAATGAAGGCGTCACAAGGAAGAGCGTCAAGAGTAAAATATGTGACGGCCTGGAAAAAGTTATAACGTGACAGCGTCAGAAGTAGATGAAGGCAGTCCGAGAATTCTTTTGGCGGCGAGATGACGGCGTCACCAATTTGGTCTTGACGCCGTCAGCCTCAATTTCCTATATATAGTTTTCTAATTTTCATTCATAAAAAAGAGAGAAGTTTTGGAGAAACCCTAAGGCCGAACTAGTACGAACTTTACAGGTTTTTCAAGGGTTTTCAGCCCTTGAACCCTTTCATGTGTAATTGAGATAAGTGTTCTTTTAATTCAATCAATATGTCTATGTGTTGGTTGTCTATATCTTGTTCTTGTCTTAATTCCATCATGCTAGGCTAGATCTATCTTGTTTTAGCTTAGATCTAATGAAACCTAGATGTTGATTATGTATTGATTACTTGTTTATGGTTGTATTGGATGAATGATTTTGATGTTAGGCTTAAGAAAACTGGCAGATCTCCAAATGGTAACATACTTGAACGTCTTAGGAAACATGAACTGACGTGCACTAGGTTTTATTGGTTGTATTTAATGCATGAGTAAATTCTAATGATCCCATGTTAGGTGCTTCTTAGCCGGCTCGACATAGGAGTGATGTAGACACTCATAGGATTGGGGAATTAAGTGCGCCACCCCATGAATGTTATTAAGGAATACAATCCATCATCCACGCAACTATAACAAGTAATTAACGTGTAAAAGATTCTAGGGAGTAGTGAAATCTAAGTAAACACAATTTCTCCACTTATTGCTCACAACCTTAGTTTAATTTAGTTTATTTTCATTTCTAGTATTTTATTTTGATTGCATCTTTAGTATTGGGTTAGTTGACTAGCAACTAATTCCGCCCAAATCCTTAAAACCCGAGATTTTTATTTGCTTTCTAAAAAATATAAAAATGCAAAAATAATCAGCCTTCATCTCTAGAACTAGTATTTAGGTTTTCTAATCCTAGCGACACTATTCCTAGCTGAACGATCAATCCCCCGGTACTTGTCATTATACTATACTACAACGATCAGGTACACTGCCTGGTGGGGGTTGTAAGCTTCTCAAGATCCCTTGAGAGGTAAAGCCTGGTGCGATTCCCACGTATCAAGTTTTTGGCGCCGCAGCCCGAGGAATAGTTATTGTCTAGGTTAGAATCTCTTTTTATTAGGTCTACTTACTAGATTCCTTTCTAGTAAGACTTTATTTTTATTTTTAGGTTTTCTTTAGTCTATCTTATTTCTTTGTGTTTTTGTTCGTAACTCTTCACCACCCGACATCATGGACGATGGGAACATCTTTGAACCCGTCATCCCACCACAACAAAACCCACCACTAGAACCTCTTAGGCCCTGAACCTTAGGAGAGTATTCCCGGCCTAGCCACCATGGCTACCGAAACACCATTGAGCTCACCGGAGCCAATGTGACCCCCTTGCGATCCGACACCATCCTGTTGGTGCAAAGCGGATGTGCATTCCATGGACTTTGTTTTGAAGATCCAAATCAACATCTTAAGGACTTCCTTAAAATCTTAGACTCCATTGACCTAGATGTTGAAACTAGAGAGACAACCCGATTACGCCTATTCCAATTCTCTCTACGGGATCAAGCTTGTCAATGGCTTGAGCGTTTACCCGCGGGATCGATCACCACATGGGATGATCTCACCACTCGTTTCCTTGCTCAATTTTTCTCACCGGGGAGAACTACTAAGCTTAGAAATGACATCTTGATGTTCCAACAACGTCAAAATGAATCTCTTTATGAAGCATGGACTTGTTTCAAGGACTTACTCCAAAAAGTCCCTCATCATGGCATAGATCTTTGGCTCCAAGTCTAAATCTTTTATGACCATATCGATCTCTCCACGAGGCGAGCCATTGACCAATCGGCCGGTGGTAAGCTACGTGATCTAAGTACGGAACAATCATGGGAACTCATAGAAGATCTTGCTCTCTATGACAACGAAAGTTGGAATGATCCCCGTGATTTGAACAAAAGGGTCAAGGCAATATCTTTGCCTTCGAACAATTCTAGCATTCCCGACCATAGGATCATGGAACTTGAGGACCAAGTCAAGTTTCTCATGAAATCCTATGAAGCTCCTAAGCCTTCAAGCCAAGTGAACAAAATCACTTCTTCATGCGAATTATGTAGTGGTCCCCACGACACTCGTGATTGTGTGGAACTCCCCGGAACAGCTTTTGCAGACTACGCATCCACGCGTACTGACGAAGCGGGAGATAAGTGGTACACTTTCAAGCCCGAGCCAAACCCTTACGGTGATTCATACAACCCCTCTTGGAAAAATCACCCAAACCTTAGGTGGAAACAAAGTCAACCCAATTCTTCCAATCCGCCTAATCGTTACCAACTAAACGGTCCACCCTCCAACCATACTTTCAACAACAATCCTTCTAACAATTATGGTAGTACCAACAATCTTGAAGGATTGATGTCTAAGTTCATGGCATCTCAAGAAGCTCGCATATCTAAGTTTGAAGTCGATTTCAAACAAAAGCAAAGCGAGATGACCACCAAAATTGACGCATTGTTGAAAGTTCTCAATGACCGAGAAATGGGAGCACTCCTAAGCGACACGGTCAAGAATCCGAAACTAAACGTTAATTCCATATCTTCAGTTTCGTCACCCACTTCGTGTCCACAATACTACTCGGTTAAATCAACGAGCACGTGTTTCAAACAAAACAAAATTCTTCAAAAGGACCAATCAAGCAAAACACCCGATATAGAACCGGTCAAAAGTATAGTTGAAACACCTCCTACGCAAGACCTTGACGATGAATTCAAGGAACTTCACCTTGAACGCCCCGTCATTGATGTCTTAGCGCGTGCTCCTTACTATAGTGCCCTCCTAGAAAAATATGAGAAGTTTAAACTAGGTAAAAATGGACTGCCTTTGTTCAAAACAAGTTGCCTAAAAAGCTTGATGACCCGGGTATATTTGTTTTGCCTTGTAAGATAGAAAGATCCGAAGCTTTCGACACACTAGCCGATTTAGGGTCAAGCCTCAACTTGATTCCCTTATCTTTATTCACCGCTCTTAAGCTAGGAAAGTTAGAGGAAACGGAGGTATTGATAGGGCTAGCGGATGGGAGTATTGCCCACCCGGTTGGAATGATTAAGGATGTAGTTGTTCAAGTAGGCAGGTTAACTATATTAGCGGATTTTCACGTCCTAGACATGGTTAGTGACACTATATGCCCATTGTTGGTAGGAAGAGGATTTTTAGCAACCTCTAGCGCCATGATAGATTGTAAGGAGTCTAAGATAGCGGTAGGTGAAGGCGATACTTGGTCGGTGTACGATGTAAAGAAGCATAGTTATGATTGTGATGATGAACCGACACCGCATTGGGTAGAGATGAATAGGAGACCATCTAGATATGGACCTTGGATAGAAAGGAACTTTATAGGACCTCAATGCCCATTTTATCTAGAAAAAGATTTCGTTGAAAAGACACATTCGGTAGAACAACTCGTAGCTAGAGATGAAGAGCTAGATCCCTTTGAGGACCCCTTAGTCTTTAGGAAGATGATTGAGTTCTTAAGCGTAATGCCTATTAATATAGAGATGAATAAGTGGAAAAGAGAGGGAGACAAGTGTAAATGGAGGTGGGACAAGCCACCTAAAGAAGGTGACAGATCATGGCATATGAGGATGACTTTGTATGATCCGGATGGAGAAAAGTTTGAAAGGTCATACCATACTAAGGAAACCGATAGGAAGTTGAAACCTAAGTTTGATCCAAAAGACGTCCTCAATGACGAACTCACCCGTATCACGTAGTAACCCATGACCTTGAGTCTAGCTACAAGACTTGTAAATAAAGAAAAGCGCTTCTTGGGAGGCAACCCATGTTTTGTGTGATTTTTATTTTGTTTGTTTGTTTGTTATTTGCTTCCGTATGCATGCTTTATTTTTATTGTTGGTAGATCATGTTTCTCAATTAAATAGTGAAAATACTTTACTTTGTTGTTTTGGCCTAGTCTTAACTCCACCTAAAAGTATTTTTACAAAAGATAAGTGTAAGGGGAAACCCCAAATATGTTTTCAAGAAACAAACCGATCATGATTCTCCACATTATTAAATGAACATGTATATTCGTATTTGTTAGAATCAAATGCTTGTATTGAGTCATAATGAAGTTTTGCAGGATTTTCCAGGAAGTAGGACCAAGTTTTTCCAGAAATTTTTCGGAAACTTAACATAAGAATTTCTGCAGGTCACTTCTGACGGCGTCACGAGTTAACTCTTGACGGCGTCACGTGTAAAAATCTGGAAATTTTACCGGTTTTGTTTTTCTAACGGAGTCTTATGGTTTTTGTGAATTATTAAGTTTTATAATCTCCAGGAAATCTGCAAACTTCATTCCACAAGCATTATATCTTATTTTGTTTTCTAGGATTTAGTAACTTATGTAGGTTGCCTCCGATTTTATGCGAGGTTGTCTTGTCTATTTTCTCAGGATTCACAGGTTATGTATGATAAGAAGATGATTTATATTCTAGAAGGGAAGCTTTGATTGTTCATTTTCATGGAGGAAGATTTAACCTGGCCACCTTATTATCCATACCGAGCGAATCAGGGGAGTATTTGATTTCATTCGTTTTACTTATTTCACTTTTACATTCTTTACTTGAACATTGGGGACAATGTTCATCTTCAGTGTAAGGGGAGGGTAAAAAGATGATACCTTACATGTACACTTTCGCTTGAGTTTGTTTTGTCTAATGGTAGATGTGTAATAAAACTATGAGAAATACTTGTTAGTGCAATTTTAGCGCCAAATTTAAAATTTTTTACAACATTTAGGAGTGAAAATTTAGCCATAGCAAGCGTCTCATGGATAGGAGATTGTATGACTAGCACATAACCGTACTTTCAGAAAAATTTCCCACCCAAATATGTGAGGTTCGCCTTTAGATTTAATAGGAAAAACATTTATTATTAGTGCTTATGAGTGTACCGGTAGCATTTAGATTTTAGAACTTGCGTTAGTGATGCATCCCGAGACCGCTAGTGAGACTACATTCGTGTTGTAGGATTTACTACATGATAAGAGGCATTAGGATCACCCTTGTGTTAAACCCGTATCATAATTACTTGACCATTTAAGTCATATTACTTGGCTAGTTAAGTCAACTAATTTTTCCCACACCTTAGCGTTGTACTCATTTTTAGTACACGAAACCCCTAGTACACCCCTCCGAGCCTATCTTTTCGTTTCTAACTTTAAGCATCTTACTTAAAGGAAGAATTTGTTAAACCCCACTTAAATGTACACCCAAATCGCCTTAGCCTTCCGTGTATGCACTCATCTTTAGTGCATTATTGTTATTTGTTTAAATCCCTAAGTTAACTATCTAATTGATTACATGGTTGCTAAATCGAGTCATATCCTTGTACATATTGTTTTTAGACGATTGGGACTCATGGGTAAAGTACTTATTTTACGGAGTAATGGGTAAGAACATCATATATTACCCCCATATGTACGTTAATCTTAAAAGTGCTCCAAGTGTTTTAATTTTCTTAATTCGAGTCAATAGATTAGTTTATTGTAAAGTATGTAAAAATTCAAGTGTAAGGGGAATGTTCATTCCTTATGATGTATTATTTCAGATGGTAGGGTAAGAGTGTATGCAAAAAAAAAAAAATAAAAAAAAAAGAAAAAAAAAAGAAAAAAATCGAAAAAAAATCAAGAAAAAGAAAAAAAAAATAGAAAAAGAAAAAGAGAAAAAACATACGGACTACCATCCCTTTTCATTCTATGTTTATTTTATGTTTTTGTTATTTTTCATTTATTAGCTTAAGTCGAGTCTAGTCTTGACTTAGCAACGCTATATTGTACATGTAATTAACCAAGATTGTTAACTCGCCACCAGTAAAAACTTCCTTTATCCAACAAAACCGTGTATTTCATATCCCTACACCTAACGTTACAACCCTTTAAAAGACCTCTTTGATAGTTTATCCTAGGTACTTACGCCATGTGGTGGAGGTTTGATCCTTTCCCAAGCCTATGGTAATCTATTTTGCTATGACAGGTAGTGAGAGATATCTTCCGTTTCCATATTGTAATTTATACTTTATTACACCCGAGAGATGTGAGTATCTAAACACTATTTGTGAGGTGCTAGTGTATGACCTCCGTGCTTGTCTTTGGTCTTTAGTGGAACGATTATTTGTTGTAATTACTTTTATATTAGTGTTAAATGACCCCTAACTTGTATTTTGATTAGAATAAAAGCGCATTTGCTTGAGGACAAGCAAATCTCAAGTGTAAGGGTATATGATGAGGCGAAAAATGAACCGTTTTTAGGGGGTCATTTAAGCCCGGAATTGAATTTATTTGATCAAATATTGCCCTAAATCGTTCCTTTTGTGATTTTAGGTACTTTGGGAGAGAAATCTGGAAAAGGAAGCAATTTGGACGTTTTTGGAGCATAAAAGTGAAGAAAACACCAAAGTCTTAATTTTTCTTGCTGAGAACAGTAGGTGACGACGTCAAGAAGAAAATACTGACAGCGTCAAGAGTAATTTTCATGACGGCCCAGTATAGAAATGAAGGCGTCACAAGGAAGAGCGTCAAGAGTAAAATATGTGACGGCCTGGAAAAAGTTATAACGTGACGGCGTCAGAAGTAGATCAAGGCAGTCCGAGAATTCTTTTGGCGGCGAGATGACGGCGTCACCAATTTGGTCTTGACGCCGTCAGCCTCAATTTCCTATATATAGTTTTCTAATTTTCATTCATAAAAAAGAGAGAAGTTTTGGAGAAACCCTAAGGCCGAACTTAGTACGAACTTTACAGGTTTTTCAAGGGTTTTCAGCCCTTGAACCCTTTCATGTGTAATTAAGATAAGTGTTCTTTTAATTCAATCAATATGTCTATGTGTTGGTTGTCTATATCTTGTTCTTGTCTTAATTCCATCATGCTAGGCTAGATCTATCTTGTGTTTGCTTAGATCTAATGAAACCTAGATGTTGATTATGTGTTGATTACTTGTTTATGGTTGTATTGGATGAATGATTTCGATGTTAGGCTTAAGAAAACTGGCAGATCTCCAAATGGTAACATGCTTGAACGTCTTAGGAAACATGAACTGATGTGCACTAGGTTTTATTGGTTGTATTTAATGCATGAGTAAATTCTAATGATCCCATGTTAGGAGCTTCTTAGCCGGCTCGACATAGGAGTGAAGTAGGCACTCATAGGATTGGGGAATTAAGTGCGCCACCCCATGAATGGTATTAAGGAATACAATCCGTCATCCACGCAACTATAACAAGTAATTAACGTGTAAAAGATATCTAGGGAGTAGTGAAATCTAAGGAAACACAATTTCTCCACTTATTGCTCACAACCTTAGTTTAATTTAGTTTATTTTTATTTCTAGTATTTTATTTTGATTGCATCTTTAGTATTGGGTTAGTTGACTAGCAACTAATTCCGCCCAAATCCTTAAAAACCGAGATTTTTATTTGCTTTCTAAAAAATATAAAAATACAAAAATAATCATCCTTCATCTCTAGAACTAGTATTTAGGTTTTCTAATCCTAGCGACACTATTCCTAGCTGAACGATCAATCCCCCGGTACTTGTCACTATACTATACTACAACGATCAGGTACACTGCCTGGTAGGGGTTGTAAGCTTCTCAAGATCCCTTGAAAGGTAAAGCCTGGTGCGATTCCTACGTATCAACCATCCTCCCTTGTATTCCACACCTCTTCCCCATCCCACTACTATCCCCTCATACTCACAAACCTATACCTAACCCCTCCACGTTGGCAATCCACCACTACCATTTTGGCGGCAAGATTGGTTCAAGGGCTGGGATTACTTTTTGAGCAATTGGAAGGCAGGGATTTGATCACAAGGTCCCAGAGAGTATCTGTGTTGCCCTAATTCAAGTGAAGACACATAAGAGATGTAAAATGCGTACCTACCTCTTCACAATTTAGTATAAATAGGGTTTTCATGTAAGCCTAAGGGGCATCCCTTTTTCTCTTGTAATTTCTATTTCTAAAAATTAGTTTTCAATTGTAACTTCAGAATTTAAGTTTAATGAAAATTGCATTCTAGTTTATTCAAGTTTCCATACAATTTTAAGTTTCTTACTTTTTATCAATTAAGTTCTGTTTGTTGATTACCAAAATTTCATTTGAGTATTGCTATTGTTTGTGGAATAAAAGAAAACTAATCTTAGAAAGAAAAGAGAAAAAGAAAAAAAAAATCCAGAAAAGAAAAAAAAATATAAAAAAAATTATGAAGAAGAAGGAAGTGATAGCAGGAATGGTGAATATTGGTTTAGAGCTCATGGGAGCACCTAAGTGGTTCATATGATTGTGGTTCTCAGTTTCATTTGACCCCTCAATCCTTTGGATAACAAGTAGGTTACCATTCATATTTGTTTTGGCTATAATCTGTGTTATAAATTTATTGTTGTTATTTGCTACTTAAATTTGTTTATTTAGGACCATAAAATTTAGCTTAGTATTAGAAAATCAGAGTTTGAAGTTAAAATTGCCATCTGCCCCTTGCAAACCTTTAGTTCAGTCCCCAGAGGGGTGTTTGGATCAATGTTTTTAGTATACTGTAGGTAGAAGTAGGGGTCTGAGTTGATTAGTTTATTGTACCTAGGATCATATTAGCTGAGTTTATGCATCAATCTTTGGAAGTCTTAAGGTAAAAGTCAAAATCATACCCATTCCCTCCCACAGCTTATCTGTGGTGGAATTAAGCCTTTAAGTTTTGAGGATCACTTCTAAGATAGGTGAGATGGGTAAAATTGGTGTGCTTGAGTCCAAATAAACATTAAGTGATCAGTTGTGATCAATCAAATCCCACAGAAGTCAACTTGTGTATTGTTTCTGGAAAAGTCAAAAATGCATAATCAGTTTTGTAGCAAATTTCAAGATGATTTCTGGAATTGATTAATGATTGGCAAGGCACAAACTAAGTTGATTTGAAACCTCAACCAGCTTGTTAACTATTTCTAAAAAGAATTTTTGGATTAAAAAGTGTTTTGGAAACTGAAAAAGCACTTGGAAGTTGGTGGACTGACACAAAATTCCCCTGCACCCTCAGTTTTTAACCAATTTTGGATTAGTGTAGATTGTTTATTAATTGGTGTTTAGGATTAATTTTTGTTGCTATAAGAATTCACTTAGGTGTAGTATAAGAATATGCTTTTAGTTGGGATTTTATTGCTTATTTAGTGATTTTTATTGAGTCACTTTGTAAGCTGGATTGGGACTGCTCATACTCAGTATACTGAGTGTGTATGGTTGTAAGTTCTTCCTTGGTCTTTGTTGTTGATAGTGTCATTATTGTTGTTGTAAGCTGCTACATTAGTCAATTAATTGTTTAAATCCTTTTCGAGCTCATTGGCTTATTGGCGCAATTTGTTTGTGAGTTTTTTTTTGTTGTCTGCTGCTCCCTACTAGTGTTCTTGTTGAGGTACTTGTTGACTTAGGTTCCTTTTGAATCTGCTCTTGTTGTTGTTAAATTTTGTTGTCGTTAACAGTTTTCAAAACGAAAAAAAAAAAAGATCAGTAGGATTTGCTTAAGGTTTATGTTTTGACACAGTAGCAAGTGAGAAACAAAAAGATTTGAAAAGAAAAACAAAGGTGTTTGGAAGTCTTTGCAAAAAGGGGGTTTCGAACCCCTGACCTCTTGGCCACACCAGACACAAACACAACACCACTAAACCACACGCCATTGGGACTTTTTTAGTTACAATACGCATCATTAAATACTTAATAAAGTTTGTGAATTTGGCTTAATCTAGCTTATCAGCTTTTATTTGCTTATTTACTGCTTATTTGCTACTGTACCACCACTCTTTCTTAATTTTCTTAGGTAAACATTAACTTGTAGAATTTTTTCTTAAAAGTTTCATATTTTTAGCATTTGCAATTTATTTATTATAATTTAATTCATGTTAATTAGTTTTTAAATCGTAATAAATAGAATTTTTGTTGAAAAATTAATTTTCTTTTTTCAAAAATTTACTTTTGTCTTTTAGTACGTTAGAAAATTAATTAGAAACCCGTAGGACTTTCGTAGCTAAAAATTCGCGTTTTACTTTGCGCACTCGCGTAATTTTCAAATAACTTTTGCGTTTTTAAATTAATTTACGTTTTAGGATTCCCGATAACTAATTATGATTCCCCGTAGTGTTTTAGGTTTTTCCTAGTTTGTTAGCTACCTTAGGTTAATTTATTTTTACCTTCGTTCGCAAATTTTCAATTCCGTTAATTTAACTTATCGTAAAACCAAATAACCTTTCCAATCATACAAGATTTTAATCCCCAATCTCATTCGAAGCTTTCCATTCACACCTCGTTGGGGTACGACCCGGGAAATTACTTCCCGGTCTCACAATTTGAATATCACTTTCACAAGTTTTGCGAGGTAATCGTTTTCCTAAACGGTTTACTCGTATTACTTCACGTCTAGTTTTCTCATGATAACTTAGACCTCACGTTTGTTGATATTTTGATAATTGTTGTTTGCACACACCAAAACACAGCGAATCACATGCTCCGGAATCCTTAGAACAGCTGCCCTTAGTTTCGGTAGCACGCTTTTGCACTTGGTTAGTAAAAGCCCTATTTTGATTTCGAGGCTTCCAATGTGTCGTCATGACTCTTTAGGTTTATCGCCGTTCCTTCTTGAAAACTTTTAAGCCATTCTTCGCGCTCTCTTTGCTTTTTAGCCAACTTATCAAGGTACTTTTGAATGGAATCTTCAAGGCTAGTTTTGCCGTAAGAAGATCAGTTGTCGATTCTAGAATAATAGTTTGGAGGTCCCGTACGATATCTTGTTCCTCCATTGTTGCCTTGAAAGGGTCTTCCTTCTCCATACTTTACCTCTTCGGTTATTTCATCAACTACTTTTAAAGGGCAATCTTTGGCCAAGTGAGCTCCTTCACAAATCTCGCATCCCACTTGAATGGCATGCACATTTTCCTTAAGCTTTTTCATATCTCAGCCCAAGCTTTCAAGTTTGTTAGTGATGAGGGAAATTCCATCCGAACTTCCAACCATGTTCCTACCACTTCCCTCATCGTGCCATTTGTTAGAGTGGTCCGCCATATCTTCAATTGTCTTAAGGGATTGGATAGGGTTCATTCCAGGGATCGGCCCCTGAGAATCAAGCATTTGTCGGGTAGAAATATTGATCCCTTGGTAGAAAATGTTCACAAATTGTTGCATGTTGAGATCATGAGTAGGACACTTGAATAGAAGGTCATTATACCTATCCCATGCTTGGTACAATGATTCGTTATCATCCTGTTTGAAATTGTGGATTTCTTCGAGCTGTTGTGCCGTCCTTGATGGAGGGCAATACCTTTGGATGAACTTCATTTTCAATAGAGCCCAAGTGTCGATGGTTCCCGCAGGCAACCTATCTATCCATCTCTTGGCAGCTCTAGTAAGAGTCATGGGAAAGACTCTAAGCATTATTGCATCATGAGACACTCCAGGAATGTTGAACAAATTGACAATGTAGAGAACATTCTCAATATGCTCGTGAGCATCTTCAGTCTTGCTTCCTGAAAAGGTGTCTTTCCACAACTCCCTTATGAATTGGTTATTAATCTCGAATTGAACCTCCGCTCCCATAGCTAGCCTGACCAAACCAGGTCCTTGTTCATCACATGTAAAATCTAGGTACTCATCGAGAGTGAGGGTATCAATATCAACATAACCTATGTTACCTGAAACTTGAAGAGAAATTGTGAGTACTGAAAATAAAATTTAAAACGCAAAACTTAAATAAAATTCAAATAGCTCCCCGACAGCGGCGCTAAAAACATGATGCAGGATTTACCGACTAGGTTATATATTTATAAGTTACTCGTCCACCTAAGGTCTACCTAATGCACTATCGGGCAGTGTACCCGGTCGTGTGAGGTATAGCTAAATGGTAAAGCCGAGGTCGTCCCAAGAGCTAAGGTGCGGATATTACCTAAGTTTAGTGTCACTAATAAAAGGGGGTTTTAATGATTGATTGATTAATTAACTAAAGAAATGAAGTGACAAAGCAAGTAAATAAGCGAAAGAACTCAGATGGGGAGAATAGTGTTAACCTAATTACTAGTCTTGTTATTAACATGACAAGTTTTCTAAATATGCATCCTATCGTTTCATCTGGGGGTTTAATACGATAGACTCAGATGGTCAAATTGCCTATCCTATCTTACATCTCGCCCTATTCTCATAACTGTAACATTATAAGAGTTCCTTAGAGGGTCGCTTTGCCTACAAAATGCAAGAGTAATTAAGTGCCTCTACTAACTTAGACTAGTCTAATGGGATGCGGGTGGTCGCAACTTACATCCCCTCTAATTCCTTAAGCAAGTCTATTTGATAGGTGGCCGTTCGGTGGAATTTCCACATGAATGGTGATATTTCTATCACCAAAACACACCCCTATAGCTGGATGCGGCCTTTAGGAACTTACATCCCCTTCAAGTGAACTACCAAACATCATCACTACCGAAACTAGAGTGTCCTAATACATGCTAAGAACGTATTCAAATAAAACAATAATAGATACTAGAAAACTAAATCATGGCAATAACAATTTCATAATAAGGCTAACACCAAAAGGTGTTTAGCCACTCATGCTCATAAATACAGAAAAACAAATGTTTAATATGATAAATGTAAATATGAATTCAATACGAATGGAATGAATGAATAAACTTATGATTTGGCATGAATTCTCCCTTTGAAATGATTTGTATGTGGGTAGAACTTCGTTCCCCTTGCTCCCCAAATTCCTCCTGACTTTTGAGTGGTGAAAAGTGAATGAATAAACTCGGAATTAGGGCTGGTATTTATAGGCCCGACTTTACTACGGCATAGCTCTAGGTTTAGCTACGCCGTAACCTTCGTAAATAATATCTATGCAGTAGCTGGATCATGTGCTACGGACATAGTTCTTGAATTAGCACTTCTACGGCGTAGTTTTGTTGGGAACTACGCCTTAACTTCTCTTTTTGGCCACGAAAGTTCTTATTGTCTAAAATAGAGACCTACCGCGTAGCTGGAATGAATGTTCTGTCCGTAGATGTCTTTAAGAGATAACTACGCCGTAGTTAAGATGTGGACTACATCGTAGATTATAGATAAGCAATGACTGGTCTTCAGTGAGTGCTACGGCGTAAGTATATGATATGTCTATGCCTTAGTTAGTGTAAAATCCACATACTTCAATTATTTGCATATTAATCCTTCCAAATCCGCGTCTTTTCGTTCCTAAGCTCATCTTTGCCCTGAAAACAGAATATAACCAAATAAGAGTATATATCCTAACATATTAACACAATAAATGAGTAATCTAGGGGGAAATTAACACTAAAATATCGACATTATTTGATGTTATCACACTCTCACTAATATACTTCTTATATTCTCTTATCACTCAAGGGCTCAATCATGGTGCAGAAATTATCATAAGCTTGACCAAATTTCAATTCTCTACCACTAGATTCTGTAGGTTATACTTATTCTATAAGGCAAAATATGGGTTTACATATAATGGTAGGCTTACGACTTTATTTGAGGGGAGGATATAGGAATGGAAACATTTATGGGTTAAGTCAATGACACAAAACAAAACAAACAGATCCCTAAGTCCACACTTCCCCGTCGCTAGTCCCACTTGATCCCAAAAAGCAGATTTATAGAATCATTCAAGAGTCTTAAAATGTTAAGTATATCTCGAGTTAATGCATAAAAGATGTAACATAGTTCCCTATTAATCCATATAAATTGTAGTACTTGGGCTTAGTGATGCATTAACTCGCTCTTCATCATAAACAATCGAGTTAGTGTGTGTAGAATGTAGTTTAATGCCTCATAATTCCATTTAACTTGTACATTCTTAGCATTTGAAGCACACTAACTCGGCTTTCGATACATCAAATCTAATAAGTGGTAATGGTTTTACAACAACGAACCATCGCTTCACAAGTTCTTCAATCATTCGGCGATCTTCTTTGCATTAGCAATTAGTTTATAACGACCTGAAAATTCGGTTCAACTTTTGCGAATAATCCGAAATCCATAATACGTAAAAACTATACGTTATATTTAAAATTTGGAATTGATATATATTTAGAACTGAATAATAAACGTAAGATAATAATAACGACTACGATAAAATCCTATGTCACACGAAAACCATCTATGGGCCGAATTTTTCTAGCACAAGCACACCAACCCATGTTATTTTTCGTTAGGCCTCGTACAACCCAAACCCCAACCGGGCTTTGAGCCCATAACTTCCTCCCTATAATTTTAATTAACCCGTTATTATTCTTCTCCCCAAAAAAATAAAAATAAATAAATAAATAAATAAATAAATAAAAAACACCTAGCCTCCATTGTTAGTTTTCAAGAAAGCTCAAGAAACATCGGTTCGTGATTGATAAATTTGATTATCACGGTTAGCGTTTTATTATATATTCATTTAAGTTTTATAATCTTCGTAATTTTTAAGTAACTCGCATGATGAATTAGGGTTTGTAAAAGAATGTTAATAATCTGTAATTTAGAGTATAATGATGATTAGAGTAATTAATTTAGGTGTTTGGGTGATTGTTGCAAGAATATAGTAGTTAGGGTTTGTAGTTTGGTAATTTAGTTTCTGACCAGATTTTTGGGTTGGACAGAACGGGGTAAATCTTGATGATACCAACGTGTTTTTACAGGTTTCTTGACTCGAAAACTAAGTACTACTTGTCTACTTTCTGGAAAGTTAAGATTCATAGCAATTAGAGGTCGGGAGAGTGGTATTTTGATTTTTGGGAGATTAAGTGTCAAAGCTGAGAAATCGAGTCTGAAAGTCAGATGGTGTTTTTGATTTTTCATTCTCAAACCACAGGGATATAAGAGCTCTCCTTTTACAGGAGTAATGTTTTGGTTATTTGTGACTTCTTGGAATTTTTTTGGATTTTTCTGAAATGCCAAAATGAGTGTGATAAATGTAAACTTTCGAGGTGTTTCTGCAGATCCGAATCTAGGTATGTTAACATAAACGATTTTTGTAAGGGGGATTCCACTTAATAATAAAATCTGTGAAAATTCATGTAGACTCTCAAGACATATGTGCTTCTTTTAGAATTTTTTTGATTTTTAGTTTGGATTTTGTTTCCTTTCTGAAATTCGTTAATTTGACCTAATTTTGTTATAAAACCAGTCATTTTATCTGCATGTGTCAAATGTATGTTTAATGTATCATTTTATTGATTTGGTACCCTAATGCATGTTCCCATATGGTGTGTGTTCTTTTAATGTCGTGATGACTTAGTTGTGTGTATGTGACTTAGTTGTGTGTATGTGTAACATAACTTAATAATCCCGAACCCTAAATCTAGTTTAACTAAATTGGGAAGTCATGTTGAAACCTACTAAATATGGAAAGTAACTAATTCGGGAAACTTACTAAATATGGAAACATGCTAATTCAGGAAACCTGTTAAAAGTAGAAAATTACTTAAAATGACTAAGTTACTTAAAGTAGAAACTTACAATGAATGGAAGCTTACTAATTTTGGAAAGTTACTATTTTTGGAAAGCAGCTATAAATGGAAAGTTACTAAAAATGGAAAGCCAACTAAAATGTGTAATCTTATTTAAAACAAGTTAATAATAACCCGATCTTTAATTCGTGTAGAGTCGCTAAAGAAGGAGTGACTTCCTATTCTTATCTTACGGTTTCGTTGGCGGTTTAAGGTACAAATATTCTACCCTTTTTCAGTAAGAGTGCTTTCGCTCTCATGACTCTTGATCTTGATCTGTGATTCGTTATCTTGATATGATTCCCTAAGCTATTGCTATGTTCCCTTGTACTTTGATATGATTCGTTTGATATGCTTCGTTGATATGATATGATTCGTTGATGTGTTTCATTGATATGACTCTTTGTTATATTTAGTTTTATGTTGTCCTTGTTAGGATCCTTTGATGTGGTTCTTTGTTAGGGTCCTTTGATACGCTATGATAATATGGTATGATTCGTTTCATTCTTATGCCCGGGTTTTTATTCTAGTCATGGAGGTACTATGGCCGTGTCATTGAGGCAACGATGGCATGACACTTTCTGTGGAGGTGTGATTGATCCATGGTGTCCTTTTCTGTTATGATATGATATGATATGATACGTGTACACTTGGCCATTTAACGTATGTGTAGCCCTGTCATGCGAGCATGATGCATGTATGATTTTGTTTTTCACGGGTGTATGGATGCATCCTAGGCTTTGTTTTGTTTCATTTTGTAGCGTGATGGATGTACGTGCTTTGTACCCATACACCTTTGGGAGCTAGCTACTCCATGTGGTACCGAGAGGTCTCCCCTCTCCGTATCCTTTGATATGTGGTACCGAGAGGTCTTCCCTCTCCGTATCCTTTGATATGTGATTATGTGATTTCGAGATCTATCGAGTACCTCGGTAGGTCGGCTCGTGGCTTTCTTATGATTCTTTTGTCTATTCAAGTACCTTGTTTAGACGCTTCTTTGTTGATACATGCTCATTATCTTTCCTTATAATTATGCTTATGTGATATCTATTTTGATGCCTCATTTCGTTTGACTTATGATATTCGTTCAGTTGTTCGTTGATCTCTTATGCATTTGACAGATGATATTTCTTTTAGTAGAAACTTATGATTTCCTTTTTTATACTCATATATGTTTCGTTTATCCGTTTGCTTTGTTATATATCTGTTCACTGGACTTTTTAAGCTCAGCTTCCTTTCCTTTCATGCGGCAGGTTTTAGGTTGGAAGTTGGGTATAGGTGAAGAGAGAGTGTAAGCGTTAGTGGACTACCCCGATGATTAGAAGCCCATTTGCTTTGGACTTAGATTTTGATCCAGTTAGAATTGTTTGGACTTGTAATTCTTTTTGTATAGAGTTAGCATTTCTTTTGTACCCTTAGTGTACCTTTGTAACTTTTTGTTTATAAGTCTTCCGCTTGCATTTGTAAGTTCTGATTTGGCACCATAATGTGACATTTTGACCATTGTCGGGTTGGGGTGTTAGAATTATGGTATCAGAGCTAAGGTTGTGACCTATAGTACATAAGTTATGGCCTGTGAAGATTTGGACCCTTAGGTTTGCACTTTAGGAGCTTCTGGAATAACCTTTGAAGACTTTGCGTTAGGTTTCCCCCCTTAGGAACTTTCGTACGACCGATGAGGATTGGGTAGATTATACGATAAGACATTGGTTAGTCATCTTTCTTCTGCATCACTCTGATTTCTGCCTCTGTTTTTAGTTAAGCCTTTTTAAGATCATTTGTTTCGGAGATTAGAAGATTTATCAGGATTTACGACATAAGTTTAGAATCCCTTGAGACTTCGTAGTAATGCCTTATAGGTTTCATTTCCGAAGTTATCAATTTCTTTTGAACTTCAACCCTTGATTCGTTTGTCATTCGTTAGATGCCTTCTTGTTCGTCTAGAGAATTCACGTATGTATGAATCCGATGTGTTCGACACATTCTATGGTTTTTCCTTGCTTTTGATAAGCATATTAAGATTCCCTTTTCCATTGTTGATTTTGACCTATTCGATCTCTATGATAATCTTGTGACCTTCTATCATGAATCTTCGATTTGTTCGATGCGTTCTGGAGATACCTGAAAATAATTATGTTTACTTTGGAGGTGTTCAATTTGATATTACCCTGAATATGGATTTGTTGGCTAAAGCATTGAGATGCTAACAACGGTCATATTATAATTGCCATCTTTGTGGATTCGTGAAACTCAAGATTCTGCATCAAGATTCCTAACCTGATAATCATTTATGATTACTTTTGTTTTGATAAACTCGTGCGTTAATCCCTTGTGGTTGTGAGGATACTTTGTTTGATGAAACTCGCCTCGAGTGTCACAACTCGTAATTTCCGGTCATTTTCCAAACTTCGACAATCTACTATTCATCATTTTACTATTCATCGTTTTTAAGGTCAATTTGATATTCTGAGAAGCGTTCAAAAAAATTTACTATTCACTTGACACTATTCATTCCCGGAAGAAATTTCACTATTCACGTGCATTACTCATTTCATCGTAAATTTAGTTTACGAGTATTTAAATTCGCGTAACCGTATTGGTTCAGGTGCGAACTCATGCATTATCATTTGGGACATCTCATACGGACTAGAAATAGTCTGCATATCATCATTATGACACTTGCATACTATTCCACTCGTAGGATATTTAAATTAATACTTTTTGTATAATTGACATTTTAAGTATATTTATTTCTAAATAAACGTTAACAAGCGATCAATAATGTGACTAACACGTCCGACACTCCCGACTATGATTCCAATATATTTTGATATTCATTTTAATAATATAAAAAAATTATAATATTAATTTACCCGATGTTTTCGAATCAATTACTATATTTTACGGTCGGAGCTTATAACTCTGCCGGTTTACGAAATTTCAACCCGATAATTATTTTAACACCCGATTATCACCAGGAATAATATTTTACAACTTTTACAACTTCGTCATATTTTATTTCATCGCGTCATGATTTATTTCCAGTTAACTCGGTACCCGATAACACCCAATACACACCTAAAACTAACTAATACTTGCACTAGGTGAGACAAGTTCATTAAATAGCCCCAACTTTCTTGCTTTTTCTTCCATTTTGCCCCCCCCCCCCCCCCTAGCTCCCTAATTCATGTGATATTTATTTAACAAAGACCATAAGACTTTGACTAAAAATATCTATACATCTATACTTTCATTTACCCATTTTTCTTCCTTTGATTAATACTTGAAAAGCTCTCATTTCCTCCCTCCTTCTTCACCCAAAATCGACCCACCCAAGAACAAGGAAGAAACCATAAACTTTTCAAGATCAAGTGCTTAAACAAGTCCTAGTAATAATCTAGTTAGGGTTTTGAAATAAAAACCCCAAGGATACTTAAGTATTTTTCTCCAAAACTCATCAAATCTTTCAAGTAAGTATGTCAAACTAATTTTCCTAATTTTATCAAGTTCTTATTATGTTCATATGGTTTTTATACAAGATCTACATGCATATGCTATTTATACCACTTTATTTTACAAACTTTTAACTTTGAAAGCCTAGAAAGTGATTATAGTTAGATCCTTGTTAGATCGACTTGGTTTATGATGTTTAGGAACCCATGACACCCTAAGAAGGTGTATGGTAGGATTAGACTAGTTTTGTGGTGATTAAAAGTGGTTTGGTTGAAGTTGGAACAAGTTTGAAACTAGGAAAATGATTTTGAAAAATATATATTTACCTACTGTCACCATTTTTAAAACGTGGGAAACTCAGTAGGTGATGGGTAAATTTTGACCAAAGATTTAGAAAATACTTTTAAAAACGAAACTTTTGGCGAAAGAACGGACTAAAACGAGCTTATAACAAAGGAGATATGATTTTTGTAAATTTAACGACGAAAACTATTTTTCTGAAAAACTGCATGCTGTTTGACAGTTTTCGACGGGCAAATAGAGACGTTAAACGTAACCTAGAGGAGTCGAACTACCAAAAATATATTAGTATATACTAAAACGAATTCATGGATATAAAGAACGAGTAAAATGAGCTTAAAACGACCAAGTTATATACGTTTTAAAATCGTCAAAACTATATATATATATTTAGTCGCTACTAGAAAATAATATAACTACGTACTAAATGATATATTTTCTAGATTTCTTATTCAAGGAGTTTATTTTTAACTAACAAAGTACGTACGACTCAAGGTTTATTACGCGACTACTAGACATTATTTTAAGGTTTTCGAGACGAGGAATATAGCATTAACACTTTTATACGATATATTACGACAAGTTTTATAACTCTATTTGGACTTAATTTTTCCTAAGTATGGAAACTATTTTATCTTGACAATAACTAGTACTTCCAAGTCACGAGTGGTATAGGTATCATGTGCATGTGCATTCATTACATCACGGCATGATCTAAATTAGATCACGATTATCCATTTAGGTTGCGGCTAGTGTTCGCGCCTCATTGTCCTGACTACTTTACCATCATTGTACCATCTTTGTACTATCACTCCAGGTGAGTCTTCATAGCCCCGTTTTAATTACTTATTTGATTTCAAATCCCACGGGGGAGAATACATTGCACAATTATTTTTTTGTACATGCCCAAGTAGTAAGTTCCATACATTGCTTAAGTTGTTAGTACTACCACTTCAAGTCCCCTTTATTATCATGGACCGTTAATTATATTGCCAAGCAAGAGTGAATGAATAGATCTATTGAGGGTGACTCCTCCATTCGTGTTTGGGTGCTCCATAATGAAAATGAATGCATTTCATGTCTAATATTTGAGTGACTGGTAACCACTCCTTTGGGGCCAATTTTAGTACGTCTAGCTTCGGGGCCATGAGCTTAAGAGACAATGTAGCTTTTTGACATTTTGACACCTTACTTTATACTTGTGGTTATTGTACATATGATTTACTTATAAACCTATGATTATTCACCAACATTCGTGTTGACTGTTTTTCGCAATGTATTTCTCAGGTTATTAAGGTAGCTCATGTTGCATACTTTTGGACCTTCATGGAGTCGCGGAGTCGACGCATCTCACCTTATATTTTCTGCACTTATGAAACGTTTGATCTTGTTGAACTTATTTTATCTAAATTGGCAATATCTTTTGGGACCTAAGTTTTGTAAACTCCGAATGTTTTAATGATCAAACGATGTATTTTTCCAAACGACACTTTAGGTCATTCAATATGACTGTAACTGTGGTGCTATGACAGTCACCCCCAGGTATTCCATTCCGCTGCAAGTCATGTAAATTGAGGGTGTGACAGATTGGTATCAGAGCTAAGGTTATAGCGAACTAGGATGTATCTTGGACCCTAGACTATAACCACATCATCATAGCATCTCATCATTTCATCATAGGTGCATATTCATTATACATGTTGTTTCATGCACACACTGTGCGAGTTATTTATACCCATACTCATATATATATATGATTATATTGACCTGGTTCACAAGCGACATGTGTTTAGATACCCACCCTGTTATCCTTTCATCGGATTCCGACGTTTAAGATACCCTGTTATCTTCCACTACCATTGTACTATCAGTTACACTTACACCGCCATTAGCACCATTGAATTGTTATAGGAACAAGGTTTCCCTATCATTCAACCTATACATAGAATGCCGTTTGGTAGAGTATTCAGACTTAATTTTAATGGACTTATTAGGATGCTTATTAGGATGCTTACTACTTAGGTACCACCACCACCGTCAGTTACTTATTTCACTATTGGTCGTCCCATAGTGCGTACTTCAACTTTACCTCTTGGATGCCGCGAGATAGCGCGAAAGTGGGTAGTATTCCAATCACTATTATCACCATCACATCTCAGATACTTTACACCCATATATGACAGGCCGCTTGAGAAGCAACCACTATACCTGCTTGCTATTTGGCCTTAGATTCGAAAGAAACCCCTCTACCAGAGATTGCCAATATTGATACACCATCCCTTAACACCAATACTTCAAATTACGACCTTTTTCGCTCATTCCATATAATAAGACCCTCACGCTAGTAAAAGTTCGTTGGATTAAAAGATCAAGGTACAATTACTCAACAAAATTTATATTCTTTTCGGAGATCGATATAGTTTAGTCACATTGGGACAAGACCTCATTTCATGAAAGGATACCGAAAAGTTCCACCTGACCATAAAACATTTAGCTTGCATTCATGGCAAATCAAAACATCATTCGATGTGGTACCTACTTGACTCAGATCACCCGTACAATAATTTCCATACTTTATACATTTTAGTCATGCCTAGAGGGATTACGCATTTGAACCTGCTAACTTTACCTAGTATAAATTCTCGAATACTTCAAATCATTGGCACCAAATTTCTGCCCTATATCCTTCCATACATAGACTATTCTTTTCAATTGACTGTAGATGCCTTAACGATACGTTCATCCTTCACGCTCTCAATATCACTACCATATTCTCGACCACTTCATAATCATAAACCACTGCCCTGTTATGAACTAAGATGCTTACATTCTTTAAATAAGTGGATTAGTAGACTATTACCATACCATAAGATTCACCCATGTATCCAATAAACCATTCAACGAATTTTACTTCAAGCTATTTTACTACCATACGGGGAAATTGTTTTACGGAATTAATAAAAGAAACTATTTTGTTACCACCCTATAAATTGATTTTTCCGTTATTGCACCAAATATTTACTATTATTACGCGAAACAATTTTCATGTTACTTGAAAGGAAATATTAGGATACCATTTTTAATAACAACGCGTTGAACATCATCTAAAACTTTTAAGAAAAGTAATGATATTTTGATTAAATCAAGCATCGCATCATTAGTCCTCAATTATACATAGCCTGATCACCTATGTATAATTCAGGAAGGATTATGCCATGAAGTAAATAATTATTTTTTTTAAGTATTACTAATAACAATCTTCATGTAGAAGCGTTTTAAACAAGTAAAATCTTTTATAAATGTCTCTTTCTGACAAACTTTCCCTTGGATACTTACCCCACCTGTCACTCACTTAGCCATTAAGTTGGACTTTCCATTGACTTCTTTAGGAGAGACTTTCCCTATCAAGTACTAGGAGGATTACTCGATACAAGGAAAACAATAAAAGGATTACGGAACTACTAACCCTAGACAAAGAAAATTCATAATTCAACAACAATCCTAAGATACCACGATACCATCCGAATCACCATTTCTGACCTAGTTGCCAAATTTTATCATTCAAAGGTACTAGCAAGACTGAGCTACAGGATCAAACACAATGTAAAGGTACGCTAAGCAACACTATAGAAATAAACAAAGTCTCCTAACCGATACTGTAGAGTGATTTGATTAAACATGGCCTTATCTAAACGCAAACTTCCCTATAATAAGTTTCACCAAGGATAATTGATTTGAATTAAGGATATCGATATCGATTCCCTTAAGACATTGTGTTCTCAAGAAATTCTAGATAACCTCACCTATATATCAAGAGAGGCATCAGGCCCAAGCATATCTCCCCAGCTACATGTGAAGACAATACGGAAATTCATCGACATAATATCAATTGAAACCCTCATATTGCCAACATGATGACAATTTCAACGATAAACCATCTCAAGACTTAAGTTGGTTGAATACCTAGGCTTGTAGTTTTGCCCGATAACCAACAATAGGCATCATCTAATATCAGGAACCGAACATTAGACATCTATGCATTATGCGAACATTACATATCCTACTATTTTATTCTAGTTAGTAATTTCACTTTTAAATAAAGTTGATTTAAAATTTGTGGTTATACAAATCACATATCTCGTAGAAAATAATTTTTTTTATTGCCTATTTTGAACAAATACAATCCTTTTAATCAATATTTAGCTAAACCATTGTACAATGGGAAATATATAAACATCAAACTTTGGTAAACAGTCCTATTCACAACCTGTTTGAAAACCGCGTCACATTTCCTAACTATTGAATTTTGAATCATCAAGAAAGATATTACTTAATAAATCATTTGCTCCATTTTTTCTAAATTCATTTATTCAGGAAAGGATTTCAACCAAAACTCAATCGCAAGACAAATTTCCAAAGCTAATCACCATACTACATCGCTTATGCATTTAGGATTTTTGCAACTTGACAACAAAGAACCTTGGAATATTTGATGAAGGAAATTAGGAGGAACACCACACATTAAGTACAAACGTCAACAATGGAGACGTAGCCCAATAGGCGAAGAAAGACATATGTCTAAGCATCCGTTAGACCAAAACACAAGGAATCAAAAAAAAAAAAAATTGTTACCCATATTCTATCCCCTTCAGATAACGCCGGGTTCGAAAGACAGAACGTTGTGGAATTAGTCACAAGATTTATTGTACCCATTTCAATTATTCCTGATAAAGGTAATCGAATCACCTTAGACTTCTAACAATCATTTTAAGACTTCCTTCGGAACCCCATTTAGATGTAAACACCGCCCATTATCCTCAGACCGATGGTCAGAACGAGAGAACGATTCAAACATAGGAAAGTTATACTCAGAGTATGAGTGATTGACTCTAGAAATGGTTGGACTAACCATTTACCATAAATCAGATTCTTTTACAACCATAGTTATCGCGCGAGCATAGAGACTACACCATTTGAGGCACTTTATGGTCAAAGTACCAATTACCCATTTACAGACCGAAATCGGAAAGTTAAATTCACCGGTTTAGGACTAAACTATGGAACAACAAAGGAAATTGCACAAGTCAAGAACCCGTTACAAGCAACGAGAAACTGATAGGAGTTAGGTTGGTACATGACACACATCATGCGGATTGGGTATCCCTGAACAACAAACCAACTAGATTCACGCGAGAGAATGAACTAAGTTGAAAGCTTTGCCTTGGAGAAGCATGATACAATTTTGGTAAACACGAGAGATTGAACCTCTGGAATATTGGACCAATTAAGATTCATTTTAGAATCGACCAGCTGGCATATAAGATTTGAGTTCTGGCAGAGTTCAGCAACATATATTACCCATATTACCTTATAAACCTGAAGAAGCACTGATCATCTATTGACGAACCAAACTCGGAAAAATCCTAACTCACTAGTCTAGTAGGCATTCATGAAATAACCAGAAATTTCCTACAAGTCAAGAATCAATTACGAATTCTATAAGTTGTAAACCATTGAAACCTCAAGTTGGTAGCCAGATTATGTTGAAAGTTCTGCCTAGGAAAGGCATGATATTATTCGGAAAAGTTGGAAAGATAAACCCGATATACACTGGACCACTAAATATTCCAGACAGAGTAGGCCTAGTGGCCGTCAGGCTTGAGCCTTGTTAGAGAACAACCGGATTACACAACTATGTTTCACCTATTCAAATCCAGGAAATGACCTTCAGATTAGTCACTCATAATCCCATTTGGAAGGGAATCCAACCCTGAGACAAACGTAAACTTGGTAAGAGAACCAATAGAAATCATGGACTGTTAGGTCAAACGATTGAAACAGAGTCGAATTCCTATCATGAAAGTTCGCTGGAATTCTCAAATATTATTACCTTTTCACGAATACCACTCCAGAGACCAACACAAACTGAACTTCGGGACGAAGTTCCTGTTAGAGGGGAAGACTGTCACAACTCGTAATTTCCGGTCATTTTCCAAACTTCGACAATCTACTATTCATCATTTACTATTCACCAATTAGTATTCATCATTTTACTATTCATCGTTTTTAAGGTCAATTTGATATTCTGAGAAGCGTTCAAAAAAATTTACTATTCACTTGACACTATTCATTTCCGGAAGAAATTTCACTATTCACGTGCATTACTCATTTCATCGTAAATTTAGTTTACGAGTATTTAAATTCGCGTAACCGTATTGGTTCAGGTGCGAACTCATGCATTATCATTTGGGACATCTCATACGGACTAGAAATAGTCTGCATATCATCATTATGGCACTTGCATACTATTCCACTCGTAGGATATTTAAATTAATACTTTTGGTATAATTGACATTTTAAGTATATTTATTTCTAAATAAACGTTAACAAGCGATCAATAATCTAACTAACACGTCCGACACTCCCGACTATGATTCCAATATATTTTGATATTCATTTTAATAATATAAAAAAATTATAATATTAATTTACCCGATGTTTTCGAATCAATTACTATATTTTACGGTCGGAGCTTATAACTCTGCCGGTTTACGAAATTTCAACCCGATAATTATTTTAACACCCGATTATCACCAGGAATAATATTTTACAACTTTTACAACTTCGTCATATTTTATTTCATCGCGTCATGATTTATTTTCAGTTAACTCGGTACCCGATAACACCCAATACACACCAAAAACTAACTAATACTTGCACTAGGTGAGACAAGTTCATTAAATAGCCCCAACTTTCTTGCTTTTTCTTCCATTTTGCTGCCCCCCCCCCCCCCCCCCCTAGCTCCCTAATTCATGTGATATTTATTTAACAAAGACCATAAGACTTTGACTAAAAATATCTATACATCTATACTTTCATTTACCCATTTTTCTTCCTTTGATTAATACTTGAAAAGCTCTCATTTCCTCCCTCCTTCTTCACCCAAAATCGACCCACCCAAGAACAAGGAAGAAACCATAAACTTTTCAAGATCAAGTGCTTAAACAAGTCCTAGTAATAATCTAGTTAGGGTTTTGAAATAAAAACCCCAAGGATACTTAAGTATTTTTCTCCAAAACTCATCAAATCTTTCAAGTAAGTATGTCAAACTAATTTTCCTAATTTTATCAAGTTCTTATTATGTTCATATGGTTTTTATACAAGATCTACATGCATATGCTATTTATACCACTTTATTTTACAAACTTTTAACTTTGAAAGCCTAGAAAGTGATTATAGTTAGATCCTTGTTAGATCCACTTGGTTTATGATGTTTAGGAACTCATGACACCCTAAGAAGGTGTATGGTAGGATTATACTAGTTTTGTGGTGATTGAAAGTGGTTTGGTTGAAGTTGGAACAAGTTTGAAACTAGGAAAATGATTTTGAAAAATATATATTTACCTACTGTCACCATTTTTAAAACGTGGGAAACTCAGTAGGTGATGGGTAAATTTTGACCAAAGATTTAGAAAATACTTTTAAAAACGAAACTTTTGGCGAAAGAACGGACTAAAACGAGCTTATAACGAAGGAGATATGATTTTTGTAAATTTAACGACGAAAACTATTTTTCTGAAAAACTGCATGCTGTTTGACAGTTTTCGACGGGCAAATAGAGACGTTAAACGTAACCTAGAGGAGTCGAACTACCAAAAATATATTAGTATATACTAAAACGAATTCATGGATATAAAGAACGAGTAAAATGAGATTAAAACGACCAAGTTATATACGTTTTAAAATCGTCAAAACTATATATATATTTAGTCACTACTAGAAAATAATATAACTACGTACTAAATGATATATTTTCTAGATTTCTTATTCAAGGAGTTTATTTTTAACTAACAAAGTACGTACGACTCAAGGTTTATTACGCGACTACTAGACATTATTTTAAGGTTTTCGAGACGAGGAATATAGCATTAACACTTTTATACGATATATTACGACAAGTTTTATAACTCTATTTGGACTTAATTTTTCCTAAGTATGGAAACTATTTTATCTTGACAATAACTAGTACTTCCAAGTCACGAGTGGTATAGGTATCATGTGCATGTGCATTCATTACATCACGGCATGATCTAAATTAGATCACGATTATCCATTTAGGTTGCGGCTAGTGTTCGCGCCTCATTGTCCTGACTACTTTACCATCGTTGTACCATCTTTGTACTATCACTCTAGGTGAGTCTTCATAGCCCCGTTTTAATTACTTATTTGATTTCAAATCCCACGGGGGAGAATACATTGCACAATTATTTTTTTGTACATGCCCAAGTAGTAAATTCCATACATTGCTTAAGTTGTTAGTACTACCACTTCAAGTCCCCTTTATTATCATGGACCGTTAATTATATTGCCAAGCGAGAGTGAATGAATAGATCTATTGAGGGTGACTCCTCCATTCGTGTTTGGGTTGCTCCATAAGGAAAACGAATGCATTTCATGTCTAATATTTGAGTGACTGGTAACCACTCCTTTGGGGCCAATTTTAGTACGTCTAGCTTCGGGGCCATGAGCTTAAGAGACAATGTAGCTTTTTGACATTTTGTCACCTTACTTTATACTTGTGGTTATTGTACATACGATTTACTTATAAACCTATGATTATTCACCAACATTCGTGTTGACCATTTTTCGCAATGTATTTCTCAGGTTATTAAGGTAGCTCATGTTGCATACTTTTGGACCTTCATGGAGTCGCGGAGTCGACGCGTCTCACCTTATATTTTCTGCACTTATGAAACGTTTGATCTTGTTGAACTTATTTTATCTAAATTGGCAATATCTTTTGGGACCTAAGTTTTGTAAACTCCGAATGTTTTAATGATCAAACGATGTATTTTTCCAAACGACACTTTAGGTCGTTCAATATGACTGTAACTGTGGTGCTATGACAGTCACCCCCGGGTATTCCATTCCGCTGCAAGTCAGGTAAATTGGGGGTGTGACATCGAGAGTTATCTGGATTGCTTGGAACATTCGCCATGTATTGTTGATTGACTTCCATTCTATTCACGGAGGTGGATGATGAGTAGTTATGTGCGAAGATGGAAGGAAGCAGTTTGAAGCAAAGCACATAGTCCTATTAACTCTATTCATGTTAGTTGTACTAATATGCATAGAGTCTTGAAGCAAAAGCTGGACGAGATGGTAAGGAGACGGTGGTGACTACATCGGAGATTTCCACGCACAGGAGGAAGGACAACACAAGTTGAGTTGCAGTTGAGCATTGACTAGGACGGCTTGGTTCACATTTTCAAAAGAGGTACATAAGAGTTTGACGGTTTGGCATTTGAGGAAGTTTTGATTCGCGACACATCAGATTTTGATTTCATTTCTATTCGTACGATTATTCTACCTTTCGATTACGCCATTGATACGTTTTGATAGTCTGATTTGTGATTTGGGAACGTCAGTATGAATTTATTATCCATCTCCTTGTGAGACTCTTGATATGTTTGAAGATTTGATTTGTGCCATTTCGACTTTGGCAAGTTCCTTTGTTCGTTCAAAATTCGGTAGGAGTTGACGAAGTTTTATCTTTTAATACTATCTCTGTGTTTACCTCATAAGATTATGTGTTTAGTGTACTTCCTTGTAGGATTTCAGCTATCATCTATCATCTATCATCTATCATCTGTCATCTGATATGCATTGTTTCGCATTTTTTGGATTCGATTTGTTATGATTGGAGAGCCTGGGGCTATCCAAGGGTGTCAGGATCGAGTCATGAGAAACTATTTTTATTTGTGAAGATTCTTTTGCAAGAACCTCCCTGAGCGTGAGGATATTAGTGATGATCTTTTGAGATTCGCTATGACTCCATCTAACTTTTGCGACTTCAATTTCGTTGACGAAATTTTATTTTTAGAGGGGAAGAATTATAATGACCTGAAAATTCGGTTCAACTTTTACGAATAATAAGAAATCCACAATACGTAAAAACTATACGTTATATTTGAAATTTGGAATTTATATATATTTAGAACCGAATAATATATGTAAGATAATAATAGCGACTACGATAAAATCCTACGTCACACGAAAACTATATATGGGCCGAATTTTTCTAGCATAAGCACACCAACCCATGTTATTTTTCGTTGGGCCTCCTACAACCCAAACCTCAACCGGCCCTTTGAGCCCATGACTTCCTCCCTATAATTTTAATTATCTAGTTATTATTTTTCTCCCACAAACAAAAAAAACACGACACAAACCAAAAACCCTAGCCTCCATTGTTAGTTTTCAAGAAAGCTCAAGAAACCTCGGTTCGTGATTGATAAATTTGATTATCACAGTTAGTGTTTTATTATATATTCATTTAAGTTTTATAATCTTCATAATTTTTAAGTAACTCACATGATGAATTAGGGTTTGTAAAATAATGTTAATAATCTGTAATTTAGAGTATAATGATGATTAGAGTAATTAATTTAGGTGTTTGGGTGATTTTCGCAAGAATATAGTAGTTAGGGTTTGTAGTTTGGTAATTTAGTTTCTGACCAGATTTTTGGGTTGGACTGAACGGGTAAATCTTGATGATACCAACGTGTTTTTACAAATTTCTTGACTCTAAAACTAAGTACTACTTGTCTAATTTCTGGAAATATAAGATTCACAGCAATTGGATGTCAGGAGAGTGGTATTTTGATTTTTGGGAGATTAAGTGTCAAAGCTGAGAAATCGAGTCTGAAAATGAGATGGTGTTTTTGATTTTTCATTTTCAAAGCATAGGGATATAAGAGCTCTCCTTCTAAAGGAATAATATTTGGGTTATTTGTGGCATCCTGGAATTTTTGTGGATTTTTCTGAAGTTCCAAAATGGGTGTGATAAATGTAAACTTTCGAGGTGTTTCTGCAGATCTGAATCTAGGTATGTTAACATAAACGATTTTTGTAAGGGTGTTTCCACTTAATAATAAAATCTAGGAAAATTCATGTAGACTGTCAAGACATATGTGCTTCTTTGAGAATTTTTGTGATTTTTAGTTTCGATTTCTGATGTATGTCAAATGTATGTCTAGTGTGTCATTTTGATGATTTGGTACCCTAATTCATGTTCCCATATGGTGTGTGTTCTTTTAATGTCGTGATGACTTAGTTATGTGAATGTGACTTAGTTGTGTGTATGTGTAACCTAACTTAATAATCCCGAACCCTAAACCTAGTTTAACTAAATTGGGAAGTCGTGTTGAAACCTGCTAAATATGGAAAGTTACTAATTCGGGAAATTTACTAAATATGAAAACATGCTAATTCAGGAAAGCTGATAAAATATAAAGTTACTTAAAATGACTAAGTTACTTAAAGTAGAAACTTACTACTAATGGAAGCTTACTAATTTTGGAAAGTTACTATTTTGGAAAACTGCTATAAGTGGAAAGTTAATAAAAACAGAAAGCCGACTAAAATGAGTAATCTGATTTAAAACAAGTTAATAATAAGCTGATCATTAATTCGTGTAGAGTCGCTGAAGAAGGAGTGACCTCCTATTCTTATGTTATGGTGTCGTTGGCGGTTTAAGGTATAGATATTCTACCCTTTTTTAGTAAGGGTGCATTCGCTCTCATGACTCTTGATCTTGATCATTGATTCATTATCTTGATATGATTCCCTAAGCCATTGCTATGTTCCCTTGTACTTTGATATGATTCATTTGATATGCTTCGTTGATGTGATATGATTCGTTGATGTGTTTCGTTGATTTTACTCTTTGTTAAATTTTGTTTGATGTGGTCCTTTGTTAGGATCCTTTGATATTCTATGATAATATGATATGATTCATTTCGTTCTTATGCCCGAGTTTTTATTCTAGTCATGGAGGTACCACGGCCGTGTCATTGAGGCACCGATGGCATAACACTTTCTGTGGAGGTGTGATTGATCCACGTCGTCCTCTTCTGTTATTATATGATATGATATGTGTACACTTGGCCATTTAAAACGCGTACGTTTAAATTTTAAATAACGTAAACGTACGAAATAAAAAGTGAAAACTGAAATCTGAAAACCCCCAGGGGGTGAAAATGATTTTTTTACAAACCTAAGGTTAAAAGAAAATTTTTAGAAAATTAAAATAAATTTTCACACTAATTACTTATTTATTATTAATTAAATACTATTTAATACTTATTATTAATATTTAAAATACTTAAATAACTAAAAACAAATTTTAAAATTAAAAATATGTATTTTAGTCTTTTTGTGATTTTTCTATTAATTAATTACTAACTAAATATTAATTACCTAATTAAACTATTTTAAATTATTAAAAATAGAAAATGAACAGCAAAAATTATAAGAAAATTCTTAAAATTATTTTACATTATATAAAAGCTAGGAAAAATATAAAAACTAGGGTTTACTTTATAAAAATTAATTATGCTATTTAAAACATAAATATTAATTAATTACTAATAAAACTAATATTAAATCTAATAAATACCAAATTACAAAATAAAAATCTGAGAAAATTACTAAAATTACTTTAATATAAAAGGAATTTAAGAAAAATATAAAAATGCTAAGTGCTTAATAAAAATCTAAAAATGAAAATTAAAATTTAAATAAAATTAAATAGAAACTATCACTTATTATTAAATTAGTTTTTCTTGGATTTTCTTTTTGAAAACTATTTTACAGCTTAAAACATAAAACTTTTACAAAAACAACTTTTGTGGAAATAAAAAATAAGCACTTTGAGTGCTTATTTGCTTGGTAGTTGACTTTAGATGACCAAGGAAGGAAATGAGCTCAAATGAGCTTAAGTGGGGTCCACTAAGGTGAATTCTGGTACAAATGAGTTACTTGGACATGTTCAAGCCAGAATAAGCAATTGGAGACCACAGAATAAGCAAATAAGCTTAAATAAGCACTTAGATTCTTGATATTTGACTGAAAATGGGACAGAATTGAGGGGCAATTCCAAGTGGGGTCAACAGGTTCTAAGGTCAAACTTTTGGTCAACTCATGAAGAGGGGTAGGAGGGGGGTTGAAAGAAGCAAAGATGGGGTAGTAGGTCCCACTGTGGTGGCCAGAAACCACCACCAAAGTGGTGGTGATGGTGGACTGTTCTATGCAGCAGGGGACTCACCTCCCCTGCAAGTGACTTTGATCCAGGGTGGGGCCCACCAAAAAAATCCCAAAAATGCAACAAAGGTAGGATCTTGAAGATGAGGTGGGAGGCTTTAACTAGAAACAAGTTTCAAAGCTTCAATCCAAACACACAATTCTAATTAATTCTTTCAATTTTTGTAAAAACTGAGAAACCAATACTTTGACTTTATTGATAAACTACTTATTTTGACTTTTGTGAATTTAGATTGCTTCTAATGAACTTAAAACATGAAACTAAGCTAAAACAAAGTTAATCTAACATAAACCTACAAGTTATGGGCTACTGTGAAGGTTTATGGAGCTCAATACCCCCACAGTACACAGTTAATGATCTTTACTACGGATTTTTGACTTTTAGATAAATGAAGACTTAGTTTCTTGGTTTCATTATCCTAATATAACCTATGTGAACCTGTTTCAAACACAAACAACAACTAAACCACTTATATGATCAGTGAACAAACCTAAGCCAAACACCCCTTAAGAAACTGAAATGACAAATTTCGAAAGGAACTGAGCAAAACAAACCACAAATATCATAAACTGGATTATACTAAGCTAGAGTAAGTTTAAATAAGCAAGATTAATTAGTAAATAACAACAATGACCACTTAGTATGAAAAATCTTGGATCAAAAGCTTACTTGACATCAAAGCTGAAAACCCAACTGAGAATCAATCCCACATTCACAACCTAATGCTCCCATGAGCTACTAAACCAGATTCCAACATCATCTTCTTTCTTCTGTCTCTTTTTTTTTCTATTTATATATTTTTTATGTGTTTTTGGATTTTTTGAAACTAAACAGTTTTAAATACTCAGGAGACTTTATAGACCTTATAAATAAGCTAAGTAAGCTTGAACAAACAATAATTAGTAACTTGAAAGCACTTCAACAAGCAATTGAAAATTTTACTTAAAATGGTGAATTTGAAATTAAAAGCTGAGAATTTGAAATTAATACTGGAATTGAGTTTACAATACACCAAGGATAATTAGTACAGAGCTTGATAGCTAAAAATTACAATAAAAATGGAGAATTAAACTAAATTATGAACTAACCTACTCTACAACTATATTACTGCTATATCTCTCCTTTCTATGTCTTTTCTTTCACTTTTATAGGTCCTGGGTTCCTCCTTTGACTTTCCCACATCTCTGTGAGCCATTGGATGGCTCCCATCAATCCTGGCCGTTCAAACAACTTTTGGCGGGAAAATTGGAGTTGGCAGTTGTAGTGGAGTTGGTGTTGGTAGATGGGATTATTAATGAGGGGGAGGGTTGGTTTGGTGTATTAATTGAGGTTTGGTGAGGTTGGTGGAGTTTGGAGAGGAGGGGGGAGACAGGTTCAGGAAAACGGGGGAAGTGGGGTGAGGATGGGTGAACAGTGACTGGGGTTGGGTGTTTGACTGAGGTGTTGACCGGGTTATATTATCAAAAGGGTGTGGGCTTTGTTTTGTGTTGGGCCTGGGTAAGTGTTTGGATTTGGATAATAAAAAGGGTCCGTTTGATGTAGTAGTATTTCATAAGGACCAAGTTTGTAATTTTCCCAAACATGAGGGACTGAAGCTTTCATTTCCCAAAGTATTCACAAGGACTAATTTTGAAAACATTTGAATATTACAAGGACAAAAATTAATATTTTCCAAAATAAAACACCCGGGGACCAATTTTGCAAATTTCCAAACTCCGGGGACCAAAACTGTAAATTCTCAAAACTTTTTACCCAAGGACTATTTTTGATAAATTTTGACTTTTAAAGGACTTGGGTTGATTTTTCTTGCAAAATAAATACTCAGGGACTAGTTTTGTCAATTTTTAAAAGTTGAGGGACTGAAACTGCCAATTTTGCAAACTTTGTACGTTTTTCATCTGTTTTTGCTCATTTTGCATCTAAAACATATAAAACATGATTTTGAAATATTTTCAGTATTTTGATGCATTTCTGAGTGTTTTTGTATGTTTTATAGTTCAGATTTGACCAAAAATGATGAGTGTTTGAGCACTCATAAGCTAGCTACTCCATGTGGTATTGAGAGGTCTCCCCTCTCCGTATCATTTGATATGTGGTACCGAGAGGTCTTCCCTCTCCGTATCCTTTGATATGTGATTTCGAGATTTATCGAGTACCTCGGTAGGTCGGCTCGTGGCTTTCTTATGATTCTTTTGTCTATTCCAGTACCTTGTTTAGACGCTTCTTTGTTGATACGTGCTCATTATCTTTCCTTATAATTATGCTTATGTGATATCTATTTTAATGCCTCGTTTCGTTTGACTTATGATATTCGTTTAGTTGTTCGTTGATCTCTTATGCATTTGACGGATGGTGTTTCTTTCAGCAGAAACTTATGATTTCCTTTTCTTATACTCATATATGTTTCGTTTATCCGTTTGCTTTGTTATATATCTGTTCACTGATCTTTTTAAGCTCAGCCGCCTTTCCTTTCATGCGGCAGGTTTTAGGTTGGAAGCTGGGTATAGGTGTAGAAACAAGATAAACTAGCAACTCCCTGACTATGGACTTAAAAGATCTACATGGTTGGCTCAACAAAAAGAAAAGGGTTTTCTAATAGGTGTAACGAACCATATATACCATATATACCATTTAAGTGGTGTGTAAACAAAAAGAAAAGATTGGCTCAACAAGGTATTCTAAGGGGTATCTTGCACTAAAAGTGAGTGCAACAAAAGGGTTTTCCCTAAGGGATTGGCTAGCCAATGTGAAAAGTCAACATACAAAAACAATAATGACACGACATGGGTTATTTGGGTTAATTCCTAAAATTTCTGCCTTTTGTCCTAATTATACAGATTACACCAAGTTTCCAAGGTACAATGCTCATTATTATGGTCTTGATATACAAAAAGAGTCAAGTTCTAAAGTATACAATAAGCCATTGACACACACTCATTTGTATTGGGATTTATCTATAATGTCGTATGATCTTTTCGGATTTATATAACAACCCACAAACACCCATTACTATCATTCCCATTATAAATACCTATAGTAGATATTTCACAGGTAAATTTTTGCTTTTTATATACATTATTACTTGCATGACTCACTAGACCTGCTCATGTATCCACACAAGCCAAATAACTCAACACTCACATTCTATAAACCCCAGGTATGTCAAGCATAAAATCATAACAACACCATAATAAGTAATTCACCAATCTAAAACACTAAACATAACACAAAACCTTAATAAACACTAAACTAAAACTTAAGTAGGATTATGTGCTTATTTGAACCTATATGCTTAGTTTAACTAGTATAAATGTGTCCAAGGCTTAAGTATGAGTTTCCTTAGGAATATTAGGATATATTAGATACATTAGGCTATAGAATTAACCCTTTAGAACTTAGGTACAAACCCCATAAGCCCTAAACCATAACTAGGTCATAGATAACTAGAATTAGGTCTAAACCATCCCAAAACTTCCCCATAGGTCACCACCACTTAGTATAAGCCTTTTAGAACTTAGGAATAATCATTAAACACTCATAGAACACTAATCTAGGCACTAAACCATAGGATAAACCCTAGTCTCTCACTAAACACACTTAGGTCTTTTAGGTTACAAAACTAGGTCAATCCTTCCCAAACCTTTCCCATAAGTTACCCTCACTTAGAATAAACCCTTTAGGACTTAGGATTAGTCACTAAACACACTTAGGAACTTAACTTAGGCACTAAACCTTAGGTAAAACCTTAAACTCTTAATAAGTAGAACTAGGTCTAAACATAACTAAAACAAGTAAAACCTAAACATAAGCAACCTAAACACCTCAACTTAGCACCCTAACACCTTAGTCAAACCCAAGTACACATCCTAAAACCTCTAAGCACCCATACAAGTAGGTGCATCACCTACTTGACTAATCCACCACTAATCACCACTAATCCACCCTAAACCACCACTAATCCACCACTAAACCACCACTAATCCACCCCTAATCACCCTAAACCACCCCTAAACACCCTAAGCAGCTTACAAGCACCTCCAAGCACCCAAGCAAGGAGGTGCATCACCTCCTTGTAAGCTACTACCCCCCTCTAGCCTTGCTTGCTCACCCCTCCCCTTGAACGACACCTACACCCCGTTTTCCACCCAAACCGCCTCTACGCGGGTGTAAATACCCCCTCCTCCCCTCCATTATTTTTCACACCCTTTCTTCTCTTCACCTTACATTAGAACAATAGTAATAAGCCCTTAGGAGACCTTGGAGTCAAGTAGCTAGGCCTTGGTTGAGTTGTGTTGTGGTTTGAAGTCGAATAAGCCCTAGAAAACCCTAAAACCCACGTAAACCCCCTAGCCAAGTAAGTCTTACATACTAGTCTATTTAGCTTTAGTTTAGTCTTAGGATAGATTTAGGATGCCTTAGATACCCTAGGAACCCTTGCATGAGCCTTGAACCCTTTCATTTGCTAGTTTAAGTTTTAAAACCCTAGATCGAGTCATATACTTGCATGCATGCTATAATTCATTACTTTAGGTCATACACTAGTTATAGATAACCTAGATAAGCTAAAATAAGTAAAACATAAGGTAGAAAACTTAGTTGCTACATAAAATATAAGTTACATGCATATTAGGACTAGTTTTGCAAAACTTTACATGCATAAGGGTATATATCATAAATTCCTGAAATTATAAAGTCTAGGGACTGTTTTTGACATTTTCTAGAAGTTATAAGTGTAAGGACTAGTTTTGCATAATATTAAAACCCTAGGATAGATATTAAAATAAGTATAAACTAAAAAGGACTAAAAACATAAATATTATAAAGTTAAATGTCTAAATGGTAAAATATAAAAAAACTTAAGAGTCTTAGGTTAGTTACATAAAATATAGAAGTCTAAGGACTAGTTGTGTCAAATATAGATAGTTATTAGTATAAGTAACACTTAGATTACTCTAAACCCAGGTGAGTTTCGTAGCCTCACATCTTTTTAAATACCGTGAGTTTTCATAGCCTCGTACTTTTTAAAATGCTTTCGCTCTAAATGCTTTACAAACCCTGTGAGGGGGATACATGCTAAATGCTTTACTTAAAACCGAATACAAGTCTTTTTCTTTGGTTGTTTGCACAAATAAACTAACTGCCACCACTACATAACCAAAATTCATGCATCTAATCATTTGGGATATTTTACCCACGCGAACGCGATTATAGTTGATAGCTCTATTTGAGTTTGACAACTCCCGTTGGTATTAACACCCCCCTAGGTGGTACCAATAAGTACTATATTTGAATCCACTCAAGGTATAACTTTCGAAAGTTATCCTTCTATCCCCTCATGTTGGGTCTGCAGCCCACATGACCCGGATTATTAAGGTGTGATTCATGAGCTTAGTGCAACATACTAAAATATTGATAATTGTGCATGCATCACAATTATCACAAAACTTGCATTTTCCCGAATGGGTGTAACAACTGAACCCAGGGAACTTGTATTCACTAACCCCTAAACCTATGATTCTCACTCAACACCTAGTGTTGACTTTTTAAGCATGTATTCTAGGTATATTACTTCTATGGATCCATCGCAGAAGGAGGTACTGAACTCGGAGGACTTTTCATGGTTATCATTCAAACACAACCAACCTAACTCTTAGATTTTTGGGACCTCATTAAAAATAAAAGTATATCTTTTATAATTAAAACTTTGATAATTATAAATGATAACTAAATTTCCAAAACGTCTCTTTTCGAGTCATTTTCTATTACTGTATCTGTGATTCTATGAAGTAATACCCCAAACACTTTATCCGCTGCGATCAGTGAAAAATGGGGATGTTACAGATTGGCATCAGAGCTTCAGTTGTAGAGAACAAGGTCAAAACCTAAACTACAACTATTTTTCCTAAACCCGAGAAAGTCCTCAGTACCTCTGCCATCTTCCATAACCATATGTGCTAAGGTAAGTATAATAATTGCCTGCTTAACTGCTAAATGATTTATAGTATTTTCTTTATTATATAGTTATGTATACTCCCCTCTACTCTACCCCTATCTCATCTAGTCTACATCCGGAGAATGATCTTTCCTCTCCGAATGTACTATATTATTCCCCTAAACCCTATAACTTAGAAGACTATAGGAATAGTTTAGATAAACTTTCACCCTTAGGATATACCCTTTCTTTAGATAACCCTCATTTAAAACACATAAGAGATTTCTATGCTAAGACATCACCCCTACCTCCCCTAAACCCTACTATACATCCACTTTTCCTACCTCTAGAACAGAACCCCATGGTTTCTTTCTTCTGAGAGAACCATATATACCTAAACACCCTATCCCTACCTATACCCCTAGATATGACCTTAGGCAACCCTATACCTTAAACCCTACCCCTTACCTAATAAACCCTCCCATTCCATCTTGGAAAGATGAAATTGGAGAAAAACTCTCTAGGTTAACTCTAGAAGATGAGGAAAACCAATTAGAGGAGATTTTAAATAACTTAGATGAAATTTTTCTTGATCTCCTTGAGAAGATAGAAAAAGGTCATAATAATAATAACCTAGATAATCAACCTGACTATAGTAGTTTAAGAAAGACTTTACAAGAAAACAGTTTTAAAATAGCTAAAATACAGAAAAACCAAATGAAACATCACCATAAAATAGCCTTTGCCCGCTTTAGGATTTGCACTTTAGAAAAGATAATAGATAATGATGAGGAAAACTTAGAAAGCACTAACTCATGGAATTAGGAAATTAGGAAACTTTAGAAAACCCTAAGTAGATAAATAACCCTAGGAGATATGCCTTAGAATAGTTAGTGCCCATAGGATAAATAGAATAGAAAATAAATAAAACAAGTTATGATTTAGAAACTACCTGGTACCCCTCAATTATGATAGATTAGATAACTAGACTTAGGAATGCCTTTCACCTTAGGACACCCTTAACCCTTAACCCTTAGGAAAATTAGGAATAACCCATAAAACATAACAAGTTGGGTACTTGTTATAACCTACCCTTAACCCTTACCCTTAGGATCTTAGGAACCTACCCCGATGTCTTAGGTATATAGAATCTCTAAACTGTTATAAATTTCTCTTACCCTAACCTTTTCAACACTTTTTCCCTTTACCGATGGTGAGAATCCTCATTCTTCACCATAGAGATCTGAATTCTTTCTCCTCCGATCTCTAAACCTTCACTTCTTTCCTTAGCTTTCTTAAGCTATCTTCGTTCTAGTTAGAGATTCTACCCCTAACTATCCCATATGCAAATATATGATCCTCATATATATAAGCATATTCCTACCCTTTATTCCTCTAGATTACTATGATTCCCGAGCTAGTTTTCCCTAATCCCCTTTAGTAAACCCCAAAACATTAGTTAAGATTTCCATACTTGAGGTTAGAAATAACATTAGGATAACCCTAGAAAACATAAACTTAGGATTAGAAAACCTTAGACCATTAGGATTAGAAACCAAAACCCCTACCCCAATAGATATAGGATAAGACTTAATAGGAAAACATTAGGATTAGAATATAGATTAGGATAAACCTAGGATTAGATAACCCTCACCCTAAGCCTTTAGACCCGTAGTTTAGGATAGACACATTTACCCTATAGGAATAAGTAGATTTAGGTTATAGATTACCCATATCTAGCCCTTAGGATACCCATACCTATACACTTGAGGATTTTAGATTATACCTTAGGATTTGACAATTTTTAGAATACCCATTAGGAAATTTCACTTAGGAGATACTATGGATAGTGCCCTAGCTGGTTTCAAATTCCTATGAATAGTATTACTGATAATAATAGTAATAATGGTAATAATAGACAACTCAAAACAAAAGAGAAAACCTGAAACTACACCTAAGATTAAGGATATACCTAGTCAACCCTTAGGAAAGAAAACACTTAAACCTAATCCCTCTTTAGAACCCTCTACCTCAATGGAACCAAACACCTCACCTTTAGAAATTAGGATTAGTTAGGAAAAACTAGAAGAACCTTAGGGGGAAAACAAAACTCTGGGAAGAAATCTAGTAAATCTAAAACTCCGTTAGGATATTCTCCTTCAGGTATCCTATACTCTTACTCTTCCATTTAATCTCATTTTTTCATTTCTCTCTTTCTACCGTTTAAATCTTCTCCCTCCACTTCTTCCCCACTCCACAAATTAAAACCATACTTTTCCATTTTCCCTACTCCTATACTTTCCCCTACTCCACCCACTCCAAACTCCTTTTCCTTTTCCATTTCCCCTACTTTGACATTTCATCCTTTTTTGATGCGTAGGGATTGCACCAGGCTTTACCTCTCGAGGGATCTCGAGAAGCTTACAACCCACACTGGGCGGTGTACCTGATCGATGTAGTATAGTATAATGACAAGTACCGGGGGATTGATCATTCAGCTAGGAATAGTGTCGCTAGGATTAGAAAACCTAAAAACTAGGTCTAGAGATGAGGGATGATTCTTTTTATATTTTTATGAAAGCAAGTAAAAATCTCGGGTTTGAAGGAGTTTGGCGGAATTAGTTGCTAGTCAACTAACCCAATACTAAAGATGCAATCAAAATAAAATAGTAAAAATAAAAATAAACTAAATTACACTAGAGTTGTGAGAAATATGTGGGAGAATTGTGTTTACTTAGATTTCACTACTCCCTAGATATCTTTTACATGTTAATTACTTGTTATAGTTGCGTGGATGATGGATTGTATACCTTAATACCATTCATGGGGTGGCGTACTTACTTCCCCAATCCTATGAGCGCCTACTTCACTCCTATGTCGAGCTGGCTAAGAAGCTCCTAACATGGGATCACTAGAATTTGCTCATGCATTAAATACAACCAATAAAACCTAGTACACATCGGTTCATGTTTCCTAAGACGTTCAAGCATGTTACACAATGGAGATCTGCCAGTTTTCTGAAGCCTAACATTGAAATCATTCATCCATTACAACCATAAACAAGTAATTAACACATAATTAACATCTAGGTTTCATTACATCTAAGCAAACACAAGATAGATCTAACCTAGCATGTTGAAATCAAGACAAGCATAAGATATATTCAAACAACACATAGACATATTGAATGAATTAAGAGAAGACTTATCTCAATTGAACATGAAAGGATTCAAGGGGTGAAAACCCTTGAAAATACTGTAAAATACGACCTAGGGTTTACAAAGTTCGACCTTAGTTTTCTCCACACAAGTTCCTCTCTAATGAATGAAAAATAGAAAACTATATATAGATTTTGATAGGTGACGGCGTCAGAACAAAAGTCTGACGCCGTCATCTCGCCGCCAAATAGTTTCTCGGACTGCCTAGATCTGGGTCTGACGCCGTCATGTATACTCCTTATGCAGGCCGTCACCAAAAATTGTCTTGATGCCCTTGTTGTGACGCCTTCAGGTTTTCACTGGGTCGTCATGGATTTTACTCTTGACGCCGTCATCATCTTCTTCTTGACGCCGTCAGGTACTGTTCTCAGCATGGAAAATTAAGTCTTTGCCGTTTTCTTTACTTTTATGCTCCAAAAACGTCCGAATTGCTTCCTTTTCCAGAATTCACTCCCAAAGTACCTAAAATCACAAAAGGAACGATTTTAAGGCAATATTTGATCAAATAAATTCAATTCCGGGCTTAAATGACCCCCTAAAAGTGGGTCATTTTTCGCCTCATCATATACCCTTACACTTGAAATTTGCTTGTCCTCAAGCAAATGCGCTTTTATTCTAGTCAAAATACAAGTTATGGGTCATTTAAAACTAATATGAAAGTAATTACAACAAATAATCGTTCCACTAAAGACCAAAGAGAAGCACGGAGGTCATATACTAGCACCTCACAAATAGTGTTTAGATACTCACATCTCTCGGGTGTAATAAAGTAATATCACAATATGGAAATGGAAAACATCTCTCACTACCTGTCATAGCAAAATAGATTACCATAAGCTTGGGAAAGGATCAAACCTCCACCATATGGCGTAAGAACCTAGGATAAACTATCAAAGAGGTCTTTTAAAGGGTTGTAACGTTAGGTGTAGGGATATGGAATGCACGGTTTTGTTGGATATAGGCAGTCTTTACTGGTGGCGAGTTAACAATATTGGTTAATTACATGTACAATATGGCGTTGCTAAGCCAAGACTAGACTCGACTTAAGCTAATAAATGAAAAATAACAAAAACATAGAATGAAACGGGATGGTAGTCCGTATGTTTATCTCTTTTCTTTTTTTTTTTTTTTTTTTTTTTTTTTTTTTTTTTTTTTTTTTTGCATACACTCTTACCCTACCATCCAAAATAATACATCATAGGGAATGTATATTCCCCTTACACTTGAATTTTTACATACTTTACAATAAACTAATCTAATGACTCAAATTAAGAAAATCAAAACACTTGGAGTACTTTTAAGATTAACGCACATATGGAGGTAATATATGATGTTCTTCCCCATTACTCCATAAAATAAGTACTTTACCCATGAGTCCCAATCGTCCCAAAACAATATGTACAAGGATATGACTCGACTTAGCAACCATGTAATCAATTAGATAGTTAACTTAGGGTTTAACAAATAACAATAATGCACTAAAAATGAGTGCATATACGGAAGGCTAAGGCGATTTGGTTCTACATTTAAGTAGGGTGTAACAAATTCTTCCTTTAAGTAAAATGCTTAAAGTTAGAAACGAAAAGATAGGCTCGAAGGGGTGTACTAGGGGTTTCGTGTACTTAAAATGAGTACAACGCTAAGGTGTGGGAAAAATTAATTGACTTAACTAGCCAAGTAATATGACATAAATGGTCAAGTAATTATGATACGGGTTTAACACAAGGGTGATCCTAATGCCTCTTATCATGTAGTAAATCCTACTACACAAATGTAGTCTCACTAGCGGTCTCGGGATGCATCACTAACGCAAGTTCTAGAATCTAAATGCTACCGGTACACTCATAAGCACTAATAGTAAATGCTTTTTCTATCAAATCTAAAAGCGAACCTCACATATTTGGGTGGAAAATTTTTCTGAATAGTACGGTTTTGTGCTAGTCATACAATCTCCTATCCATGAGACGCTTGCTATGGCTAAAGTTTCACTCCTAAATGTTGTAAAAAAATTTAAATTTGGCGCTAAAATTACACTAACAAGTATTTCTCATAGTTTTATTACACATCTACTATCAAACAAACAAACTCAAGCGAAAGTGTATCTGTAAGGTATCATCATTTTACCCTCCCCTTACACTTAGGATGAACATTGTCCCTAATGTTCAAGTAAAGAATGTAAAAGTGAAATAAGTAAAACAAATGAAATCAAATACTCCCCTGATTCACTCGGTATGGATAATAAGGTGGCCAGGTTAGATCTTCCTCCAAGAAAATGAATAATCAAAGCTTCCCTTCCAGAATAATAATCATCTTCTTGTCATACATAACCTGTAAAACCTGAGAAAACAGACAAGGCAACCTTGCATAAAATTGGCGGCAATCTACATATGCTAATAAATCCTAGAAAATAAAATAAGATATAATGCTTGTGGAATGATGTTTGCAGATTTCCTGGAGATTATAAAACTAATAATTCAACAAAAACTTTAAGACTCCGTTAGAAAAACAAAACTGGTAAAATTTCCAGATTTTTACACGTGACGTCGTCAAGAGTAAACTCGTGACGCCGTCAGAAGTGACCTGCAGAAATTCTTATGTTAAGTTTCCGGAAAATTTCTGGAAAAACTTTGTCCTACTTCCTGGAAAATCCTGCAAAACTTCATTATGACTCGATACAAGCATTTGACTCTAACAAGTATGAATATACATGTTCACTTAATTTTGTGGAGAATCATGATCGGTTTTGTTTCTTAAAAACATATTTGGGGTTTCCCCTTACACTTATCTTTTGCAAAAATGCCTTTGGATGAAGTTAAGACTAGGCCAAACAACAAAGTAAAGTATTTTCACTATTTTAGTTTTGAAATATGATCTACCAATAATAAAAATAAAGCATGCATACGGAAGCAAATAACAAACAATCAAAATAAAAATCACACACAACATGGGTTGCCTCCCAAGAAGCGCTTTTCTTTATTTACGAGTCTTGTAGCTAGACTCAAGGTCATGGGTTACCGTGTGTCGCTTATGCTCACATAACCAAGCGTGAGCCATCTAATAGTCGCCTCATCTTTCTTATAATCATCTCCTAACTCTAAACATCCGCGATAGTATCTTTTATTCTTTTCATGAGTATATTTAAGCCCTTTTCTCTTATCATTCTCACTTAGCATTTCTATGGGCGGATACCTACTACACTTCTCCATGGAAAAATCCTTGAACCTAGGTGTGTACGGGGCATTTGGTAGACAAAATCTTCATCCCCATCCGAGAATGTAATTAACCCTTCCATAAGTTTTTCATTGAGGTTGGTCAACCTTTTGAAAGGTTTTCCAAACACAACTTGGGACAACTTACTAACGATAAATTCTCCTAGATTCTCCATAACCATGAATTCAACAAGATAAACGAAGCTTCCTACAAACACATGCAAGGACATTACCCTAGCAATAACAATATCTCCTTTGTATTCTAACTCATCTACCATGATTTTATTATATTCACTATGCGAGATTATGTTCATTGGGAGAGATAAGTTAAAGTAGGCATTAAAGCTCCTAAATCCGATCTTACACAGAAATTGCATGTTGAATGAACTATCACTCTCAATCCTCGTTCTAGGGTCGACATACCTAAGAGGGTTCGCTTCATCTTCCATTATATCCTCATTAATCACATCACCATCACCTAGATCCTCATCGGAGTCTGAATAGTAAAAAGGACTAGCCCTATGGTCATCATCATGGTCAGGCTCCTCCATTTCAGAATTATTGTCAAAGTGGTGGTTAGGCGATAGGTTAGGTGGGTTCTCATTTTCCACTAAAGGGATTGGAGCGGGCATTTGGAAAATCCTGCGACGAAAAACACGAATAACAGGAATCAAACGATCAATGTTATTGTTATCCATCGAGATAGTTTACGAACGAAGGAAACAAAGAAATAAGATAGACTAAAGAGAACCTAAAAATAAAAATAAAATCTTACTAGAAAGGAATCTAGCAAGTAGACCTAATAAAAAGAGATTCTAACCTAGACAATAACTATTCCCCAGGCTGCGGCGCCAAAAACTTGATGGCGCCGCACTCTTTTGCGAAAATTAAGGAATAAATGTAAAGAAAGACAATCCCCGGTAGCGGCGCCAAAAACTTGATGCGTAGGGATTGCACCAGGCTTTACCTCTCGAGGGATCTCGAGAAGCTTACAACCCCCACCAGGCAGTGTACCTGATCGATGTAGTATAGTATAATAACAAGTACCGGGGGAATGATCGTTCAGCTAGGAATAGTGTCGCTAGGATTAGAAAACCTAAAAACTAGGTCTAGAGATGAGGGATGATTCTTTTTGTATTTTTATATTTTTATGAAAGCAAGTAAAAATCTCGGGTTTGAAGGAGTTTGGCGGAATTAGTTGCTAGTCAACTAACCCAATACTAAAGATGCAATCAAAATAAAATAGTAAAAACAAAAATAAACTAAATTATACTAGAGTTGTGAGCAATATGTGGGAGAATTGTGTTTACTTAGATTTCACTACTCCCTAGATATCTTTTACATGTTAATTACTTGTTATAGTTGCGTGGATGACGGATTGTATTCCTTAATACCATTCATGGGGTGGCGTACTTACTTCCCCAATCCTATGAGCGCCTACTTCACTCCCATGTCGAGCCGGCTAAGAAGCTCCTAACATGGGATCACTAGAATTTGCTCATGCATTAAATACAACCGATAAAACCTAGTACACATCGGTTCATGTTTCCTAAGACGTTCAAGCATGTTACACAATGGAAATCTGCCAGTTTTCTTAAGCCTAACATTGAAATCATTCATCCATTACAACCATAAACAAGTAATCAACACATAATTAACATCTAGGTTTCATTACATCTAAGCAAACACAAGATAGATCTAGCCTAGCATATTGAAATCAAGACAAGCATAATATATATTCAAACAATACATAGACATATTGAATGAATTAAGAGAAGACTTATCTCAATTGAACATGAAAGGATTCAAGGGGTGAAAACCCTTGAAAATACTGTAAAATACGACCTAGGGTTTACAAAGTTCGGTCCTAGTTTTCTCCACACAAGTTCCTCTCTAATGAATGAAAAATAGAAAACTATATATAGATTTTGATAGGTGACGGCATCAAGAACAAAAGTCTGACGCCGTCATCTCGCCGCCAAATAGTTTATCGGACTGCCTAGATCTGGGTTTGATGCCGTCATGTATACTCCTTATGCAGGCCGTCACCAAAAATTGTCTTGACATCCTTGTTGTGACGCCTTCAGGTTTTCACTTGGTCGTCATGGATTTTACTCTTGATGCCATCATGATCTTATTCTTGACGTCGTCAGGTACTATTCTCAGCATGGAAAATTAAGTCTTTGCCGTTTTCTTCAATTTTATGCTCCAAAAACATCCGAATTGCTTCCTTTTCCAGAATTCACTCCCAAAGTACCTAAAATCACAAAAGGAACGATTTAGGGCAATATTTGATCAAATAAATTCAATTCCGGGCTTAAATGACCCTCTAAAAGTGGTTCATTTTTCGCCTCATCATTTTTCCTTTCACACTCCACTCCACTCCAATAAAACCTTCACTCCATTTCCCTTCATTTTTATTTCTCTGTCATTTTACACTCTATTTTCTTCTCTCTATATTCTCTCCCTATCTCATCCTGCAATGTTCTATTAACTAGAACTTGTATTTCTCGTCATAACGCAAGTTTCTATTAGTTAGAACTTGTAAGAATATCTACATTGAACTTTAATCCTCATTATGTTCGACTATGATATTAAATCTCGCTTTGCAAAGAATTGCAAAAAAATGAGATCTTCTACGTTCGTCATTCTAGTCTTAACATGGGAATCTACCATGTGACAAGTTGCTAAACCGGAGAACTTTAGAACTTGTCTCTATCATGACTAGAACTTGTCTCTACCTTGACTAGAATATTCCTCTACCGTATTTAGAACTTGTCTCCACCGAGATGAGAACTAGTTGTCACCTCAGTTGAAACTTTTCTCTAAAATATTCCCTTACCATATATCCTTAAATATGGTAAAACTCTCTTCATTTTCCACCGATACTACTTAAGGATGATTTATGATGACTATCCTCTTAAAATGAATTAGCATGTTCCTACATTTTAATGAGAAAGTTATAAGTCAAATAGGTTAAGAATTTATACGCTCTTGTTTTCAAATATTGGGACGCCTTTATTTGAAAATAATGAGACATAAAAACCTAAGTATCTGGTATATGTACAAACAATTCCTACTTCGCTTGTACAAAAACCTCTTTTCTTTTCACTTCATTCTCCTCGGTATCAGAAGATAATCCTCTTCTTCCTCTATTTTCTCGACTTATTCTCTCCCCTACTCCTATAATCGTCAAAATCTCGGGACGAGATTTTCTCTAAGGGGGTAAGACTATAACAACCCACAAACACCCATTACTATCATTCCCATTACAAATACCTATAGTAGGTATTTCACAGGTAAATTTTTGCTTTTTATATACATTATTACTTGCATGACTCACTAGACCTGCTCACGTATCCACACAAGCTAAATAACTCAACACTCACATCCTATAAACCCTAGGTATGTCAAGCATAAAATCATAACAACACCATAATAAGTAATTCACCAATCTAAAACACTAAAAATAATACAAAACCCTAATAAACACTAAACTAAAACTTAAGTAGGATTATATGCTTATGTGAACCTATATCCTTAGTTTAACTAGTATAAATGTGTCTCAGGCTTAAGTATGAGTTTCCTTAGGAATATTAGGATATATTAGAACTATTAGGCTATAGAATAAACCCTTTAGAACTTAGGTACAAACCCCATAAGCCTTAAACCATAACTAGGTCATAGATAACTAGAATTAGGTCTAAACCATCCCAAAACTTCCCCATAGGTCACTACCACTTAGTATAAGCCTTTTAGAACTTAGAAATAGTCATTAATTTAATTACAGTTATAATCCATTTTAAGTTTTAATTCTTAGTTTAATTTAATTAGTTCCCCAAATGTAATCACATGGATTTAAAGCACACTTGTGGAAATTTTATTGCTATATTAGTTTAGATTTAAGTTTTGGATTAATAACCAATAACTTGCTCTTAGGGTTCAACACTTGTACTTACTATAGCTACACTACTACATAATATATTATAGTACATTGCTCTTAAGGAAATGTTTGGTTTGATGGTTTCGCACTGTTTGAATAGTATAAAACCAAAAATTAATTTTTTGGTAGACTAAATTTAAGAATGGCATAAAAAATTCAGCCCAAAACTAATTCCACATTAAAATTGTGGGGTTTGTTCAAATACTCTGACACATTGTCCCATTTGATTCCTCAACCACAAATAAAAGTGCTTTTTCCTTTTTAAAATCAGTTATTCTTTTTTGTTATCCTTTAAATAATATTTTAATATTTAATTAATTTAAAAATTAAATAAAATTTCTCTCTCATATGTTTTTCATTCCTACATCAAATCCAAATCTAATTCCAAACCTATCTACAAACCAAACGGACCCTAAATGTGTATGAATAGTATAGGTAGTATAGGTTTATAAATTTGAAACTAGATTATAATGTTAGTAGTATTATTGTATAAGTCCGGTTATTGTTTATTTAGGCTAAGGCCCGTATGTGTCTTGTTAGGGTTAAGGCCCGTATGTGTCTATATATTGCATTATGCGGATGGAATAATAGTCACGAAACATTATTTACCTACATGGTATTAGAGCGTTGGTTTGTTATAACCAGTCGACAATACTTATTTGTTTTGTTAGAGACGATCGTTGGTTTGTTTATATAACCAGTCGTCTAAGTCAGATCGTTTGTTGGTGTTTGTTTATCACCAATTCTCACATTTGAAACCCTACTTGTTAATCTATTTCTTATTCTCAAGTCGACACTATGACTGGATCTACTGCCCCTCCTACTATCCTCTTGTATGATAAACTCATGACCATCAACAACTTGTCCACCCGTGTACCTGTTGTACTGGATGTAGATGAGATGAACTATGCATTATGGATTTATTTTTTCCAAAACCTGCTTCGTGTCTATAACTTGTTGGACCACACTCTTGGTGAGACAACCGATGGGGTTGAATCTTCTTCAGTCACCAAGCCTCCTCCCACAGCCGAATGGCTTGCTCTTGACACCATACTACTTTCGTGGATATTCTCCATGTCGTCCAAAAATTTACAACAAAGGTTGGTGGTTGAAAACCCTAAAACAGCAAAGGAGGCATGGGATATCCTTTTGTTGATCTTCAATGATAACAAATGTTCGCGTTCGATAGCCTTGAAGGCGGAGTTAAGATCCATGCACTCGATGACCTCTCCATTAATGCATACTTCCGCAAGATTGAAAACATTTCCGTTGTACTTTCTAGTCTTGGATCTCCTATAAGCAACGATGATGTGGCTAACATTGCACTAGACGGGCTACCCGACAAATATCACCATGTGTCCGACATCATTATTCATCATGAACCTTTTCCCGATCTCAAAACGGTTTGGTCCATGCTCACGACGACAGAGATGCATTTGAAATCACGTGCTCCTACAACCTCTATTGATGCTACTTCGTCCTCTCCTATGGTGTTATTGGCGAATCCTAGTGACAACCAATGTTTTAAAAATCGCGCCTAAGGCGCGCCTACTCCCTAAATCCCACGAGGCTCCAGCCTCTGGGATTTTTTTAGATCGAGTCTCACGACATGCATGAATCCCGTAAAAATCGCAGCGCCTTGGGGATTTTTGCGCTTTAGCGCCTTGGGGATTTGTGCGCCTAGAAGATGTAACGGGTTTTTGGCCTTTTTTTTTCTTAGTAGTAAGATACATTTTGAGCTTACATGTAATATACATTTGACCCTTTAAGTTATAAAGTATCTAATAACCCTAATATTTTAGAAAAAAACTAAAACACACAATCAACAAAGAACTATGTTTTTTTTGTAATCTAATGTCTAAGAATAGTAGCTTATTAATAGATACAAATGTTGTTTATTTAGTGTTAAGTGTTACCAAACAACTATAGATTTTTCATTGTTGATAGTTTGATACATGGTAATTTGCTAAATTTCATAAGTCATAAACTCATATATTGTAATGTATATTCAGGAATTTAGGGTAGTTCACGGATTCTGATATGTTGTCTGCTTAATATTTTGTGTTTAAATGCAACCTTTGTTAGATGTAATAACTATTAAGTGGTATTATGCATTGAATATTGATATTTTTGTGTTATTTAAGCTGCATAAATTGTGACATATGTTATAAAAAATATATATATAGTGCGCCTCATATTTATGAATCCCGCGCCTTGGTTTGCGCCTCGACCCGAGGCTCTTTGACCCCCTTTGCGCCTTAGTGCGCCTTGAGCCTTTCAGAACATTGGTGACAACTCTCGAAGGTCCTATACTATGCCGGACAAGATATACAAGCCATGCAATAACTTTTTTAGTGGTTCGTGTCGGTTTGGGGTGAGGTGCAAGTTCCTTCATGACGGGGTACATGGTAATCCAAATTCTCGAACAACTGTTCCTCCCACTATTTTCACCAATTTGTCACAACATGATATACTGGCTTTACAAACTCTTTTGGCCAAGATGGGTACTCATGGGGGGAGGGTTACCGAGGGTGATAAAAGTGCTAACAATATTTTACCAAAAACCAGTGGCATCACTTTACCCTTAGCATGTTATACAAGTCCATCAGGTCTACTTACAAATCTTCCACCAGGTTTTGTTTCACTAGCCCACATATCTTATTCCCATCAGGCCCCCTATTCTTTTTACATGGGGAATAATGGTACCGGGGGTCATCAAACTTTGGTTGGGCAACAACAGGTGAACCCTGCAATGGGGGGGGGGGGTCAGATATTGGTAGGTTCCCAACAGCAGGTTCAACCTATTGTTGGGGGTCCGGTTCCACAGTTTGGTTCAAATACAATGGGGGGTTTGATGAGTGCTCAAACACTCATCGTTTTTGATATATTTAAACTGCCAAAACGCACAAAAATAATCAAAAAGATATCAAAATACTTAAATTATCCCAGGGATTGTGTTTTATGTGGTTTAAATGCAAAATGAGCAAAAACAAAGAAAAAACGTACAAAGTTTGCAATATTGGCAGTTTCAGTCCCCCAAGTTTCAAAACTTGTCAAATTTAGTCCCTATGCATTTATTTTGAAAGGAAAAGTCAACCCAAGGTTTTGAAAGTCAATTTCACAAAATATTACACTTGGGTAACAAGTTTTCCAAAATTACATGTTTAGTCCCTGAAAATCCAAAAATGGCAAAATAGGTCCCTGGGAAGTTTTGAAATTTTGAAAAATGGAAAATTGGCAAATTTGGTCCTTGTATTATTGGTATTGGCAACATTGGTCCTTATGGTTACTTTGGAGAGATTACATTTCAGTCCCTCATGTTTTCAAAAATTACAAAAGTGGTCCTTGTGCACCATTAGTTACCAAACGGACCCTTTTGTTAATATTAAACCCAAAACCAAACCCCCATCCAGTCCACCCATTACCCAGCCCACCACATGATCCAGCCCAATTCCATTTTAAATAAAAAAACCCTCGGTCAAACACCCCGCTGACCCTCCTTCTTCCCCAACAAAACCGCGCAAAACCAGGGAGAAAATCCCCCCCCCCCTCCTCACCTTTTTCACCAAATCTCCCCCACAATTAATTCACCCCACCAACCTATCCCACCACAATAAATTCACCACAACAACTCTCACCCGTCCCACTAATACTTGGCCGTTTCATATTTGGCGAGAAAAATCAATCAAGGGTCAAGATTGATCAATATCTCAATTAAATGGTGAGGATTTGGTCTATGGTCAACGAAAAAGCAATTGGAACTCTCATTGTGGACCAGGAACCCATGTGGAAGACTTAGTCTTAGTTTTTTTAGCTCGTTATATATAATTAAGCTCATAGAAGCTTTGTAGTGTGTAATTTTAGTTTTTAATATTGTAATAGTTTCTTTAGCACTTGTAATCTGTTTTCAAATTAATGAAAATTCTAGTTTAAGTTCTTTGCTTGTTTCTCAAAATTCAAAGTTCTACCAAATATTTGGATTCTTATTACTAAGCTTTGTAGTATCAAAAAGCAGTTTGAAAACTCATATAAGCTCACATAAAAAGTTTTTAGAAGCCTTACAAGCTTCAACAACAACCAGTGACTCAGATTCAGAAATGTAAAAAGTGGAAAAAGGTTGAAGCAGCTTGGAATCTTGGTTGATTTTTGGATTGCAGAGGGTATTAGTGGTTTGTGGAAACCAATAGGATTGTTACTCAGTTCTTGGTTGATGATCTTAGCTTGGATAGCTTTTGTAAGTCCTTAGCTCCATTTTTAATTCCACTGTGTTGGTGCTTGATTCTGCTTAGTTTCGAATTTTGTGTGTTTATTAGTTGTAGTTTAGTTTAATTATAGCTTAATATTGGATAAGTATAGCTTAGATTTGCTTGTTACTCATTGTACCTATTTAAATGTCTTTTTTCTATCATCAAGTGATTCTAATTGTTTGTAGTCTTTGCCTGTGTTTTTTTTAGTTCAACATCACCTATTAAAACATAATAAATCAGTAAGTGGAGTTTTTGTAGACTAAAACCTTATTTAGCTTCTAAAATCCTCATACCAGTCACCAAGAGGGGTGTTTGGTTGTAGGTTATTTGCACTGCTCTACTTGTTCATTTGTGCCATTCTGTGTTGCATTCAGCTGTGTGCGTGTATAAAGGCTCAGGGAAACAACTCATTAGGTCACTAATACACAATAAAGTCAAAATCACTAAGAATTGATCACCACAGTCAACTGTGGTGAGTTTTCAAGTCCAAAACCCACAAAACCTTTTCATAAGTTGGAGTTTTTACCTAAGTTAGTTTTCATATAGCTTATCTTAATTTATTTGATCACTAAATCAGCTGTCTAAGTTCATAAAAGTCAAACCCCAAGATTTCTCAAAAAGTCAAAAACACTTTACTTAGGTTTTTACCAAAATGGGATGAATTATTGAGATTTTTGTAGGAGGATTCAAGGTCTGAAACTTTTTGTGATAATACTCTACCAGTAGAACATTTGATTTCCAAGGTTGTTATATTTTTGTGCTTTTTTCTAAGGGACCAAAATACCCCTTGAAGTTGACTGCAGGGTAAAGATCATGCCCTGTCTCAGCAGACCCAAACCATCCACCCAACTTTGGTGATGTTTTGTGACTGACCCAGTGGGTCCCACACCTCCAAATTGGCATCATTCAACCCCCTCCTACCAGGGAGTAAAGGTTGACCACTTATTTGACCTTAAGACCAGTGGACCCCACTTAATTTTGCACCCAAACCTTGTCCCCAATCTGCCTCAGAAACTCAATAAGCAAACTGCTTATTGGTGATTTGTGGCTTATTGAAAGCACTTATTTGGTTAATTCTTGCTTATTCAAGTTCAACTAACTCAGAGAAACCAAAATTTATCATTGTGGACCCCACACTCTTCATTTGAGCTTAATTTCATCATCAGTCAACAAAAGTCAACTGAGTGGACAAATAAGCACTCAAAGTGCTTATTTCTGGATTGTGTGAAAAGTGTTTTTATTAAAAGTCTTTGTTTTTAGTGTATATTCAGTTTGGAAAAAGAAAAAACAAAAAAAAAATCAACTTTAATATTAGTGATAACTTCTATTTAATAGGATTTATCATTTTAATTTTCTTTCTAGCCTATTTATAAGCAATATATCATTTTGATATTTTTATAAATTCTCTTTTAGGTTAAAGTAATTTTAAAATTTTTCTAGATTTTTATTTTGTCTTTTAGTGGTTTTATAATTAATTTTAGTTTAATTAAGTTTTAATTAATATTAAGTAATTAAATAGCATAATTATATTTTATAAAGTATAACCTTGTTTTTATAATTTTTCTAGCTTTTATTTAAGTTAAAACATTTTTACAAATTTTTCTAGAATTTATATTACTCATTTTCTATTTTTTATAATATAATTAGTTTAATTAGAAATTAATAAGTAATTAGATTAATAATTAGTTAATTAGTTTAAAAATACATAAAATAAACTTTTTATAATTTTTTAGGATTCCCATGATGGTTAATTAGATTTATAAAAAATTTCTTAATTTTCTAAGTCTTTTTAGTATTTTTAATAATTCTAATTAATTTAATTAGTAATAAATAGATAATTAGTAATTAATAAATAATAAATAATTAAATAGTGTAAAAATAGTTTTTAATTTTCTTAAAATTTTCTTTAATTAATAGGATTGTAAAAATAATAATTTTACACTTTTAACCTTTCTAGTCCATCAGTTGTATTTTTCATTTTGTTCGTCTGTGTACGTTTTTAATCAAAACGTACGTTTTTAGGTTTTAGCTCAAATCGTTGTAATCTCAATTCCCGTAATTAATCACGTAGCTTTCCTAAGCTATATTTGTTGATAATTTCCAAATAATTCATATTACAACCCTTTCCTGTGAATAATCACCCGATCACGGATACGCTAAAGTTACAATTCACACTTCAACGGGACTTAACGACCTGGTGATACCTTATATTACCCGGAGCATTGATCTAGGCTATTTGACTTTATTGACCATTCCTTGGTCAATATAAGTTGGTGGTTTAGCGTCAATCAATTTTTGGCGCCGCTGCCGGGGAAGTGTGCGCGTTTCTATAGCGTTATTTGAGATTAGTATTATCTCACCTCATTCACAGTACAAATACCACCACTTGTGTATATTTTCAAAATCAAAACACAAAAAAGTCATTAACACTTTTCCTAAAGTGTTAAAACAACAAAAAAACTAAAAACAACAAAACAGATCGTAACGTTTTCTGAATCGGTTATCTTTTAAGGTGATTCTTAAAGAGAAACGATTTTGGTAAACGAAACGATACCAAAAACATTTTCCAAAAGTTTTTAAACCCATACACAAAACACAAAAACATCCGTCTTTTCTTGTGAATAATAATTACATAAAAACCAACCGTCGCAAACCAAGACAGAACACCTACCAACTGGGGGTGTGAACATAATAAGTTCCCAAACGAAAGATAAAAACTTGCCTTTGTATCCCTGTAGGTGGTGTACCTTTCTTAAAGAAGCCACTTACTTGCGATTATTGGTTTAAGTTCACTGTTGATTTGCCTTGATTTTTGTTTTGATTGGTTTTTATCTCTAGTGCATGCGCACCCGTTCTTCAAGGTCCACGAGCCCATTACGTGAGCTTGTTCGGAAACCTAGAAGACCTCGTCGACGTTCTGCACCAACAGTCGGATCCGAGATCCGTACTGTTGCCACACCCACTGTCACCATGGCGGAAGACCGTCCCATGTGTGAGCTTCTCCAAGCACCCATCGAGGGTTACGGAGATGCCATTGTTGTCCCAGCCATCGTGGCTGATAATTTCGAGCTCAAAACCGGGTTACTCAATCTTGTAACCTCAAGTCAATTTTACTGTTTTGAGAGGGACGATCCTCATGCTCATATTCGATGGTTTAATAAAATCACATCAACCATCAAATACAAAAATGTCCCGTGTGAAGCAATAAAACTTCTTCTCTTCCCATTGTCCCTGGAGGGACAAGCCCGGATTTGGCTTGAAAAACAACCTCCACGATCTATTGAGACTTGGGAAGATCTTGTCAAAAAGTTTGTGAATGAATTCTTCCCACCTTCCAAGACCACGAGTCTTAAGAACGAAATCACCAAGTTCACTCAAAAATACGATGAATCTTTTGGTGAAGCGTGGGATCGTTTCAAAGAATTACTTCGCAAGTGTCCACATCATGGTTTCTCTGAGTTGATGCAACTCGATACTTTTTACAATGGCGTGAGCCAAGCTGATCAGGATTCTCTCAATGCCTCCGCGGGAGGTAATTTCTTGAGTAGAACCACAAAAGAAGCTTTGCAAATCATAGAAAACAAGTCTAAGGTCCGCTCTACACGAAGCAAACCGATTGTTTCTCAAATCAATGCGGGTCCTTCTACTTCATCTTCTGTGGGTCAATCTAGCACGGATGCTAAACTTGACAAGCTCACTGAAGCGATCCAAGCTTTCGTTCTCGCCCAAACAAAGAAAGTTTCATTTCCACAACATCCTCCCCTTGCTGAGGTTAAAATGGTGGAAGTCTGTGTGACTTGTGGTGGGCCGCATGCCTACTACAATTGCACAGCTACTAATGGTACTCCATATGAAGCTAATGCTGTTATCGGGTCCCAAAATCAAGGAGGCAATCAATACCGCCCTCCTATGGACCCGAACTATCGTCCTCACCATTATCCTGGACCTCTCGGTTTTAATCAAAACCAAAATGTCCAAAACCGTGGCCAAAACCAAAATCGAGTGAACCAAGGTTATCAAAACCAAGGTAACTTCAATCAGGGTCACGGTTTCCAAAATCAAAATCAAGGTTTCCAACACCAAAATCAAGGAAACTTTAACCGGAACCAAGGTCAGGGTAATTTCAACCTCGGGAACTTTCATGGAAACAATCACCAGAATCAAGGAAATTTCCATCATCAAAACCAAGGAAATTTCAATCAAGGCCCCAACCCGAACAATCGAGCTCCAAATATTCCTAATCCGAATCAAGCCATTGTTCCAACTGGGCCTTCATCTGATGAGTTGTTAAAACAATTCATGAAGTCCCAAGAAGAGTTGAACAAGTTGCTGGTCAGCCAGATTTCTGACATCAAGAAGTCTTTAAATGATCGACCCTCGGGCTCAGGTACTACTTTACCGAGTAACACGATCGCTAACCCGAGGGGCGATGCTAAGGCGATCAGAACACGAAGTGGTGCTTCATATGATGAACCCGCGATTCCTACTACCTCTTCTCCCTCTCCTCCAAAGGTAGTGAATCGTGAGCCTGAGGTGACAAAGGACAAGGTGCAAACTCCTAGCCCACGAAGTACAGCACACGTCCAACCTCAGGTTAATCTTGAAACCAGATGTAAGCCTGGAGTTGTCTTTGAACCACCAGAAACTCCAGGGGACAACCCAAAATCCAAAACTTCTATTCCTTATCCATCACGTCTCAATGAACAAAAGCTCCGCGAAAAAGCTAATCACCAAATGGATAAATTTCTCCAAATCTTCCAAGATTTGCATTTTGATATTAGCTTCGCGGATGCTATTCTCTTGATGCCCAAGTTTGCATCGACAATCAAAAATCTGTTGAGTAATAAAGAAAAATTATTCGAGATGGCAAGAACTCCTCTAAATGAGAACTGCTCTGCGGTTCTTTTGAAAATGCTTCCTGAAAAGCTTGGAGATCCCGGGAAATTTCTCATTCCTTGTACTTTCCCGGGTATGGTTGATTGCTTCGCCCTGGCCGATCTAGGTGCTAGCATCAACCTGATGCCATATTCTGTATGGAAGAAACTTTCTCTTCCCGAACTCACTCCCACGTGCATGACTTTAGAGCTTGCCGATCGTTCGATTTCTCGTCCCATTGGCATTGCCGAGGACGTATTTGTTAAAGTGGGAAAGTTCCATTTTCCGGCAGATTTTGTGATTGTTGACTTTGATGCCGATTCTAGGGTCCCTCTCATTCTTGGGAGGGGGTTCCTTAGAACTGGGCGCGCTCTTATCGATGTATTCGAGCATGAGATCACATAACGTGTTGGGATGGAAGCTATTACCTTCAACCTAAATCAAACATCGAGATACTCCTCCAATTATGATTGTGAGTCGGTGAATCAACTTGATGTCATCGATGTTGCTGCTGAGGAGTATGCTCAAGAGATTTTAGGTTTCATTGATGATTCTTCGAGTGAAAACCTCACTCAATCTTCTCATCCCATCATAGCCAATTCTTCTCCTTCCCTCACTCCGTTTGAGGGAAGTGACTTCATCTTAGAAGAAATGGAGGCGTTTCTCAAAAGTGACTCGATTCCCGATGGAGTCGATAACCAAGAGATCGACCTCGAGAGGGATATTCTCATACTTGAAAAATTGTTAAACGAAGATCCCTCTCCTCTTCCTGTTCTACCACAGCAACTTCATAAAGAGGAGGTCAAAAATGTTGAGAAAATTGATGACTTCCCCGAGGTTGAACTTAAGGACTTGCCGCCTCATCTTGAATATGCATTTCTAGAGGGTGATGATAAATTACCCATCATAATTGCCAAAGACTTAAGTGATGAGGAAAAGGCTGCTCTTATCAAGGTTTTGAAGTCTCATAAACAAGCAATTGCTTGGCGACTCTCCGACATCAAGGGCATTGACCCTGAATTTTGTACACACAAGATTTTAATGGAGGACGACTTCAAACCTGCAGTCCAACAACAAAGAAGGGTGAATCCAAAAATTCATGAGGTTATCAAACAAGAGGTTTTAAAACTTCTTGATGCCGGATTGATTTACCCTATCTCGGACAGTCCTTGGGTCAGCCCAATCCATTGTGTTCCAAAAAAGGGTGGCATTACTGTTGTCGCAAATGAGGAGAATGAGTTAATTCTAACTCGTTTGGTTACGGGATGGCGTGTCTGTATTGATTATCGTAAGTTAAATGACGCCACCCGTAAGGACCATTTTCCTCTGCCCTTTATGGATCAGATGCTCGAGAGATTAGCGGGGAATGAGTATTATTACTTCCTCGATGGTTTCTCGGGTTACTTTCAGATTCTCATTGACCCGCAAGACCAAGAAAAGACCACTTTTACGTGCCCCTATGGAACCTTCGCATATAAACATATGCCATTTGGCTTATGTAATGCTCTGGGCACTTTTCAAAGATGTATGATGGCCATTTTTTCCGACATGATCGGGAAAAGTATGGAGGTCTTTATGGACGATTTCTCGGTCATTGGGGATTCGTTTAAAACATGTCTCTCCCATTTAGACAGCATGCTAAAACGTTGTGAAGACACAAAGTTATGTCTAAATTGGGAGAAAAGTCACTTTATGGTCAAAGAGGGCATTGTCCTCGGCCATAAAATTTCAAAAAACGGGATTGAGGTTGACCGTGCCAAAGTGGACGTCATTGCAAAATTGCCTCATCCCACGACTGTGAATGGTGTTAGGAGCTTTTTGGGTCACGCCGGTTTTTACCGTAGGTTTATTCAAGATTTTTCTAAAATCGCCCGGCCTATGACCCATCTCCTCGAGAAGGATGCTCCTTTTATCTTCTACCCTGAGTGCATCGAAGCCTTTGAAACATTAAAGAAAAGGCTTACCGAGGCACCGATTCTTGTTGCCCCCGATTGGGAATTGCCCTTCGAGCTCATGTGTGATGCTAGTGATTATGCGATAGGGGCCGTCTTGGGGCAACGCAAAACAAAACATTTTCAACCTATACACTATGCCAGCAAGACTATGACCGAGGCTCAAAGTCATTACACCACCACTGAAAAAGAATTATTAGCTGTGGTGTATGCTTTCGAAAAATTCCGGCCATACTTGATTCTGACCAAAAGCATAGTGTATACGGATCACTCGGCTTTGAAGTATCGATTTGCAAAACAAGATGCAAAGCCGAGACTCCTCCGTTGGGTTCTCCTCCTTCAAGAATTTGATATCATTATTCGTGATAAAAAAGGAGCTGAAAACCTAGCTGCTGATCATCTCTCCCGTCTTGAAAACCCCCACCAAGATGCTTTCGAGAAAAAGGAAATAAATGAAACATTTCCTCTCGAAACCCTTAATGCGGTTTCATTTCGTGGAGACTCGATTACCCCATGGTTTGTCGACTTTGCAAACTATCTTGCGGGTAACTTCATTGTGAAAGGGATGTCGTCCCAACAAAAAAATAAATTTTTCAAAGATGTCAAACATTACTTTTGGGACGACCCCTACTTGTTCAAAATATGCGCGGATCAAGTCATCCGGCGGTATGTGTATGGTCAGGAAGCCGCTGAAATCTTAAAGGCTTGCCATGCTGGTCCCACGGGGGGCCACCACAATCCCAACTACACCGCCAAAAAGGTGTTTGATTCCGGCTTTTATTGGCCCTCGATCTACAAGGATGCCCAAGAATTGGTCAAGTCCTGTGACGCTTGTCAGCGTCACGGGAATATTTCACAAAGGAATGAAATGCCTCAGAATGCAATTCAAGTTTGTGAAATTTTTTATATCTGGGGCATCGACTTTATGGGGCCATTTCCATCCTCTCACGGAAACAAATACATACTCGTGGCAGTTGATTACTTGTCAAAATAGGTTGAAGCAAAAGCTTTACCCACAAATGATGCCCGAGTAGTTGTGAAATTTTTAAAAGCTCTTTTTGCCCGATTCGGAACTCCACGTGCTATTATTAGTGATCGTGGTACGCACTTCTGTAATGACAAATTTGACAAAGTCATGCAAAAGTACGGTGTAACTCACCGTCTTTCTACTGCGTACCACCCTCAAACGAGTGGACAAGTCGAAGTTTCCAATCGGGGCATTAAAAGAATCTTGGAAAGAACTGTAGGTGAAAATCGTGCATCGTGGTCAGACAAATTAGATGATGCACTTTGGGCTTTCCGTACGGCTTACAAAACACCCATTGGGTGTACGCCTTATAAACTTGTATACGGGAAAGCGTGCCATCTTCCGATCGAGCTTGAGCACAAAGCCTATTGGGCTCTCAAGTATGCCAATTTCGACCTCAAAACGGCGGGTGATCATAGGAAAGTTCAACTAAACGAATTAGACGAACTTCGTGATCAAGCTTACGAGAACTCTTTGATCTACAAAGAAAAGACAAAGAAGATTCATGACTCCAAAATCAAAAACCGCATTTTCAACGTTGGTGATCGAGTCCTTCTTTTCAACTCTAGACTCAAGATCTTCTCGGGAAAGCTCAAAACCCGATGGACTGGTCCATTCACTATCGCAAAAGTTTATCCTTATGGTACCGTCGAATTATCTCAAAATGACAGTCCAAATTTCAAAGTGAATGGACATCGTTTAAAGCACTACTTTGGAGAGGACGTACCATCCATGGTCGTCCCGGATCTCCAAACTTTCCCCAAGGACAATTGAATTCGGGGATCGAGTCAAGCTAGCGACTCGATGAACAAAAACAATAGCACAATACGGGTTTTCACCCGTATCTCTGATTCTTTCTATTTTCTACCACCTAGTGTGGGGGAATGGCCAACCCCCCGCTGTTTGAAAAAAATGTATATATGTATATAAAGTTCAAAAAAAAAAAAAAAAAAAAAAGTTGTATATATATAGAAATAAAGTGAAATTTGGTATTTCCGCAGTTAGATTCGAATCTTGGCTTTTTACGTTCATAGCTTCGGCATAATAGCTGGGACTTTGAATATTGAGGACAATATTCATTTCTAAGTGTGGGGGGAAAATTCTAGCGAATTTTATCAAAATATCTTTCAAGTACCCCCGTTTTTGGCCAAATTTTTCAAAAATTTTTCACTTTATTTCAAAATTTTTGTGGTAATCAGTCCGCCAAGTCTAACCGACAAAGGGATTGGCTAATCCAGGAGCAAACGGCTCTTGGTAAAGATAAATCATATCCGTTGACGGCTTGCAATTTGCCCAAAATTGTATGGTTCCTCAACTCCCCAAAAACAAATGAGTTGGCTAGCCCGCAAGATTATGGCTTGTGGTAAAGGCAGTGGAAAATCCATAATTGGTAATCAGCTCACCAAGATGTTGACTAGGTCCATCAAGATGCTGGCTAGTCCAGGAGCAAACGGCTCTTGGTAAAGACTAAACAAATCCGTTGAAAGCTGGTGGTTTGCTCAAAATCACACGGTTATCAGGTGTGCCACAGTTCTTACACCTGGCTACTCCAGAAGTGATGGCTTTTGGTAAAGAGTTTAAAATCCATCAAGTTTTCTAAAAAGATTGCTAGGAACTAGCAATAGTTTAGTGTGGAGGATTGATGAGTGCTCAAACACTCATCGTTTTTGATATATTTAAACTGCCAAAACGCACAAAAACAATCAAAAAGATATCAAAATACTTAAATTATCTCAGGGATTGTGTTTTATGTGTTTTAAATGCAAAATGAGCAAAAACAAAGAAAAAACGTACAAAGTTTGCAATATTGGCAGTTTCAGTCTCCCAAGTTTCAAAACTTGTCAAATTTAGTCCCTATGCATTTATTTTGAAAGGAAAAGTCAACCCAAGGTTTTGAAAGTCAATTTCACAAAATATTACACTTGGGTAACAAGTTTTCCAAAATTACATGTTTAGTCCCTAAAAATCCAAAAATGGCAAAATAGGTCCCCGGGAAGTTTTGAAATTTTGAAAAATGGAAAATTGGCAAATTTGGTCCTTGTATTATTGGTATTGGCAACATTGGTCCTTATGGTTACTTTGGAGAGATTACATTTCAGTCCCTCATGTTTTTAAAAATTACAAAAGTGGTCCTTGTGCACCATTAGTTACCAAACGGACCCTTTTGTTAATATTAAACCCAAAACCAAAACCCCATCCAGTCCACCCATTACCCAGCCCACCACATGATCCGGCCCAATTCCATTTTAAATAAAAAACCCTCGGTCAAACACCCCGCTGACCCTCCTTCTTCCCCAAAAAAACCGCGCAAAACCAGGGAGAAAATCCCCCCCCCCTCACCTTTTTCACCAAATCTCCCCCACAATTAATTCACCCCACTAACCTATCCCACCATAATAAATTCACCACAACAACTCTCACCCGTCCCACTAATACTTGGCCGTTTCATATTTGGCGGGAAAAATCAATCAAGGGTCAAGATTGATCAATATCTCAATTAAATGGTGAGGATTTGGTCTATGGTCAATGAAAAAGCAATTGGAACTCTCATTGTGGACCAGGAACCCATGTGGAAGACTTAGTCTTAGTTTTTTTAGCTCGTTATATATAATTAAGCTCATAGAAGCTTTGTAGTGTGTAATTTTAGTTTTTAATATTGTAATAGCTTCTTTAGCACTTGTAATCTGTTTTTAAATTAATGAAAATTCCAGTTTTAGTTCTTTGCTTGTTTCTCAAAATTCAAAGTTCTACCAAATATTTGGATTCTTATTACTAAGCTTTGTAGTATCAAAAAGCAGTTTGAAAACTCTTATAAGCTCACATAAAAAGTTTTTAGAAGCCTTACAAGCTTCTACAACAACCAGTGACTCAGATTCAGAAAATAGTATCAAAAATGTAAGAAAAATAGAAATAAAATAAAAAGTGGAAAAAGGTTGAAGCAGCTTGGAATCTTGGTTGATTTTTGGATTGCAGAGGGTATTAGTGGTTTGTGGAAACCAATAGGATTGTTACTCAGTTCTTGGTTGATGATCTTAGCTTGGATAGCTTTTGTAAGTCCTTAGCTCCATTTTTAATTCCACTGTGTTGGTGCTTCATTCTGCTTAGTTTTGAATTTTGTGTGTTTATTACTTGTATTTAGTTTAATTATAGCTTAATATTGGATAAGTATAGCTTAGATTTGCTTGTTACTCATTGTACCTATTTAACAGTCATTTTTCTATCATCAAGTGATTCTAATTGTTTGTAGTATTTGCCTGTGTTTTTTTTAGTTCAACATCACCTATTGAAACATAATAAATCAGTAAGTGGAGTTTTTGTAGACTGAAACCTTATTTAGCTTCTAAAATCCTCATACCAGTCACCAAGAGGGGTGTTTGGTTGTAGGTTATTTGCACTGCTCTACTTGTTCATTTGTGCCATTCTGTGTTTCATTCAGTTGTGTGGGTGTATAAAGGCTCAGGGAAACAACTCATTAGGTCACTAATACACAATAAAGTCAAAATCACTAAGAATTGATCACCATAGTCAACTGTGGTGAGTTTTCAAGTCCAAAACCCACAAAACCTTTTCATAAGTTGGAGTTTTTACCTAAGTTAGTTTTCATATAGCTTATCTTAACTTATTTGATCACTAAATCAGCTGTCTAAGTTCATAAAAGTCAAACCCCAAGATTTCTCAAAAAGTCAAAAACACTTTACTCAGGTTTTTACCAAAATGGGATGAATTATTGAGATTTTTGTAGGAGGATTCAAGGTCTGAAACTTTT